>OX421974.1:110563327-111065827 GCA_949128135.1 Parasteatoda lunata | reverse complement strand
AATACAGTTATATTAAAAATTGTCCAATTTTTTTACAAAATTTTGTATAAAATAAAATCTAAAGAAAAAAAATAAAGTAAGTGCTAAATTATACGTTTCCTACAGTGAAAAAAATTGCAACGAAATAAAATGCTTTAAAAAATATATATAATACCAAACAAATTAAATTTAAAAAAAAAAAAAAAAAAACAAAAAAAAAAACCTTGTGTAATATTCACAAATAAAAAAAGCTCTTTCAGTGTGCCAATTGTCAACTCTGTGCTGGCATTTCTGTTTGTTTCAGATTGCCCCGCGTCGTATTTTTTACTAGATGTTTAAAAAATCCAATTATCGATAGTAAAAATATTCTCTTCCCTCGCATTTTCTGTATTTTTTTTCTGCATAACTTTAAATTCATCAACTCATCGAAACATAATGTAACAAAAAGATGAACGTCGAAAGCAGCGGTAGCGTCTTCATTAATCTTTTTTTTTTTTTTTTTTTTTTTTTTTAAATAGAGATATTAATTTGGGTACATTTATTGTAAGTATCCACACCAATAAATAAAGTCTAATGTTTCGATGAGGTTCTTAGAAATTATTAGTCTGCAAAGGCGCACTCTCCTTATATTTTTTATTTAAAAAAATTTTTACCTAACAAAATGGTTTCTAAGAGAAAATGCTTTTATGTTGGTTGAACACAAAGTGATGAAGGTGGCTCCCTGAGCTTTCACCAATTTATTTTTTCAGAGCATTGTAATCCAGCGAAACAGTCGCACATGATGCTGTCAAAGTTGTTTGTGACTTTGATTTAAGGGTCAATTGTGTTGATTTTATTTTTAATACGAATTTATTTTACATATTTTAATTTTTATTTTGCACTTCTGTTTTTATGTAAGTAGCATGCATGATTTTATGTTGTAGAAACATACCAGGGAACAATTTTTTTTTACTTCAAAGTCGCAGTGAATTCCCTTAAGTTAAAAATATATATATTTTTTTTTTATTAAAAGCACTTTTAAAGAAAGTGGAATAAGCAGTTCAAAAGGTTTTTCAAATAAATTAATGATAGTAAATCAATATTAAAAAGTAACCAAGTAAATCAATTGCTACGAAATCCCAAATCCTCAAAGAATCCAAATCAAATCCCAAGTATTTTTCAAACTCCGTCAAAAAAAAATAAATAAATAAATAAAAAATATCATAACGTCTAAAAGTAGATTTATAGTAAAATATTCTTAGCTTGCGGTAAAAAAAAAAAAAAAAAAAAACATTATGCAATTTGAAATAAATGAATTTTAGTAGCACATTTGAAACGATCGACGTAATTCACAATTGTTATTTTATTTATCCTGCTAAATTATTAAAAGTTTAAAAGTTGCAAATGGGAAAAAAATATTTCTAGAGTAAGAGTAAATATTATCCTTTTAAATTTTAGGAAATATAAAGCTTTTAAAGAATATTTTGTAACATTTCAATATTAATTAATAAGTTAATGTGAGTATCTGAGCTAGTTACGTTTTAAAAGAAAAGTCAAAAGATGGCAGCACAATCGATTCAGCTATTTCTTCTTTTTAGCTCAGAAACAATTTCTAATCAATTCTAAATAATTGAAACCTTACTCGCCATACATATTAATATAAATCAGTTTCAGAAATAATTTATGTGACACTGTTATTAAAAAAGGAATGAGTTCTAAAAAAATTTTATTCTTAAGTTTTCTAGGAAAAGTGAATTTTTTTTTTTTTTTTTTTTTTTATATAAAAAATTCTTCTATTTTTAAATTTACATTTCTTAAGAAGTTTGTAGAAAAGTATGAAATATGATTATGACCAATAGGTTCATATTTTATTTTGCTTCATGAGAAAGGTAATAATTTTTAGCAATAAATATGTACTATTAATAATAACTGGAATAACGGTATAATAAATCGGCAGATATTTCGGGGCCATTGTCTGTATACACCAGCCAGGATTCTTTTTCAAATGTTAAGAGCAATTGTCATATTCTTTATAGTATTCTCTATGTAGTTTTTTTCTTCTTCATTGAATATTATAAATAATGACATAATTAGTCGGCTTAAGTAAAAACTTAAAGAATAACGAAAATGTTATTTCTTAAAACTACATTGGAAGGCGAACGCTCTACCCCCTGACATTTTTTTTCCAAAAAAGTTAAGAAGAAAGAATATTTCCCAAGTTGGCAACCGCTAAACCATTATTTTATTTTATAACCGTCGTCAAACAGCCGATCCAATTTTGGGTTTACAAATGTTCAACTCCGTAGCCTTGTAATTTTGAACCCAATCCAGAAGACACGGGAATTCTTGGGGAATATTGGGAGAAAATTGCTTTCATGGAGGACTTTTTGATGGAACTAACCTGAATTTGCGTTACAGGATGAGGAAAACGACGAAAACCTCCTGACGGCAAGGGGACTCTTATCCATCACCCGCCTACAATTGAGGATATTTTACGTCAGCACTGTGTTCAGCGCGAGCGGGGTGCGGAATTCTTATGTACCAGCCGTCGCTGGGAATCGAA
The DNA here is from genome assembly GCA_949128135.1 of Parasteatoda lunata. Taxonomy (NCBI): domain Eukaryota; kingdom Metazoa; phylum Arthropoda; class Arachnida; order Araneae; family Theridiidae; genus Parasteatoda; species Parasteatoda lunata. The sequence goes on along the minus strand of OX421974.1, from coordinate 111,063,306 downwards.
CCCGGTTCACTACATTGGAAGGCGATCGCTCTACCCCCTGAGCCACCACAACTTTGCTTAACCATTATATCACATTTTGTTTAAAAATACAATATTGTCAACAGGGATGAAATAGGATACCCTGGAGGGTGGTTGGTCAACTTGTAGGGAATGCAATGGGGTCGTATATATACAAACAAAGTGGAAACTTTAGTTTTTGAATTCCTTTGGAAGTTATAAAGTTTTTTTTAGTCATTTCGAGTTTTTAATTTTTGAAATAAATTAAATACGGTTAAATTAATCGTAGATTGAACTTGAAATTCTAGCGAAAGCGCCAATAAATTTTCCTTACACGCATAAGGAGCAATAAAATCTTTACTAAACTATTCTAAGAAAAAATAGTACAAAGAAATGAAAAACATTAAGCATTAATATTACAATATTTAAATTTAAAAAAAAAGGTTTTGCAGGTTTGAATAACATTTCTAATGAACTAAGACAGTTGCTTTTAAACACTTAAAAGACGTCTCAATTCGGAACTGTTTTCACACGTCACTTTTAATTCGAATTCAATATGTCTTTCGCTGTAGGCATCATAACAAAGGCTTCTAAATGCTAATCGTCCAAGGGCATGATAATTTTAAAAGTTTGGAGAACATTCTCTCACATTTTATATGAGTTAGAGGAATTGTTTAAGTATTTGTACCCATTATGCCTATCAGTATTCTACAAAGTTATGTAATTCACAAGAAAAAAGCGTTGCTTAGATTTATTTATTCTTTTAACTATTTTTGATTTGAATTACTAAATCAAAATGAAATTGAAAACTGTACAAACTCAGAAAAAAGAAAAAAATTATAATTGAAAAACCAAAATTGAAACTCAAGTGGAAAATTTTTAAATGTTAAATTAACTTTTTATTTCTACTCGGTAGTAAGAACGTTTAAATTATAAGTTCAACCAAAATGTAAATTTTAAATAACACGTATATGAAGATAAGTAGTGAAATTCAAATTGCTAAAATTTTAAATTGAAAAATAATTCCTTGCAAATGAATTAAAGAAAGGAGAAGGTAACGATATTCTTTTTGACGTCACACACACTTAGGACGTCACTTACGGGTGAGGAGGGAAAGGAGACAAAAGAACTCTCACAGTATTAGTTTACATAAATATTAACACCGAGTATGCTAATTAAAATAAATCCTGAAAAACAGGGAGTTTTTGCTTTTGGTTCATCAAATAAATACTTATTATTTGCTAACCTTTTCGGGAATGCATAAAAATACACCAAAAATATTAGAAAAAGGTAAGTTTTTCTTTATTTTTTTTATATTTATATTCAGTCAAAAGTGGCGGCAAAAAATTACAATTTTATTGCGATTAGTTTTTTCTTAATATTGTAAAATCCAAAATACCGCGTATATGACTCTTTAATTACTCCAAAACTAATTTGAAATTTAAACAAATTGAGAGAAATTGTTTATTTTCAGAAAATAGTGCATAGCTTCAAAACATCATTATAATTCTTCTGTTAATAGTTTTCACTAAACTGAATTATGCGACGTAAAACAGCAATTTTCCTTTTTGACATAAAAGGAAAACTAATCAATAACTAATGGAACCACTCACTAACTAATGACAACATCAACAACATTTTGATACCAGAATTTTTTTAATACATTTAATTTTAAGAATGCAAAATCTCATTTAATAGTGTTTGAGTTAGGACAGAGAAAAGCTCGCTCGGTAAAAATTTTCTGAAATGGCGGTGATGACGAAAGTAACTTTTATTTCAAAATTTAGTATACAGACAAAACATATGTTGCTAGGGAAACGCAGACACCTTACAAACACTTCGATTTCCGAATTCAAAACATCTAGAAACTTTGTATAAGAATTATACAATTGTATAATTCTTGCTTTCATTTCGCTACCTCTTCAAAGAATCTTATCAGGACAGAAAATATATGATAGGAAGATATGATATTGTTAAGTTTTTTACTTTTACGAACAAAAATTAATCTACTCCATCATCTTCATCTTGATTATTATTATTATTTTGCTGCTATGTACGCAATATGTCCCAGATCCCGATGTAACTTAAAATCAACTGCCTGAGCAGTTATTTATGCTTGGTAAGTGAGAGCAAGCAAGGGACAAAGCGATCCTAAAGGGTTGGAGAGCGAGCAGAAAGGACGGATACCACTATTTACTTTAGAGAAAACTATTAGCAGTATAAATGTCCTTTATAGATAAAATGACAATGAACAACACGTCTTAATTTGCTTAAATTTTTCAAAACTTTCGGATCAATTCAATTGTAAAATGTGCGTTTTTTTTACAAACGAATTTCAATCTATTCCAATGACTTGATTTTCTGCTACTTTATAGGTCAGTGATTCTCATCCTTTTTTTGGGGGCGGCACACTTTCAACGATTTCGAAATTTGACGGCACACAATGAAAAAAATTAGTTTAAAAGTTATTTACTTACCTATGTGTTAAATAGTTTGTGATAATAATTTTGAATGTGAAATCAAATAATATGTACTACAAAAGCATGTTTATTAAGGGACTAATTATTTCCTTCGAGTAATTTTTATTAGTTAGTAATTTATTAGTTAGTTTTATTAGTTTATCAGTTATTTATTTATTTTTTTGCTAGTTATTAATTGCTAGCTTTTTTTTATATTTATTAACTGTTAGTTTTTTTAACATTTTTATTTTTTGTGATTTCCTGTTAACTAGTATTTTTGCTAATTATTAATTGCTAGCTTATTTTTCTTTTGTTAGTTATCCTTTGTTAATTTGCTTTTACAACTATTATTGCATAGCTTACTTTAATGATTAGCTTTTATTTCCGTTTGAAAGTTAATATTTAGCTTGCTTTCCTTTGTTAATTAATAATTTTAATAATCATTAAATTTCCTACTTAATTCAACATTTTTTAAAATTGCCAAAGACAATTTAAACGCTTCCTTCTTATTTTAACTTATTTTAAGATTGTCAGAGACAAAACAATCGCCAATAAAGATGCTCACGCGGTTAAAGCCTGGAAAAATTATAAAAGTATATATATAATATTATGTATGTATATATAATATTATATATATACACTTTTCTTTAATTTAAACTTTACTCGTAATAAAAAAAAGCATTATAATTTTTATTGTATCATTTCTAATATTTGGCGGCACATTTTAAGAATTTGGCGGCACACAAAAGTGCCGCGGCACAGTGGTTGAGAATCACTCTTATAGGTAATCTGTCCTAGATCGTGAAGCAATCCGAAATCGACTTCGTAAGAAATTTTAGGGGTTCGCAATCGAAAGTGAGCATTTCTTTGAAAAAGTACTTAATTTATTATTGTTAATTTGATTTTAATTCTGCCTATTCCTAATAGACAACATTTTATTTTCATTTTCTTTATGATTGCGTGAAAAGATTTAGGCTTGCTAGTCCAAAAAAATATTGTAAAAATTTTAAATCACGTCCTCTCTCAGAACTACAGTGTCGGAATAACTAGTGGTGATTGTTTAATAAGTACTACACTGAGACAACTGTTAAAAAATTGTATTTGTTATCTAATTTAATAGTTTTCATACGCCAAGATTTGTATTAAAATATGTAAAATTTGATTTAATTTGGAAAATACTAGTCTATTTTGTTTAAAATATTTTAAGGCTTTCGAATAGATACAAACCTTTTTTGTTCATTAATAAAACTTAAATAATTCCACCCCCATTTTCACTTTGGCTGAGACTCGTATAACAATAATTTAAAAACACTTGTGTTTTTACCCTCAAAGCAAGTCTGTCAAATGAGCAGGCGAATGCTAATCGTTTCGTTTTAGCCAACAGATAATTTATACAAAATAGTCTGAGAAACTAAATCGACTCTCATTTTGCAACTTGACATCTGTAATGACGATCATGAACTTTTTATATATATTTGTTCTAAAAATATTTAGATTTCTGAAGTGAATATTATTTGTAGCTTAAAAAAAGTAAAGTAGACCTCGATAATTTTAAAATAGATTATAGTTATTTTAATCATATTACGCAAACTGAAAATACGGAGAAACTGACATTTTTTAATTTCTTCTTGATCTGTAACTTTGATCTTGACCTTTGAAGTATGTTTTAGCAGAACTTGTTTAATGTTTTTTTTTTAGAAAACCCCTCAAATAATTCAACTTTTATAAATAACAGAATGTTTAATAATTAATACTTGCATGAATTATGAACATTTAAATAACGTAAATAAATATTTCCTTAACTTACCAAAAAGGGACTAGATGGCTCGAAAAACTATTTTTTAGTATAGTGAACATGCAACTCTTAAAAACAAACTCTTATAACAGAATCTCTAAAAAATATTATCCTGGTGAGCTTATTTGCAGGTCATAGTAGAGCTTTTCTGTTGTTTCTTATTAACAATTCTTAAGAAAAAGACCAGAGCCAACCCACTGAAAATTTCCAAAGGAAGAAATTCGTGTCTGAAATTCGGACAAAACACCCTGAAGACGAGCCTTGCCACAGGGAATAAAAATAAGAGGCAGTGACATTTAAAACGAAAAAATTTCTCATCGATCAGCAAAGGGACGCATATATCACCTAGGCGGGGGGGGGGGAGGTGAGTAAAGGATGGTAGTAGTGAAGCATAGGGAATTGGTTAAAAAACAAGGATAAAAAAAGCTTTTTTTAATCTTTTTTATTAAGAAAAACTATGAGCTAAGAGCTGAAGATTCTATCAGGATATTTTGTTTATATAGAATCGAAATAAAAATGCTCGAATAGAATTTTTTTTTTTCAAGCTGGAGGGATGGTTGTTAGTTTCTAGGCGATACTGCTGTGATCTTCAACCTCGTTGCGTCCCCCGTTGTGATCAAATGAAACAAAAGAAGACTGTTTTCCTTAGAAAAGGGTAAAGAATGTGAGAAGAGTGAACGATAACAGTTTTTTTTATATTGCAAATCATCTGTTAAGTTTTTTTTATCTAAAGAAAAATGGATATTTTAAACAAAATTAATGTCAATTTATTTTTCTTTTTAAATTCTTTTTGTCAGAAAATAACCATGTCGTAGGGTGCCAGTTGAACGGGTGCATTGGCATAGATTCCGGCGGGCCAGTTCATTCCTAAATGTCAATGTACACAATACCTACACAGTAAAAAAAAGAAAAATATTTCGTGTATAGTTGCCACTATTTTTGGTGTTGAGCTAAAATAATGCATTTTTAAGTACATAAACTGTAGCTATCGTGCAAAAAATTATATAAAATTCTCAAAATAATAATCGTTTGAAAGAATCAGTGTGACTTAAAATGTGCTTGTTTTTTAAACATATGCTTTTACAGAGAAGCCATTAAATTTATTCTAATACACATTAAACATGTTTTGTCTGTAAACAACCATACAAAAAACTTATAAATACAGTCGGACCTCTATTTAACGAAGTCTCTAAATCCCGCAAAAAAGTTCGTTACATGGAAAATTCGTTAAATAGAAAATAACATTTTGAAATATTTCAGTAACACAAAACAGGTTTCAAATTGATAAACACCAGGAATAGTTGAAATTGCAATTGATACACACTTTATCTTATAAATTATTATCTATTATTTATTTTATAAATCCTAACCATCAAAGAAATCTGCAAAGAAAGAAAGAATAAAACAAAACATTAACCAGTGTTACACTGTCATGCTACATACATTTTCCACTGAATAAAAAAGCTAATTTTTTATATATTAAAATTATTGCTGCATTTATTATAAAAGTAATTTTAAACAGACATTATCACATGCGTTTTAATTGTTATCACATTAGTTTTAATTGCTACTGATTAAGTCCGTTAATTTTCTCTGAGTTTTTCGTTTGAAAAAGTGTTTTTTCTCATAATAGGTCTTGTACTTTTGTAATGCACCAAAAACTTCTCCAGGAGTATTTTCTTCCTCACAATTTATGGCTGTATTGTTTTCATTTTTCACTCCGTCCAAAATATCCGATTCAGATAATGTTTCGGTGGTTTCAGCTTCAGAATCATTAGAAAGAAAATTATTAGTCAGTATACCATCATTAATTTCGTGGTTCTCTCTCTTAGCTGTACCCACATTTTTTTAAGCTCTTCTAAAGTAATATTTTCATTGTCCACCGCATTTTCCAAATTCTCGGTGTTGACAAAGAATCCAACTTTAGCAAAACTGTTACGAATAGTACGATCTGTGACATCATAGCTCCATGTTTTAGAAATTTCTGTTATGCTTTCTCGTAAATCGATTTTTGGCATGGATTTCTGTATGAAATGCAAGCAGAAAGGGATTTTACTGATTTCTCTAAAAGTTAGGTGGATGTGAAAATCAATTCAAGGTCATTTTCCCCATAAAGTGCGTTAACAAATTTATAATTTTCTCAAACATTTTAGGAAATAGGGAAAGTTGATCTAAAAAAAAATTCGTTAAATAGAAAATTCACTTCGCTATATGGAAATTTTTTTGCAAAGAAAATTCCAAAATGTTCTTGGTTCCACGAAAAAATTCGCAAAATAGAGAAATTCGTAAAATGGAAGTTCGTTAAATAGAAGTCCGACTGTAAATAAATAGAACTATAACAGTGTAAAGGTAAAAATAAATGTGACTAAACGTAAAAAAATTTTGTTTACCTTTACACCAAACATGGTTGCAAGTATGCACCAACTTTTTCTTACAGTTACGCACTTTAAAATTTTTTCATGTACACTAAAAATGGTGGCAACTACTTTGCAAAGTGCTCCACTAAGTGTTCCACTATATCAAGAATGTCCTTTTGCACTACTTCATGTAAAGTAGCCGTCGCCATTTTTTTTACATTCGGCAGCATTAAAATTAAAATTTCACTAAGCTACGCATTAGAGTCAGCAAAGTTATTTTTTCCACACAATATAAAGTTAGAATCATTTATTTAGAATGCATAAATATATTAATTCTTACAATAAAATAAGTCTGTAAATCAAGCATATGTTTCAGTACTAGAAAAATATCAACACGTATTCAAAATAGGCTTAATAGAACTGAAGCGGATAGAAATTCATTTAGAGCAGTTTACAGAGATTTTAAAATTCAAATATATTTAGCTACATTGCACAACTAAAAACATAAATGCATATTTTATCGTGACATTTTTTTGGTTTTTGTATATCAGTGTCGAAGACTTTCACTAGCTAGCGGCAACTTGCATTTAAATATAAACCCTCTGCAGTCAATATTCAAAGCTCGCCAACGTCGGTGGTTTGGAAGATAAAATAAATCTTGATTGGTGTGAATAAATGAAGCTTATTCCATTTCAAATTACAGCTTTTAAATTGTACCCTGTAAAAAGAGAAAAGTTGCCACCATTATTGGTGTTGAGAAAATCTAAAATATTTTACAGTATATGTTGTCGCATTTTTCATTTACTTTTATAATTATGTAGTTTTTCTTTCATTTACTTATTCATTTTGTGTGTGCTTATTGACAACACACATTTCCTTGCGCATTAATTACTAGTTTAATCAATTAATTGCAAAAGCATTTCGCTTTAAAAACATTCTTTTATACACACTCTTATTAATTAGCTGAATGAGGAATATTTTTAAATTAAATCTTGAATGGAATTACTTTCTACTAATGAGGCATGTATTAGAGTGTCAGGATGGAACTGTGAACTTAGTTTGGTTTTACCTCTGCGATAAATGCTGAATAGGTATCAGGCAGTTGATCTGGACCTTGCCAACAAAGTTTCAAGTCCATCAGCTTCTTTGGAAAAATTCCTCAAGAGGTAGGATTGGAATAACCAGAGGCGTTGCTTCAAATTGTTGATTCAATCTTCAACGATGTGATCATAGCTATAGCATAAAGATATTTCAAAATAATTTCTGAAAAAATTGATCTTTAAACGAATCTGATCGGATCCATCTAAGAAATATTTAAGAATTTGACCAACGAAAAACTTGATCCCAGAATTTATTCATAGAGTTCACAGTTTAGATAGCAAATGCGCTGCACATAATTCCTGACGTGGGAGTGAAATAACTTTCAATGAAGCCACCCATGTTTTCGCAGTCACTATATTTACAGTGATTTCGCCGTCATGCACAGAGCGAATATAAACAACTGCAGAATATGATTTTATGAAAGCATCACAAAAACCATGGAACTGAACATATTTAACTGGAGTGTCAGCAGGCATTAATCTTCGTTTAATTGCCATGTCTCTAAGTTGCTCCATATCCGAATAAAATGTTTTCCAAGTCTTAGCTACTTCTTCGGAAATAGGTTCATCCCACGGCAATTTATTTTCACAAATATCTTGTAACATTTTTAAAACAATAGCAGATGGAGAGAAGAAGTCTAGGGGATCATAAATCTTTGCGATGACTGAGAGGAGATTTTTCTTTGATAGAACTTCACCTGGCTCTAAAGTTTTAACTCAAAATGTATCTTTTTTAGAATTAAAAAAGAGTCCTAATATCTTATGAGGATGGTTTTCTTCGATTGAAATATCTCGACATGCAAAGGCATGTTCAGGTATATTGCTACGAACTTCTGGACAATTGAAAGCCCAGTTCCTTAAGTTAAATCCTCCTCTTGCTGGTAGCATTGAGATTAGTCACAAGTTGTTTGACTTCTGCAATAGAATCTGAACCCGAGAGTCGATCGTTACGGTAAAATCCTTCCTTTAATACCTTTGAAGCCTCCGGAAAACTAACATAATTATCGTTAGTTAATTGCTTTAAAGTTAGTACCTCAAGAAAGGGAACATAGGCTGTCGCATAAGTCACTGTCACCAATCTATAAATTTGTAAATCACCATCAGGATTAAATCTCCAAAAAATTCTCTGAAAATCGTAATCTTCATTATTCATTCGAATTTGGCAATACATTTTCTCAATTTCTCCGTTTATCGCTATCTTGAAGTATCTAAATTTCAACTAAGTTGGAAAAAGCTCTGGTTGTAAACGAGGGCATAAAAACAGTGTGCTATTAAGAGAATTTCCATTTCTGCTCTTAACGGATGTATCAAAGAGTACTCTGGGTTTAGCTGTCGAACTATCTTCCTCTATGACAAAATGATGAGGGAGGTAAAATATTTTCTCCTTGTCAATATGATCAGAGTGAACAATATATGTGTGTCTTAAATGAAGGTGCTCTAACATAAATTTCTAATATTGTTCTCTTAGAGACTTGTTTTTATTTAATTTCGCTTCAAGGTAATTAAATGTTTTAACAGCTTGCGATGATTTGTTGCCAAAACAATTATTAGAGATTTGAATGGTAATCTAACGACCTGAAAACCGAGTGACTGCGTTTTCAGAAAAATTTTCGCAACCAACGTCATCTTTGGTTCTCAACTCAGTTTGGGGGATCGATTCAAGCTCCTAAAAAAGTTTTCGATTTACTTTTTACAGAAGCAATTAGGTGGAATATTTTTGTGTTTAGCACCGGAAAAAATTTTTCCGGACACTAATCAACCCAAATGAGAATTTATGGCAACTCATGTACCCTTCTTTCTTATATATCTGCACCTAGTAAAATGTCAATTGGACTTGGAATAAAAAAGGATCATCACGTTTAAGTCCTGGAATGCGTTGCTAATAAGTAGAGACAAATCACTTGTGATTTTTATTACAATTAGTGCAGTGCAATTGTATTCTTTATTTTCATTAAAATTAGTTGTGACTATTAAAAGTACTTCATTAAGAGTTGTCTCATTCATTGTATTATTGATCGCAGATATAGTCTTATCTGTGACAGTTTCAGTCAATTGCATTAACGTTGCACATTTTTTACTTATGAGATATTTCGGAGATTATCCATTAATGATCTGTATGTACTTAAATTAACCCCTACATTTTTTTTTATTAAAGCAGTTGACATAAGAGTTATTACTATCTACATTATTAGAATTTAGACAAGTTGTGCTAAATGGAATGTTTTCCCTCACTGTAGGAACATTTTTTGAATTGGCATTATCTGAATTTGAGTTAAAATAGCAGACTTATCTTAGGTACTTACCTAAGGTAATATTGCTTACTTTATGTTCTTCAGCATTAGAATAAAATCTATGCATTGTAGTATGATGTCTTCGGTTACACGCTTTACAGGTGTTGGTGAAACGGTATTTAAATCTCAAATGAAATTTTCTTAAACAATTTACTCACATCGTTTTAGATTTAACTACTTTCCCCCTGTCATCAACTGACATTTTATTATATATGGGGCAATTAACAATAAAATGATTTTTGTTACAAATATTGCATAAATTTTCTGTTTTGTTTCCTGCAACATTATTTACAAAAGCTTTTTTAGGAATACCCCTTTGTTTACGTTTCGTTTGACTTGAAATACTTTTTACTAGTTGCTCAAGAAATTTTGCCAAGTCTGAAATTGTTGGAATATCTTGATTAATTAAAGATAATACCTTGCCTTTACGCATAATCTAGTTTTCATAAAGTAAAATAAATCTAAATAACATCTACAATAGGATTAACTTCGAACTTTAAAGTTGAAGGAATACGATTAACTTCATAACACGTATCTAAAATTTCAAATGTCGAAGCCTTTGAATTAGATATAATTGCCTTTAAATTTAAAAGTTGGAAATTTGCGCGAACACTTTTTAACTTTTATTATCGTATCTCGCTACTAGAATCTGCCAGGATTGCTTATAATTTTTATCTATAAGCAAAAGATCCGGAAATGATTTTTTTGTACGAAACCCTTTAAACTTAGTAAACAAATATTGAAATTTTGGAAGTTCTGTTAATTCAGGATTTATATCTATAGAACTCAAATTTTATTCTTTAAATGGCATCCAATAATTGAAATTTCCATAAAAATTTGGTAACTCAAATTTAAGCAATTTTGAACAAGATTCAGTTACTTTCGATTTAGATTCATCTACAGAAGCTCCAATTATTAACGTTGCTTACTTTTGATTTCAATTTAGACATTTGCCGAACAATATTAAATCGCAACTTATTACTATTAGATGTCAAATCATCAAATTTTTTCACATTGCTTGCCTCGCCTCCTCACTCTTACAAGCAACTATAATTTCCGTAGGAATATCTTTAAGCTCAACCCAAATTTCATCCCTTTGTGCCAAAAAATTCCCCTCTTTCAATTTCTTCAGAAACAAATTTCGGTTTCAGAATATTGTTAATACGTGTTAAATATTACGTCTTTTTTTTTAAAAGATTTCATTATAGTTTACAGTATGCACTTTTTAAGATTAAATATTTGTAGACGGTCCGAGTAAAGAACAAAAACAATATTAACTAGAAAAATATTAAATAATTTTAGCTAGCTTACGATACCAAATTATGAAGAAAAGCTCAGTTTTTTCACAACAGCTCGAAGGGTCCAAAAAATGGAATGAACGTTAATGAACATATGAAAATTTAAATAACGGTAAATCATAAGAAATAAAAGAAAACAAACACAATGAGGGAAAATGAAAGCATTCACAACTTAGTACAAGAAAAGAAATACCAAAGTTTTACCGAATTTATTTTATGAATTCTTTCATAGATTATTTGTGCATGATTTGATGAAAAACATAATGATTCTATTTTTATTTGAATAAATGGGTAATTGAATTTTCAACAGAGAGAGGCCATATTGCCTACATATAAATCATCTACGAACTAACTAAAATGTTTTTTGTTTCAATGAAAAGATTCAGCTGTACATTTGTTGGGGAAAAAATTCAAATAATTTCAAACAGTAGTTGTGAAAATTGCATATTTTAGTTACGAATACATTTTTAATACGTTCCACTACACCAACAAACTACATATGAATATATTATAAAATATGCACAAATAAGTGAGCTGTGCTAATTAGTGAGCATATTTGAGATCACTTCCTCGAAACAACATCGAGTTCTGAATGTAAAGATCCGACGGATCATTAAATCAAAATTTATTTAGGGTGGTTAGTTTATTTTTTGTACACTGTACATTTTATGCACATACGTACAAGTAATGTATAACTTAACATATATTAAAAGCAGTATATACCATGTATGTTTGTATGAATGTGCGTACATACCTTTATCTACAATATATGTAAGTAAGCAAACGCACAAAGGTACGTATGCACATACAATATACGTTTGAACACAATATTCGTATGTAGAATGGATACGTCCACATTCAAGAGTATATGTGTGTATACAAAGCACGTAAAAAGGTATATATGCAATTTATGCATGTACGTATGTTCATACAATATACAAAAGCATGTATAAATACACACTATGCAATAACAATTTATGTATTTAAAAGTTTATATATATAAGAGTAACAGTTTATGCATCTACGCTTGTACATACAACGTACCTATACTTACGCATGCGCATACATCGTTCTTACGTATGTATGTACACATGTACATACGTACGTAATGTACATACAACTTGCCTGAGTTGTTCTTATGTATTTACTTGTAGAGTACTTCTTTGAGTGTGTATGCATATACATTCAATAAGTGTACCTAGATATGTATACATACATAGAAATTGTGGCTGTATTTACGTACGTGCATTGCATTTATACACGCATGTTTGTATGCAAATCAATGTTTAAAAGTTTTCATTTAGCAAAAAAACAATAGAATACTTTTAGATACGCAATTTATGTATTGTTACAAAAAGTTATTAATTACCTACTATCCCGATTACAATGTAATCAAGCAAACTTGAAATCATCAATTAATGATTCTGTAATCTTATATATTACAAATATTTGTATTTAAAATTGTTTGTATCATTAGATTATTACTTGTATTCCTACAATTAGTCACGGTTAATCACGTTAGTAATAATTAATTGTTACCGTGATTACTTGCAATCATAATTTCGAGCAGTTGATTACTAGGTAGTCATTATCTATCATTAATTACATTTGTAATCGATTACTGTAATCGAGGAGCAAATTTTAATGAAAATTGAATGATAATTGCATTTTTCTCAAGTTAATCAAAAAATGTTTTAGAAAAATTTGACAAAACTAATGAATTAATTTATTATTAATTGTTCAAAAATCTGCATAAATTTGCATAAGAACTGATGAATAATGACTAAATTTTCCTGTGAATAATCATTAAGAATAAATTTACTTTGACTAAATTTAGTCATGAATATGATTCCCGTGAGTGATGCCCATCTCTGATTTACGATGCGTACGAAATGTTCATTCCTTTGTTTTAAAATAAAATGGATTCGGGAAATATTGTTGTAAGATAATATCATTATAGTCCTAAACATTGAATGGTTACGAGTCTCAAGCTTCTAAAGAACAACAACATTTCATTTAACTCTTCGCTTTACACAGTGAAAAGAAAGTAATATAAACTCGGTATAACTCTTAACGTTAGAGTGCATTTGTAATTTTCGCAATGGAGAGTTGTACAATTTAAAGCTTCAACACATGAGTGTACCATGTATACTGCTTGAGATATTTAATGCTCACAGGAATGCAGATTTTAAATTAAGTCGATAAGTAGAGCATAAGTCTGAATGCTTTATTCTTTTCTCTTTGATTCTTTCATATGAAAACGATAAGCATTCCTTAACGAGATGTTTTAAATTTATTCATTTGCAACGAAGTAGTTTGAAATATCACCAAAACATTTTAAGTTAGACATATTTTGCAAATAATATTTATTTTAAAGAATGCTTATATTTTAGTTTAGTTTAAATATATATTTAAATATATTCGTAAGATTTCTAGACTTTTTAAAGATTTATTGAATATTTAGTTCTTTGTTTGTTATTATTTTATTTGTTATTAATTTAAGCTGGAGTTAGTAGTTAGGAATTTTTATAAAAAAAATGAAGTTTTTATTTAATTTTGTAATTTGGAAGTTAACTTGAAGGTATTAGTACAAATTGAAAATCAAAGAAAATAATAAAGTATAGAAGAATTAATATATTAAAAAGAATTACACTAACTCTTCAAATATCACCTAGGTAATGTCGACAAGCTTAGTTATTGTCTATTTTTTTTTTTTTTTGTTGAATTTCAAATAATGAAGTTGGCGAATAATTTGCACCAATTTCTTTCGAATTTTATACTAAGTTTGGTTATTTACATAATGCATTTGTAAATGAAAGATTTCTATTTTTTTAACATGTTATCTAGCGTATGGTTTTATAATGAAGACTAAGATAAAGTGCAGAGGGGTGATATATAGCCTTGTAGGTTGATAAAACTATTATTATAGTCTGTAGGCATTTTCCAAAAAGATTATCCGCCTTAATGACAATTTTTGTGATATGAATAAAAAATAGTTAGAGTATTTACAATTTTGCTTGCTACGTACATCCCACGTCCCCCTCTCATCATTACATCTTCAGTAATGGTTTAAATTTTTCAAATTCATAAAATATCCATGATTAAAAATGCCTTACAAGGAAGAGTTCCCAAGCTAAACTCATAGAATTCAATGAAATTTTTACAGGCGTTAGAAAAACTTGTAAATAAATTACATAGTAAATTGCATTACTGTTAAATTGCATTAGATGAGGAATATAGTAATATTGAAAATTGGGTTATGGTCACCAAATTCATACAATTATCCAGACATGGCGATTTTTCATTTTTGAAAAAAAAAATGCAATGAGTTTCAGCAACTTTATATTGAATTTACAAATGAAATATTTGAAAAATCAAGTTTCACATCTATCTTTGGAAATGGGCCGACCGGCCTGTGTAGGGGGCAGGGAACTGTCCTTGCATCAGAAAGGTTCTGGGTTCGAATCCCGGGCAAGGCATGGGTGTTTCTTTCTCTCTAACTGTGTTCTATGTCCTTTCTCCTTTGTGTGTGAATGTGACACGCCGTATAAACGGGTTGTGGTAGTGTGACGTGGGCGACGTTGTTCCACCGCCGTGGCTTCGCCACAGGTGCCCACTGGGTAACGAAAAGAGAGTTAGCAGTTCTGGCACTTCCTGTGGCCAATGGACAATAGTTCCAAGTGCCCGCCATTAAAAAAAAAAAAATTCTTTGGAAATGGAAATACCCAATTATTCAATAAATCTTTAAGAAGTCTAGACATCTTATGAATTTATTTAAATATGTATTTAAACTAGACTAAATTATAAACATTATTTAAAATAAATATTATTTGCAAAATATCTCTAACGTAAAATATTTTGGTGATATTACAAACGACTTCGTTGCAAATGAATAAATTTATTACATCTCGTTAAGGATTGTTTATGGTTTTTGTAAGAATAAATCAATGAGAAAAGAATAAAGCATCTAGATTTATGCTCTACTTATTGACTTAATTTAAAATATGCATTCTTGTGAGCAGTAAAGTATCTCAAGCAGTATACATAGTACACTTATCTGTTGAAGTTTTATATTTTACAACTGTCCATTGCGCAGAAAATAAGAAATACAATCTAACGTTAAGTGTTATATTGAGTTTATATTACTTTCTTTTCACTGTGTAATGCGAAGAGTTAAATGAAATGTTGTTGTTATTAAGAAGCTTGAGACTCGTAATTATTCAATGTTTATAACTATAATGATATTATCGTACAGCAAAATTACCTGGATCCTTGTTGTTTTAAAACAAAGGAGGGAACATTTGTTCTCATCCTGATTTAGAAATGGACAAAATTCTCTGAAATTTTATTTATGATTATATTTAGTCATCGCCGGCCAGGTGGCCGAGCGGTTAACGCGCCTGACTGCGAAGCCATTGGCTGCGGGTTCGAATCCCGCTCTGGGCATGGATGTTTCTCTCTCTCTCTCTTTGTGCTGTCCTCTGTTGTGATGTGTGAATGTGGCCCACCCTATAAACGGGTTTGTGGCAGTGTGGCGTGGGCAATGTTGCTTGCCTCCGTGACTTTGGTTCACAGGTGCCCACTGGGCAACGCGAAATGAGCAGCAATTCTGGCATCTTCATAGGCAAAGATTCAAATTCAGTGCCTGCCATTGAAAAAAAAATATTTAGTCAGCATAAATTTATTTTAAATGATCATTCTTATGCAAATTTAGTCATTATTCATTTGTGCATATGCAAATTTATGCACATTTTTGAACAATTATTAATGAATAAATTCATTAGTCTAGCCAATTTTTTCTCCAAGTAGTTTTGTCAAGAGAGAGCAATTAAGTTTAGAGTCCCTTAATGTTAACTTTACTTTTTGCGTATTTCTCTATATCTCCAGAATTTTTTAAGTGAATTGAAACATTTTTGCACATAATTAAAAAAATTCGTTTATCCAAAGATAATTACATGCAAAAAATGACTTTTTGTAAATATTCATTATTTATGTTGTTCCTAATCTTTCCCATTATAGTCTCAGCTATATTAAATCCACGTATCCAAACACTCTGGCAAAGTCACACACCAAAATTGATCGCAAGAAGGAAAATTCCAGACAATCAAGGATGTATGGTTTTTTTTTTATTATGTTATTAAATAATGGTTGAAAAATTTTTGAATTGTAAAGTATACAAATTTTTTGAATCATTTTAAAGAATATTATTTAACATGGCAAAATACAAATTTGAGCAAATTCGTTTGAATAATTGCTGAGCATTTGAATTTCAAATAAGTCAGATATTTAAAAATCAATTTCTCAGGAACTATTCGACCGACTTCGCTCGAAATTTATATTTTGACTTGTTAAATTATATTATTCAAAAAATTTTATACCTTACAGTTAAAAAAATTTTCGACCGTTATTAAATAAAATAATAAAAAATAATGAATATTTATTAAAAGTTATTTTTTGCATGGAATTATCTTTGGATAAACGACTTTTTTAATTTTGTTCTAAAATTTTTGAATTTGCTTAAAAAGTTCGCGTAAAAGTCTTTAAAATATAGCGAAATACGCGAAAAGTAAAATTAACATTAGGCGTTCAAAATTCGGAGTGCTCTCCTAGAAAAACTATTGGGGTAATATTTCCTAGATTGCGACTGCCCCCCATACTTTGGGGTCAAAAATCCCAGTCTGTCGAAAAAAAGATATGTTATTCAGAGAAAGAACGTTTTCATGCCTGATTTCATATTTACAATATTGTTTGTACTAATTAATAAGCATATTTGAGGTCGCCCCTCCAAAAATTTAACACATGTTCAAACAGTTACGATCACCAAATATTGCTACAATAATTTATTTACTTTATTACTTTTATTACAAAAGTATTTTAGGATTCTTACCATCATTACATACATATATCTGATATGGTAGTCTCCTTTTAAACAGAATTCGTAAGTATAATATCCATTTTACTTAATAGTACTTCATTGACTTCAAAAAATGTGAAGAAAGAAACGCCCATTCTTCAAACTCGCATGACATAAATGAAGAAAAAAAAAAACAGAAGTGTGAAGTTGCAACGAGAAAGCATTAAAAAAAGAGGAAAATAATAGTGAAACAGAAAATAATAAAATAAATAAAAACAAAAACTAAACTAGAAAAACTGTAATAGTCGGGAAAGGCAAATCAGGGCAAAATGCATTTTCACTTTTCGGACAAACTATGGAGAGATGATGTGAAACTAATATCGTTAACAAGAGAATCGGCAATCATACGAACAAAACAAGATTCCCGGATATCAAGATGGGCTGATGTAGCAGGGGTGGTTAGAATTTCGGCATTATCGAGATTAAATTTATCCCCAAGAAGCAAAGAATGTGTAGCAAGAGATTTATCGTATTCTTGATAAGAGATTTATCTACCGTGTTCCTTTAGTCTAGATGAGTCTTTTAGTCTTTTGAGCGCGCTAAACATTTCCTTCAAAAATTGCCATTCTCATGGCTCACTTGACGTTAATGATTTGTAACGTGAATATTTGAGTGCTCAAAACTCATGTCGACTTTTATTAACATTTTCATATTTTTTGAAGATAATGAAATTTTTTATCTTCCCGCTTTAGTTTCTGGGGATTATTCTTTTAATGACACAGTATATTAAAGTAAAATATTTAATGCGATATTAAAATTAGTTTTACGTAACATAATGGTTATGGCTCTTAGATTGGAAAAAAAACAAAAAAAACATAATATTATATAATTTCTCAAACTTACTAAAAAATTCAAAGCAGTAAATTTTTATTTATAAATTTATTTATTTTTTATTTTATTTATTTATTTATTTTTTGGATGCTGCTCTGAAAAATATTTCTTATGTAAGACGATTCCGTCTACAAGCAAAATTTCGAAAGTCGAATGAAACAATGGAATTTCCCCCTCTCCCCTGAAATCAAAGTCAAGTAGTCAATTACTTCAAACAAGCTAACGTCTCCGCGCTATTCGAAAATTTTGGAAAATATATATATATATTTCATCCATCCAAAATCTATTCTAGATATATTTTACTGTATACTTAAGGACATATTTTAATAGAATTTATATTTTACCCTTTATTTTATTTATTTTTTGCTTAAATAGCCCAAGTTATATGATTAAATGTATGAATACTAAGTATGATAATAAACGGGGCTTTTCACGACTTTTCTTCATTTTTTCTGCCGCTTTTAAATAAAAGAATAAGTTTGACTTTTAATTATTTTAATTAGTTTAATTGTTTCTAACTGTCTCAAGCAATTAAATGTTATGCCCAAGCAGATTTCAATTCTGGGGTCATTGTCATGTTTCAAATCAGCATAAAAGAACCATTAATATTCTTGTCTTTTAAGTCGAAATAAAAGAACAATTTCTATTTATAATTTCTGAAAAAAGTATATTAAATCTAATCGCTAAACATATTAATTATATCTATAAAATAACTCATTATCCCAAAATCTCTCAATATATCTTATTTTAGCATTAAGGAAATTCTAAAGTTAGAAAAATAATAATTTTTTAAGATGATGATTCTAAATATAGCAGGGTTTTGGAATCTTTTTATGATGTTCTATTTTTAGTATTTGCTGTTTGACAAAATATGGCGTCATAATTTAAAAAAGAGGATTAAGCAATCAGTTATTAGTGAAAAAAAAGATGAATCAAGTTTTTCTCTCCGCGCGTGTAAGTCAAGTTTCTGGCTAGTTATCTATATTTAAATATTAATCTCCCCATTTAAATATTTCTTCATTGCCGCCAAATAGTTTTTAAAAAATAATTAAATTTAATTTTTCTCGGCTTCTACTAAGTAAAAAAACTGTTGAAACTTTAGACTTTGCAGTAGAAAATTTTTTAGATAATTATGGTATAAAAAGATTTTTACCTCATAATTTAAAATTTTTTCGTCCACAATTAAATTACATAATAAAAATCTTTAAATAATTATTCAAAATTATTTATTGCAATATTTTATCTTATATGTCTTATGAGCGGGTGAAATTTTTGTAATTGCTTAATTAGTTTTAAAAATATGACTTAAAACACAAAAAGTGAAATTAACATTAAGGGGTCTAAAATTTGATTCGCTCTCCTGATCAAACTATGGGAATCATATAACCATTAAGATTGACACTGAGTACGTGAAAATTCGATCATTAGAACAAAAGTTATTCAGGATATCTTTTTTTTTTTGTTTACTTTCATTAAGGTAGAAGTAATTTTGTTTAAGACATAAAAAAGTCGTCTTGTTCAGTACATTAACGTTATATTGGGCTTTGAAAATGCAGTCGATTCTTGATATGACGACCACTGTCGTCCACGTAAAAACGGAAGTAATTACACGATAGAGTAAAAAATTAACAAATATTGGACTATGCTTTAAAATAATTGGAAAAATAATTTATTATAACACAACAGAACATTAATTTATTATAACAAAATGCTTTGAGAAACCACTTTCTTAAAAAAAGTACATTTTTGTCTACTGAATGAAATCACGTGACTGGAGGGCAAATCGAGAGAAATTTTCTACCTTTCATTTTTCCTTCCTTTTTCAATGGAAGAAAATCGAAGCGGAAACTTTATAGTCAAAAATACTTTGTGAAAAATTCGAAAGGCGATCACAGGTTACCCATTGGCGAAATGGTTGTTGTCTATTTTTTTTCCACCCTTTTTATTTGTGATATTCACTTGAATTAGTATTGAAAACGATCCAATTTGAACTGTAGGTTAGAATTTCTTATTCTAAATTCAAACAATAAAAATAAAAATATCGTTTAAATGTTGAAATTCTCTTTTATTCACAAGAAGTATTTATAGGATCTCTCTGGTTTAATCTCAATTAACTCACCAACTTAATGCATGACAAAATTAAAATTCTAAAATAATTCTAAAAAAAATATCAAACAGCGGCGGTCGCCATAGCAACGCATGCAATGACGACACATGCGTATTGTTTACTATTATTCTTGAACACAATTGAAAAGTGTGATATCGTCCAAATAAGGTGTGCACGCCATTAAACCCAAAACAACACTCATTTTGCCAATGGGTAATATATGTCAAAAAAACTTCATAGTAAAAAAACTTAAAACATAGTTTACTTGCGCAAAATTTGGTTGTGCAAAAAATTTGTTAAAAGAGACACCTTATATAGATCAATGAACTTCTAGCATTCTTTTCATCTCCTCAAAACATCATAAGAATCTGGATTATTCCATTTTATTCATTTTAAAATTTAAATTTATGCTCTTAAAACTATCTACCAAAAAAATATACATATAAACGTATAAGAACTTAACTTAACTTTGAAGTAATTATTATATAGAATTATTAATCATTAGTACATAATTTTTTAAAATTTTAGTGCTAAAATAAAATATTTTTTCGAAGTTTTGGCAACATAATTGTTTCTTTTATTCTTCGTTTATTAACGTATTATTTTTTACTTCTTATTTTTTTATCTTAAAAGAAGTAACTAAATATATTTTTAATACTAGCAGCTTACTTTGAATTAATTTAGCAAATAAAATAAATTTGCAGAGAGAAGATGGGTTGTGAAAGATTAAAACAAAACTCTTCAATAAATTAGGCAATTTTTTTAACTTGTAATAAATAGGCTTTTTGATGTATTCGTTAAGATCTTTTAAATTGAGATCGTCTGCTCTTTTTTTTAATTGCAAAAATTAATGAAAAAACTTAGAATACTCGAAGTGATATTAAAGCTGGTTAACTTTATCATCGCATCTGCTAAGTAAAAAGGAAATAATAAATTAATTTTTTTAAAATACTCCTTGGCATGTCTAAATTCATTTCTTGTTAATATTTTCAAAAAACTTATATACCTGAAAATATATATAAGATTTTTCAAGATTCTATACTTGTAAAATATATGTTAGATAAAAATTTAAATGCATTTATTAGATAACTTTAATATCGATAAATAAAAAAAAATATTATACAGTACTGTTACAAAACAGCTACTGAATCAACTTGCAATAAGTTTTATCAAAACATACTTCTTACCATTTTTAAAGCTATGACGAAATTACATGTTTCTTAATTTTGCAAGAATGTGGACAATTTCGTTTATATCAGGAAATCTAAAACAATTTTTGATCTAGTAAAGTTTTGTCAAGAAATCAGTTCTGGAGTTTTGTCAAATATTGGATCAAGAAATGATCCATTATTTCACTTAGCCGCTAATCATAACGCTCCTGAACTTACTTTAACTTTATCCATTGCTTTTATAATCCCAGAACACGTATCTACCAGAAAAAGGAAACTCGTCTGAATTATCACACAACGGTGTTCTTTCTCCGCCAACATCGCCAAAAGACAAGAAGCAACAAGGGGGACATACAAAGGAGACGCTGATGTTTGGGATGAAGAAATATAAGAAATTATAACAGCGGGCTTGATCAGTCTCTATTCCTGATCTAAGTTGTTAACTATCTGTTTACCCGTTCTTCATATGGATGAAAAAATAATAAATCAGTACTCAACAACAGTAACATATCCTACACTAAACTTGAAGACAAATACTAACACAATTAGAAAAGATAAAATTATTCCAATTTTTTTTTAAAATTTAATTTCATATTTTGTTTTTATCGATGGCTTCACTGCATTAGATTTAGCAAACCACGTTTTAAGTAGTTCATCCTTTCAAAATAAAGATTTATTCATTTGCATGCATTCATTAACAGTTGCTAGAGGGCAACTTACTACGAATTTACTACGATCAAGCTATTTTCTCCGTTAATTATTCCTTTCGAGAGGGACTGCAATACTCTACATTAAAGCTGTACAGATTTGATGCAGTTTTAACAGGTACCAAATAAACAAATATTATAATTCACCGTCCCTATATTTGTATGATTAGAATCTATTAAAACTGCACCACTTACCATAATATCAGTAACGCCTATTACCAAAACTATTTAAGCATCATTAGCGTCAATAATAGTATGGCGATATTTTACATTTATGCTAAACGAATTAGTAAAATTTTAACATTAATTTTGCTTAGTACTTATTAAAACTTTAACGCCATTTATGTTAAATTAAATTAGTACCAAAATTAATTAACCATAATTGGCACTAATAATAGTTTAGCATTTTTTTACGCGTCTCTAAATTAAATTAGTACGATTTTTCCGTTGATTATGCTTTTAGTGCACGGTTTACATATTATTTCAGTTAGTAGCTAAACTGTTCAAAACAATTAAATGATATTGAGGTTGTGGGTTGATCTTGCACCTGGAGAATTGTTTGAATGATTGATGCATCATCGACAGATATAGTAAGCTATCTGAGATAAAATAGACATTTGTTTGGTAGAAAAAGTACGCTTTATTGAGTATTAGGGTACAAAACGAAAAAAAAAGGACACAATTTGTGCATATGAGAAAAACAAATAAAAAGAGGTGTTTCCTTAAGAGAAAGTCGTTTTTAGTAAGGGGTATGATTTCTGCGAACGGTCAGCAACGTTGAACGCCTTTGAGTCATGGATTCAATGAGTTTATTAATGAGGGGCTGGGGTATTATGTCCCTCTCCTCCAGAAGTACTTTCCAGTTCCTTTTTTTGGGGGAGAGGGGTAGGTGTCCAGCCTTTCGTCTGCCTAGAATGTCCCAAAATTGCTCCATTGGGTCCGTGGCTGGAGAACACGCTGGCCAATCCATTCGTACGATTCCTTACTCCAAAAGGAAATTATTCACCAAGTTTGCACGATGGGGCCTGCGATTGCTGTCCATTAACATGAAGTCATCTCCAATTAATGCAGCGTAAGGGACTACAATAGGTCTCAGGATCTTATCCCTATATCTACGACCGGTCAAAGCTTCATTTCGAATGATATGGAGATCGGTGTGCCTATCAATTGAGATGCCAGTATTGACCATCACTCCTCAACCACCAAATCTTACATTTTCGTCACAAACGTAGGATTGTTTCTAGTGCTATGTTCCCTCCAGATGAAAATACGCCTTTATCAGGATGAACAGAAAAACGGGACTTGTCTAAGAAAAGAATATTGCGTTATTCATATCTCCTCCGGTTCACATGCTTTGTTACCCACTCTCTGCGAACGCGACGGTGCTTTGCTGTTAACGTGACGCATATCATTGGTCAGCGAGCATAGAGACCAACAGCGTGAAGGTGGTTTCGAACAGTTTGTGTCGATATTGTGGTGCCAGTAGCCGAGCGAGGATGTTATTGATGAAGAGTGGCATTCATATTTCGGTGTCTCCGAGCCATTAGCCTTAAATAACGCTCTTCATTAGGCATTGTAGCATGTCAACGCCCTTGCCTTCATCTCTTCGGCCTGCATTTCCAGTCTCCAAAAAATTGTTCTAGATCCCGCAAATCAAACTTTGTGGTACTCCAATGGCTTCTGTTTCTTCAGCTTGTGTTTGGCCCCCTCTAACCGGCCAGAAACTCTCCAAGCTTCTGATTCAGTTAAATGACTTCGTTGAGACATCACTCTCATCGAAATAACGTTCATACTGAATGTCGATCATTCTTTTCCGCTTTTCTTACATTAAGCCGAGAGCCAAATGAAATTCACTGCAGCTAAAGAGTCGTCTTCGACATCAAACTCAGAATTTGCATATTGCGAAGTTTGAAAATAAGAAAAATTTGCCTTTCTGACTATCCTCTTCCATTTCAAGCAAAAAAAATTGCTTATACCGTTATTTTATACATGACCTACAATATATCGGGGTCAACAAATGTGGACTGTACAATTAACGAACTCTATATTTCATGTAATGCATTAATTGTGTCTCACTGTTAACAATTTTCTGTATGCTAATAGTATTTTTATTATTACTATTATTATTATTATTATTTTCTTTTTTTAATTTATTTATTTATTTAAACTTCGCAAGTAGTGTATTTGTGTTCTTTAGAAATGATTTTCGAATTTTTGATTAACTTATGGTTCAAAATTTTGTAAAATTTTCCAACTATTCATGTTTTGAGTTTCCTCTTGTTTGAATATTTTTCTTTACGGCTGCCTCGCCGTAACTCTTCTTTTTGAAATTGTATCTGTTTTTAGTTTATTAATTTTAAGATTTCCCTAAATTCTTTGAGGCCTTCTGGTGTTGCCATGAATCGCCACCAAGCCTACCTTTTTGAATCCTCTTTTTTACTGAGATGTCACGTGCGTGCACTTAGAGTCTACAGTATTCTCCGGATGACCCCTGACGGGGGCGGGACGGGGTTAAGCTTTGATGATGACCTACAATATTCTTTAATTGTTTGAGTAATGTATTACAAGAACTAATTAAGCATCATTGGCGTCAATAATAGGCTCAATAAAAATATGCTAAATCTATCTCCTATCAAGTAATAACTAAAATTACTCAAATCTGACATTCATTTAATACTTTTCTTATTAAATAAAATTATTAATATAACGAAATTGAAATGTTATTTTATTTCCGACTCAATAAATCAGTCTTTAAAAATCAAACTGAATAATCGAATCCAAATGAACTAAGGTAAAAAAATTTTTAGAGACGACAAAAAGTTACAACTTTGAATAAAGTAAGTCAATTTCAATGTCTGGAGCGTAGCGTATAATTATTGCCAGACTTTATTACACAGCAAATAATTTTTCTAGTCTCAATAAAACTAGGAAAGTCTTTCTCTAGAGCTCTCCCTAAGGGGTAAGTAAATACTCCACAAATGTCCAGAATGCGTCCAGTGAAATCAAACAATTTTTCGGTAATATCTTCAAGAATTACCCTCCAGATGATTTCAGGATTTGTATGCTATCTGAAACTTCTATTTTCAGTACGTGTCTGGGAATATTTGGATCCGTTATTGCAGTAATAAATACCTACATCTTTTATTAACGAAAGTGTTTGTTCTAGTTTTATACAGATTTTTATTGAGATAGTGTAAGAGGGTAAATACTGAGCATTAAGAGCTACTTCAACTCTATTGTTTTAATTCAGTTTCAGTAACAATATTTTATTAAATATCTATACTGTTTTAATAGTTAAGTGAATTTTATTAAATAATATTTCTGTTCAAGTTTCATTTAGAACTTTATGTAAATTTAAACACAGTGTCGGCAATTGAAATGCTCAACTCTTTCCTTCCCTGGCTCTTCTCCGACTAAAACTTTATTAACTTGAGTATGAATAAGGAGGTTCTTTTGCAAATTACATCTGATATTACAACACGGAAGCTGCAAAAAATCTTAACTTGTTTGTACAAAAATAAATTATGCAATATAGTAAGAAAGAGATAATATCACACTCTCACATCAGCACTCACACATACATAAACTATTGCCACTGATACATTTAATTAATTTGTCTTAGGTTTTTAAATTACTTTGCACTTTTGCCAGTAAATTTTCGTTTTGGAATTTAAAAAAAAGTTTAATTTATTAAGAAGATTCTTTAATATCGAAATTAAATAGTTTAAATAAATATCATATCTCGTTTTCAGTTTAATCAAGAACGTTCAAATGTAAAAATAAAAATAATAATTCTCTGAAAAATTAGAATTAAATAATAATAACCCTAATATTTACTTGAGTAATATTGTTGTTCAAATAATTATAAATAAGTGTTTTGTTTTCATTAGATCAAAGATTTCCTTGCTTAATTTAAGCAACCGGAGTCTGAGTTGAATGAATTTTTCCGATTGTAACTCCGACTTCAGCAAAATTGTCTTTTAAGAGTTCTGATTTAAATTACTTTAGAAAAAGTGATTGTAATAATGTTAACCAAGTCAGAAGCAATGTTTTGAGCTCAATTATAATGAAAAAACAGGGCAAGTATATCTATAATAACGCATTTCAGTGAAAATCAATACTAAAATTTAATTTTTAAACGTTAAATTTTTAAATCTCGTTAAATTAATTCTTTTTCGTTAAATTAATCGAAACTTCATATGACATGAAGCTTTTGTTAATGTTTATAAATCCATATCAAATAGCAGTGATATTTGGAATGGTTTCTCAGACAATGACTAATTTAGATAATGAAAAATTAGAATTTATGAAAACTGCTATTTCAGTTTAACATGATATTATTAGTTAAACATCTACTAATGCAATTCGGAACTCAATAATAAATGTATTTCCTCCACTTTTTTAAAATAAAGAACATTCAATATCTCTTTTGTTGCTTAAAAACTTGTTAATTAGCAAAAAATTCGAAAGAATTTATCACATTAAATGATAGGGATTCTTAAAGGTATTTAAGGGACATGCTAATGTAATATGTTTCATTTTTAGTATTGTTCCCAAAACAATACAAACGTTTTAAGGAATTTTGTCAGTTAAAAGCCTTTTGGCATTTTAGTTAATTTGTTATATTTATCAATAGCAGTTTATGCTAATGACTAAGCAATTCTTTAACAGATATTCTTTACCAGCCAGTTTCAATAAAAATCTTTTTACTAAGATTGAAGAATGCCTTTTTGACGTAAGAAAATACTTACTTCATGCTCCGTAAAATCTTTTTCGCCAAAACGTCTTTTCATTTTTGAGAAACAGAGAATTTTATTTATTTTGCCTCTTCTAAATTCCGTCAAACTCTCTTGTACCATGGAAACAGTTTTCTCATTTCTTTTATCATTTTAGGTTCTTTTTTTCTTCCTCGCCTAATAGGAGAATACTTTTCTCGCAGTGACTTGTCTATCAGACCATACCATTACTATTCTCTTTGGCATCCGAATCTCATTTTGTTTTTAAATTTAAACGAAACTGAAAAGTTCAAAATTCTTTTAACTAGAAGGATTTATGTAATGGAAAAACTTGATTTTAGACACTTTTAGTATTTGATTCCTTATTTTCAGAACTTAAGCATTCTTTTAAAAATGTTAGTTTCTTTATTTAAGACTGAACTCCATGTAATGACAGGTGGAAGTACATTTTATGATGGAAATATGTTTCTACAATAACATTTGAACCGGAAAAATTAGAATTTTATTTTTAAACTTCAGATTCATGTAATGGAAAACAAACTTGACTCTCTACTTTGTATTTGACTGTTTATTTTAAATGCTTAAAAAATTTCATACTCTTTGTTTTCGCGTCTTTTTCAATAGTTTTTCAAGAAAATTAAATTTGATAAACACATAGGTTGAAATAAATTGTATATAATATTTTTACAGTAACATCTGAACTGGAAAAAGTCAAAAATTTTTATACCAGAAAGATTACGAAAGAGATTTTGCAATGAAAAAACTTAATTTTTAACTAAAAATTTTATTTTGTTTTATTTTATAATTGGATTTGAACTGCCATCTTAATTCTAAGTTTATGACTTTCAAAGCTCAACTCCATAGCCTTATAATTTTGAACTCAACCCAGATGACAAGGAAACTCTTGCATTTCAAGCATTTGGAAGAAATAGCCTTCGTAGAGGACTTTTTTGCGGAACTAATCTGTATTTGCTTTATACGAAGCGGAAGCAAATATAAATTTAAATTATATGAAATATTATTATATTCGAGATGATTAGTGATATATCGTTGGCAAAAATTAATTTTCAGAGTGTTTTTTAGAGACTCAAAATCAACTTCAACTAGATTGTTGCGGGACGACAAATATTTTGTTTTATACACCAGTAATATTAATTTTTGTGTCTGGTTTTTTCTCTCGGCTGCAGTGCCGACATTAAAAATTTATTTTGTTCAATTAGTTGAGTGACAAGGTCTTCCATTTGGAAAAAGAAATAAAGTGTCTTATCTGAAGTAGTCTTCAAGAACGAAAATTATTTTACCAATCTTCGGGTACTCAACACTATTCCAAATAAGTTTGATTTTGGAAGGGAAATTTTTCAAACTATGATTTTTCACATTTATTCAGTATTATCTACCAAATAATCACTCATGTACTCTTCCTTAACGTCAGGTTTTAGAATAACATACTCTTATGTTTGAAAAGCGCGTTTTATTTATAATGAACAACATTTGTTTATTTTAGTGTATAAGAGTTACAGCTTAACGTGAAACTAGCTAGTGAGGAATATAAAGTAAACCTTCCGAGTAGAAAAAGGGAAAAGTCTCAGTTCGATTTCGTATGCGTCGATGGTGCATAAACATAGTAGAAAGGCCAAATACACTGCATGTGTGTTAACCATAACCATAAACAAAAGAATTTTTTTTTAAATTTAATAAAATATGTTTTCATCCCCTAGGAGCTTCGCATTCAGTAAAAAGTAATTAAGAATACTAGAAACAGAAATGTATTTTTTAAAAGCAATTTTTTATAGGGCAGTGTAGAGGCTGTTGGTTGCGACAGAGATAGCATGAGAATCCGAGGTAGAAGGATCGAGGATCGGATCGAAGGTACGAGGACGAACCGGAATAGTTCCTGCGCGGATGAACACCGGCGGAGGAGCACAACCAGCGGCCACGACAGGGAGTGAAGAGGCTGATGTCCATTACTTAAGGAGATGACAATTTGCCATCAGGAGGGTTGTTGTGCAACGTCCGAGACTTCGTCCCGATATTACGTTTCTACCCGGTGACGCCCACCTGCTGTTTGAGATGTTTGCAATCAAAAGTTAAAGTTTTTAATTGATTTTTATAACAGCTTTTAAATGTTTTTAACAAATAATCAGTTAATTAGAGTTTGTTAGTTTCTTGATGGTTTTGTTATCTTTGACTATTAAAGAGGATGTTTCATTGCCATATTGTTTCATTTGACGTCTTACATTCCCATCATCGAAACCATATACAGGCAGCTTTATTTATAATGAATTTTTTTTTATATAACAGTATAATGTATAAAATATTTTTATATATTTTATTGTTTTTTTTTCCTTCTAAATTGTTTGTAATTATCGAATTTGTGACACGTACATTTAGTGATATTATTAGTCTAATTATAATCAACTTTCAACAAAATTTAGAGAAAAGCTTTGGAACTCAATTTTTTTTAAACATACAGTATTAATACTTTTCAACTCATGTACTTATGTAAGAAATGTTTCTTAAAAGATAGATTGCTAAATACTTCATAATAATAGGTAAGATTTCTTTTTGTTTGCGAACATTTTTCTTAACACTTATTCGTTAATTAATTTTACTTTTTGAACATTTATTTAAATATTTATTTTTTTGAGCAATATTTGTGTCTTGAACATGTTTATGTATTTTGTAATTGACTTTACCATATTGCAGAGGGATTGATTGATAAAAGTAAATAATGGGGGAAATGGGAAGGAAGTAATTATCCATAAATCTATTTTCATCAGGTTTAAACTTAATTAAAAAAAACTTTTCGATAGTTAAAAATATTTTTTCTCGGAGAGGTGGGATGTTATATAGAACTTCTCGTGCGCGTATTTCTATTCATAGCTTAAAATAGATTACGCTCATTAATTTTAAAAAGTAGAAATCGTTTTTTCAGAAAGAACTGTAAAAATTCAATATTCTAATCAAAAGATTATTTTCCGAAATTAATAATATTTGGAAATATAATCATTGAGAAATTCCTAAAAATTCCCTGAAGTCTACTGGGAGACATCGGTTAGAACAAATAGAGATGTTTAAATTTTCCCCTTCGGATCACTTTCGATTACATTAAATAATTTCTAGTAACCGATAATCTTTCAGAATCCCCCCCCCCCTCCAAAAAAAAAGAGCGGGATAGTTCACATTTGCTTGACTTTTTCATATCTTCAAGGGTAAAATACTCTGTTCTCGATTCTAACATTTCTGTTGTGGAAAATCTCTATGTGAACTATGGGAAAAATCGAAGTAGTCTGAATGAACAAAAGTCATTCGAATAAATAAAAGTAATCTAGAATCATAATATATCTATTTATTAGAAATAGCCCTTTAGATTCCTATCATCTCATAATTAATGGCTATTGAAAGACACATATATTTATTATAACGTAGAATAGAGCGTGCACGAAAGAAAAGCAACAGCAAAAGATTTCTGTTTTCTTAAAGACTCTATTAGCGTTCAACTACAAAAAGATTGCTTTTTTTGGGGGGGGGGGGGGAATCAAAGCAATTTGAATTGTAATTACTTCATTTTAAAGAAAGAAAATTCCTTTAAAATGCCTATTTACTTTTATTGGGATCATTAAGTTTACTGAATCCAGCAAGAGATTTCTTTTTTTAAGAATTTTAATTCCTTGCAGCAATTTCCACTTTTATAAAGCATTTCAGTAATCGAAGAGAGAAATTAAAAAAAAGAAAGAAAAAAAACTAGTAGACGCCATATTTGCAGAAGTTAAGAAAAAATGCTTAATAAATCTCTTTTTTTTTCTTCAAAAATTTAATCATGTTTCCCTGAGTATGACTTTTGTTCAACAATAATTTTTATTTATTTTTTATCTTTTTATTTTTTATCGTTTGATTGTTTTGTTAATTTTATTAGCTAAGTAAACAGTTATCAGAAATTTTATTTCAAAGTGCTTGACTATATGGAATTTTATAATTTATTTTTCAGGAGGTGTAATATTTTATAAATTTTTATTTTTAGGAATATAACTATTTTTTAAAACACATTCAGAGGATTACAATTAAGAACATATTATTGAGCAAAATATTATCTCAAAGTACTTGTTGATAGGCACTTTTAACATTTTATTGTTTTAATATATAATATTTAATAGATTTTACTACAAAAAAATTCCATAAATTTCACATATTCTATGATATGGTCAAAAGAACATAACAATAAACCATTGAGAATTTTCCAACTGTAACGTAAGTTATTTTGATATTATTTAATTAAAAATTTCATTTACGTGAAAAACATGCAAATTTAAAATAACAATAGACATGTTTCTAGCACTCAATAACAGGCGCAAATTTTCGAGATGTGCCAGATGCAAATGAAAAGAAACAAAGGTGAATTGAAATAGAAAAATGGAAACATGCCGTTTGTTTCTTATCTTTCACGACTGACAAGTCTTGAAAATGGGCGCCTATTGATCGCTTGAAACATGTCGACTGCTATTTCCAATTTGTATATTTTTGATGCAAATGAACTTTTTAATTTAGTAATATCTTACCGTTTCAGGTTTTTGGTATTATCTATGTAAGTTATAAAGAGTATAGTAAGTTTATTTACTTATATCATCGTCATTTTTCAATTCATCAAATAGATGTGAGACAAGGAATATAATTTTTTATTCTTTAAAGTTGTGATCCAGAGAGTAATATAGGGGACTTCTTACGTTTCCGATCGGGAAGTTTTTCATATTTTTTATGACCGTCATTGAACAGCAGACATAATTTATGGGTTTATGACTACTTATGTTCAACTCCGTATCCTTGTAATTAATAAGCCTAATCCAAAAGACAAGGGAACTCCTGGACCAAGTATTGGGAGAAATGTGCCTTCGTGGAGGATTTTTTGATGGAACTAACCAGCATTTGCGTTACATGGAAAGGAAAACCACGAAAGCCTCATATGGTTAGCCTAACGACAGGTGACTCTAACCCAGGGTCGTGCAGCCGTCGCTGGTATTCGAACCCGATTCACCTCATCGGAAGGCGAATGCTCTATCCCCTGAGCCATCACGGCTCTTTGGGGGAGGTTTTTTTTCTTCATAATTTTATAATCGCCATTGAACAGCCGACAACATTTTTTGGGGTTTACGAGTATGTTCAACTCAGTTGCCTTCTAATTTTGTTTCCAATCCAGAAGACAAGGGAATTCTTGGATCAAGTATAAGGGTGAAATGTGCCTTCTTGGAAGACTTTTTGATGAAACTTACCCGCATTTGCGTTACATGGAGAGGAAAACCAGAAAACCTTCCACGTTTAGCCTGACGGCAAGGTGACTCTAACCCATCATCTGTCTACCACTGAAGAAGATAGTTTAATTCAGCACTGTTGTGCATTCAAACCTTATGCGGAATCGTATCAACCAGCAGTTGTACTGACAGCAGCACTATTGTCGGTGCAAGCCGGATGCGGAATTCGTATCGACCAGCCATCGCCGGTATTCGAACCCTTTTTCAATACAATTCGTAACATTTTTCAATACATTGTACTTTATATTAAATTTATTGTCTTGGACAGCTTAGAGTGCTTACAAAAATGTTCTTATTTTATTAAATTTTTTTTTGTAAGTAAACTTAAAATCTATTGTTTTAATTTCAAGCATTTGAATTTCAGATGGATTTAAAAAATTAGTTTTTAAGAATATATTAGTTTTTTTTAAAAATTTATTTTTGATGTGTGGGAATAAGAAGAAGTCATTGGGTGCCAAATCAGGGCTGTACGGCGGATGACCCATTAGTTCGATCTTTCGCTCCGTCAGAAATGCCTTTGTTTGAGTCGATGTGTGGGAGCTCGCATTGTCATGATGAAGAATGATTCGCCTGTTCTTCTGCTTCTTTCGAATTTCTCCGATGACTTCTGGCAAACGAATAGTCGTGTACCATTCAGAATTGACCGTCCTGCGTTGCTCTAACGCCACTGTTGCCACATGACCGTTAATGCCGAAGAAACAGGCAATCATTTGTTTCGATGTGCTTCTTACTCGAACAACTTTTGTTGGTTTTGCCTCGTCTTGGAAGACCCCTTCAGTTGATTGCTGTTTTGTTTCCGGCTCATATGCATAGATCCATGATTCGTCATATACACAGCCTTTGATGTACCTTGAACGTATTTTTCCAACATTTCCTTGCACCAATTGACACGAGCCTTTTTTTGAGCGTTTGTCAGATTATGCGGGATCCAACTCGAATTTTTTTTTTTACGCTCAAATGTTCATGCAATATTTTATTGATGCTAGTCATACTAATGTCCAAAGACGAGGCCGGGATAGCCTGGTCGGTAGGGCGCTGGGCCCATATCCAAGAGGTCGTGGGTTCGATCCTCGCCGGCCGAAGACTCCCCGTGTAGTAAATGGTGACTGATGCACGTTAAATCTGTCGAGTCTCAAAGTCCTCCATGTTCCCATAAAAAATCAATACCTCTGGGGGTACTGATCCAGGAGTTTCCTTGTCTTCTGGATTGGTTCAAAATTACAAGGCTGGAGTTGAACATTAGTAGTCGTAAACCCATGAAATTGGGTCGGCTGTTCAACGACGGTTATAAAATAAAAATAAAATGTCCAAAGACGCCTCTATCTCACGGTATGTCACATGACGATCTTGCTTTATCAGTTCACGCACAGCATCGATCTTTTCTGGCACAACAACGGATTTTGGACGACCTGCACGGGATTCGTCCTGGATCGAACATCGACCACGATTAAATTCATTATACCAATTTTTTACAGTACTGTAGGATGGCGCTTTATCGCTGAATAAGGAATTAAGTTCATCAAAGCACTCTTGTCTTGACAATTCACGTCGAAAGTTATGAAAAATAATGGCACGAAAATGTTCGATATTCAATTCCATTTTTTGAAAGAGAAGAACTTTTCAATTTACTGTCAACAACACAAATGAAGCTATAATGGTAAATCGTCTGCTGAATTTATGTTTAAAAATATCAAACTTTCAATTAAAATTGTCTGCGGTTGCCTAGCAACACTTACTGTTGCCAAG
Source organism: Parasteatoda lunata (assembly GCA_949128135.1). Lineage (NCBI taxonomy): Eukaryota > Metazoa > Arthropoda > Arachnida > Araneae > Theridiidae > Parasteatoda > Parasteatoda lunata. The sequence goes on along the minus strand of OX421974.1, from coordinate 111,029,496 downwards.
GCCAGAAATATAAATAGCAACCCTCGTAGTAGTGGCCTTCTAACATACAATAAAATCTATGTAAAAGTAAAGGCCGACAATATCAGGACTTGGAGGATTCCTCCTAGTCGTGATTGGTATAAAAAAAATAGTCCTGGGGCTGCCCTGGAGCTAAAGGGTGATAGAAAACTGCAGACAGTTATCACAAGACTAATCAGTGGTCATACCCGCGGACTAACATTTGTTCAGGGTCTAAAGACATTCCCTGTATGCCTAAAATGTAATGCGCACCAGGCTACACCTGATCGTTTGCTGTCCTGTCTGGGACTGGAGAGAAATTTTATTTTGGAGGATCCGGCGATGGTATTTGATTTTCTGTCATTTTCTGTCGGTGAACGGTCTTCTTGACTTGGTGTAGCCTTGTTCTAGGCCAAGTGGAATGAGTAACAACAACAAGAAATATGCTCGTCTTGCTTGTGTCAGAAGAGCTTTTTAATTTGTTCCATGATACAGCCCCACTTTTCTTAGCAATAGAGACTACTACCACAACTATTGCCGATACTACTATTGCTATTTCTCTAAGCAATACAACTACTACGACTATTACTACTGTAACTATTGCTCTTATAGCTATTGCTGTGACAACTATTAGTACTTCTACAATTGTAAAAATTTTCGGATCAAATTACAGTAAAATCCATTTTTACAAAAATTATGCAACGGAACAAACAATTCTGATATATCGTAATTTTTAAAGTTATAATAACTGTAAAACCATTGAATCAATCTAATGAAATAAATATCACTGCAAAAATGACGCTATAATATTTTACGATAAAAGTATTAGATTTTATTGTAAAATGATATTTTCAGATGATGCACTATTGCTCCAAAGTGCTTTTATTTTAAACCATAATTTGATCTGAAATTTTTGCAGCGTACTACTAATATAACTGCCAAGATTGAAATGAAATATGATCTGACGAGATAAATAATATATTCTAAAGTGAGATATAAAAGTAAGAAAAGTTTAATAAAAAGACATGACATTAAAATGGTAATATATTATGTTTTCAGTAAGTTATTCTTTCAAAGGTTGTTCCTGAAGATTAGTTGAAAGAAAAATTACTGGATTTCTCTACATTTATTGCGGGTACCGTTTTGTTTTGTTTGCACCCATGAATATCTACTCATTTTAGGTTGTTTAAAATAATACATGGTACCTGAGTACTTTTTAATGCTTTTTTTTGGATTATAGAAAATAATTTTTGTCTTAAAGGAAAAAAAAATCATTCAAAGAAACATTTAATTAGCTAAAAAGTTTACTTAAATTTGTAAGGTAAACCTTTGTAGTCTCATTAAGCTTTTTAAAGCTGGATAATCATCGCATAAAGGTCGCATCATTTTGAAGAAAATGGTGAAAAAAGAGCTTATTTTTTGTTCAAAAAAATTATATGAAACTAATTGTGCGCAAAAAAACAGGCCACCCTAAATTACTTTTGATCTGATGATCGGTTTTTTTAAAGATTTTATCGAATAATTGGATCATTTCAAAGAATGCAATTTTGAAAAGGCAAAACACAATTTGAGTGATTGAATAGTTTCAGAGAAATCGAATTTAAAAAAAAAAATAATCGCAATTTTAAAATTTAATTTCTTAGGAATGGACCTATTTCGCTCAAATTTTGTATTCTGTTATGTTAAATTACATTCTATAAGATGATGTAAAAAACTGTTTACTTTACAATTCAAAATTTTTTCCACTATAATTAAATGAAAAAAAAAACATTTATTAAAAAATACTTTTCAGATGGAATTATCTTAGAAAAAAAGAATTTATAATTGAGTGCAAAATTTTTTTAATGTGCTTGAAAAGTTCTTGAGATAAAGCGAAATACGCAAAAAGTAAAGTTAACATTAGGCGTCCAAACATCGGAGCGCTCTTAACTATGGAGGCCATATTTACAAGATTGCGGTTGTCCCCTATATTTTGGGAATCAGAAATAAAAGATACGTTTATTCTGAGAAAGTATGTTTTTGTATAATTTCGTACCTTAAAATAGCGTCTGCACTAATTAATTAGCATATTTTAGGTCAGTGTTTCCCAACGTGGGGCCCACGCCCCACCGGGGGGCAATTTGATTGTTAAGGGGGGGGCAATTCGAAAATGGACTCTACACCAGTTTAACCCTTTTGCTTCGGGCCATTTAAATGCAATGCTAGTTTTCGGTATCAAAATTGAAAGAAAAAAGCAAATTCTTAAATATTTTCGGCCAAATAATATTATAAATTCGCTTGACAAGACCAAAATATCTACTGAGTTTTTGGCGTCGTCAAGTTAACCTCTCTGCGGTAGATGGCAGGCTTCGCGCGGACCCCCAGAAAAAAAAAATAATATAGGAGAGAATTTAATAAAACCGTCAATATCAGCATTTCTTAAAATGGTTCTTGAGAAAGATGCGAAAGCTATGCCACTCAGTAACAATACTGTTAGCTGAAGAATAGACGAAATGAGTGAAGATATTGAAAAACATCTTGTTTAAAAGCTGAAAACAAGAAAATTATTAGTGCAAATGGATGAATCAACTTTGATAGACAGTGTGGCAGTATTGATAACTTACGTATGATATATGGATAAAGGGCATTTTGCTGAAGAAATGTTGTTCTGTAAAAGATTAGAAAGTAACACTACCTCCAAAGATATATACAATAAGCTAAAAAACTACTTAGATGTCAATAATATACAAATGAAAAATATAGCATCTTGTGCTGCAGATGGTGATCCTAATATAATGGGCAAGAAAAATGGCTGTTAAAAATTGATGAAAGATGATAATCCAGGAATGATTTTTGTGCATTGTGTTATTCACAGGGAAAATTTGGTAGCTAAAAACAGCTCGCCTGTTCTAAATGAAGTACTACATTCAGTGTATCAATGCTATTAAAAGTAATGCCAAATGAGAGCGTCTCTTCAAGCTATTTTGTGAAGAAAAAACTGCAGACCCTATGAGACTTTTACTTCACACTGAAGTAAGATGGCTCTTTAAAGGGCTTGAAAAGATTTAGGAAACTGTTTGATACTTTTAGTGATTTTTTAAACGACAAGCCTGAAATGAAGTATTTGTTAGCAGTCGATGATAATGCATTTAAGAGTTATTTAGCCGATATCTTTGAATAACTAAATATATTAACTAAGCAACTTCAGGGAACAAATAGAACTCTTGTTGATGCAAAAGCAAAGATATTGGGTTTCATTACCCTTATTGAGTTATGTCAGAAATATATTAACAACAAAATTCATTGGCTCCAAAAGTGTGAAAAAATGGTACTGCTTTACTTGTTATTGCCGATCATCTGAAAATTCTATCGCCTGATTAAAAAGAAAGATTTTCTAGTTTAAAACAAATTGATTTTCCTATATGGATGATACAGCCAATGTTAGCGGATTTGTCTGATATATCAAATATGCAGGATCAAGAAGAACTCGCAGAAATGCAAAATAATGAGTCAGTTAAAATTTTATTTAATATAAATGGAGAGATGCATGGCTTTGTGAGGAAACAGAAATCAAATACCCAAATTCAACCAAATGTGCAAGAAAACTATTGTTAACGTTTACATCTTCATATTTAGCTGATTGTGAATTTAGTGCTGTAAATGATTTACTGGTAAAAATAAAGAAATCGTCTGGATAGAACACAACAGGGAGACTTGAGACTGAAGCTAACCAAATCGAAACCTAACATAAAATCACTGTGCACCACGCACAAGGATCACAATAAATTAAAATATTAAATTATAATAGAAAAATCATTATTAAAATTATTTTTAATTTGAATTTTAGTTTTTCATTATATGTTTTGAAAATTTACTGTGTTTCGTTAACAATTTCCTTGGGATTTCTTCCTAAAACCTATCATTTAAGTTTCTTAAGCGAACCATTCAATTTTTTTAATATTTAAAATTATGTATATGGTACAAAGGGGGCATAAGAATTTTAGAAAGGCTTAGGTGGGGCATGGCACAAAAAAGGTTGGGAAACACTGTTTTAGGTCATCCCCTCTAATGTGAAGATTTGATTATTTGAGTCTAAGTTATTCTTGGGGAGGGGAGGGATTTTTACGCAAAGTACTATATTTTTATTTATTTACAATTTTTGGTTTAATATTTAGCTAACCTATCATCTAGTAATCTTATATCAATTTTAACATATTGTTTAAAATAAAATATCTTTAAACACATTACGGGTAATTATAATTAATCATAAACTGAGCTAAAATTCCTTTACCAAAAATTCACACCGTCAGACGGGAGCGAGAAGAAAGGGGTTAATTGAGGATGATGGTATTTTTCTAAAGTTGAGCTGGTTCGAGTTTTGTCTCGTCTCCACCATAAATTGCTCACTGGAAACCAGTACTTGATTCGAAGACGAACAACTAGATGGCAACACTAAATCTTTTTCATTTCTTTCCTCCATGTTACCATAAATTCCTCACTGGAAACCAGTACTTGATTCGAAGACGTACAACTAGATGTCAACACTAAATCTTTTTCATTTTCTTCCTCCATGTTACGCAAATGTGGATTAGTTCCATCAAAAAGTTCTCTACAAAGGCTAGTTTGTCTCAAAGCTTGATCCGGGAGTTACCTTATCTTCTGGTTTGAGTTCATAATTACAAGACCATGGAGTTGAACATTGATAGTTGTTAACTCAGGCTCGGGTCAGCTTTTCAACATCCTATAAATATGGATAATGAAAATTTATAAGATCCTCAAGTTCACACCTGGTACTAAGGCACCAAATATTAATGTGGCTTGGTGATTTAAGCTTAGCTAAATGAAAATATTAAGATGGTAGATTGAAATTTAGCTAAAAGAACAATTTTGAGAAAAAGCTAATTTTATTTAAATTAATGCAAGAATTAGAATATCCTGTAAATGGCTATATAACATTTTATTAGTGGCCAAAATGTGAAAGTGTTAAGATTTTGCGCTGTGATAAATTTAGTTTAATTTTTAAGAATTTTTCCAAAAAAATACATCTAAAAAGGAATGGATTGGGAATAAAATTAAAAGAGAACATAAGACAGATAAAAAAATACAAAAATGTATAAACTCACCACATTTATTTTGAATGAAACATTGTCTAAAAAAAATTAAAAAAAACTAACTAAAAGCACAATAAAAAAACCACATTTCTACATACAGCCACACAGACCCCACAAAGTAGATATTATATGAACAATTGAGGATGGAATAAGATTTAGGTCATCGAAAAAAAAAAGTGAACCTTCACTGCTTTATCAAAACTGAGCACCCCCCTAATGCACAAAAAACGTGCATCAGGGTTATTAGTGGCCAAAATGTGAAAGTGTTAAGATTTTGCGCTGTGATAAATTTAGTTTAATTTTTAAGAATTTTTCCAAAAAAATACATCTAAAAAGGAATGGATTGGGAATAAAATTAAAAGAGAACATAAGACAGATAAAAAAATACAAAAATGTATAAACTCACCACATTTATTTTGAATGAAACATTGTCTAAAAAAAATTAAAAAAAACTAACTAAAAGCACAATAAAAAAACCACATTTCTACATACAGCCACACAGACCCCACAAAGTAGATATTATATGAACAATTGAGGATGGAATAAGATTTAGGTCATCGAAAAAAAAAAGTGAACCTTCACTGCTTTATCAAAACTGAGCACCCCCCTAATGCACAAAAAACGTGCATCAGGGTACCGCACAATCATCGAATAAAATGCTTCTTCCACAGGGGAAAGTAAGGAATCCCGGCACTTCCATGTTGCCATTACTTCTAGGCAAACTCTGTGGAAACTCGGAAACGCAACTGAAAGGTGGCGCTGCAGGGGAAAAAGTCCAGTTCAACTTCGTGACGTCAAGAGTGAATGTCAGTTGTCGACAGGTTGCTCCTAGGGATGTAAAGTGCTTCTGCAAGATCAGTCCTACGCATTTTCTTTTGCGTTAAACATGTCTTTCGCTTCAAGGCATTTTTATTATTGTTAAACAAAGTTTAACACATCCGCTATAATTTTTTTAAAAATAAAATAAAATCTAATTCAATACATCTTTCTTCGTAAAATTTGCCCTATCGGAAGTTTTTTTTCTTTACACATATATCGGTAAATTCTGTCAGCTACAAAGTTAACGTTGTTCATGGCATCCCTATCAAACCCAATCTCCCCGACGCCTTATCTTATTCACTTCATTTTCTCAAGGTGGAATATTGCAGTTTCATAAAATAGAAAACATTACAGGCTAGTTGATCACCTTTTAAAAGAAATGTTAAGCTCTTTTCCATAGATTGCCAGGGTTCTGCTCTCGTCTCCACTGCTTAAAACTCAACCTAATAATTTAATTACACCTCTGCTGTGCAGAAATTGAAATTTCCAAATCACGATAAAAACTAACCTATTTATTAAATGGAAATCGTTTTTTTAAAGAATGTTTTTTAGTAAAACATTTATAATTCAAGATTGTATCTTTCAATTTAAATTTAACGGGCAACATTTAACAATAAACAGAATTTTATATTTTATTTACTGAACAGAAGCTAACACTTTAAAATTAGAAACTTGAGAGGTGAAAAATTACGATATTTGCCAACAATGTTTAATCTTTGCAAAATATTTTTAAATAAAAGTTTGAATTTCAAGATATAAATTTAACATTATGAACACTTAAAAATTTCTTACAGAGAAATAACAAAATGAAATAAATGGAAATATTTAAGAATAATTTACATTACGAAAGGATGATGGGACCAATAATCAGGGCTTTGCTTAGATACTGATTCATAAAGATACTGATTCACCAAGAAAATATTCTAAAACAATGTATATTGCAAATTTATTCTTGAGCAATAAATGTGTTCATTTAATTCAAATAGCTACATTTTTTGAATAATTAAAATGCGATTTTAACAAACTGTTTTAATATAACTATAATGCATAAAAATATCGGCTATTGATTCTATGTAAACAACTGGCAATAAAAAAATACCAAATAAATAAATTCGATTTGCTGAAAATATTGATGTATTAGCACTTAACTTCTTTACGTTAGGAATTAATATAATTTAAAAATGCATAAGACTAATACTGATTTATCTACTTGAAATTTACAAGATTAGTTTAAATATTCTGAATGGGAACTCACATTTTTTATGGTTATAGATATAAGTTTAAATTATTAATATACGTTTTATAAAATCAGATCTCTTATTATATTTAAATTATAAGTTAATTTACTTAAACATTTAAATTATTTTTTAAATATTTAATTCTTAATGGTTAAAGTAAATTATCGAAAGTGAATAAGACATTTTTACGTTTAACTGAATATTAAATAATTTATCTTTGACTTAAAATTCTTATATTAATGATGCATAATATTTTCGGGACTTTAAAAGTGAAAATTAATTTACTTGCTTAATTGCCCTTCATCTTAATTAAATTTTATATAATTAAGGGTTAAAAAATCATTAAAAAGTTTCACAACTTTTCTTTTGTGATAATAATAAATTATGTTCTCTTTTTTTTTCCTTTTGCTTTTTTTTCATTAAAATTATGTTATAAATAAGTTTTCAACAATGTTAACTGTTTTAAAGTTAGATTAATTAGCCTATGTTAGGGAACATAAAGTAAAGAAAAAAGTGAATAAATTTATTTTAACTAATGAAATTTTCAAAAGCTCTTGTTAAAATAATTTAAATTATTTCTATAATAGAGTCTGTACATAGCGACTTTATTAATTTCTCTTTTTTCTAGTACACAATTTCGGGTGCAAAAATGCTTAGAGTGCCTTTGCTTTAGTTATTTGTAACAGATTAAAACAAAAGAATATTTAAAAAGATTTTTCATAATTGAACAATGATTTTTCACAAATTTGCACATACGCGTTTTTAATATTCCTTAATAAGCTTTGAATGCAAGTTTAAAAATTTCTTTTGGCCATACAGTGCTTTTTGAAAGATATTTAAAATCAATGAAATTTTTCTTAAAATTATCTTTCCTTTATAAATGTGTTTTCATGAATATTAAATATTTTTAGCTGCTAATGATAAATTACGCTATATAAGTTCCATGGAATAACTTCAATTGCGATATATTTTAAAAAGCTTCTACTATAAATTGAAGTTAAATTAATTAACAAACTGTTTAATCAATGTTTTGGATTATTAAAGTAATAATGTTATCCTTAACTATAAATATAGAGTTCAGCCACGTTAGGGAAATTATAATGCCACCATGATACTATTGATAAATAATCTTTACCACCATTTTTCCATACTCGAAAATATATCATCTTGCATTTAACTCATTCGGTGTAGTTCTTTTGAGTTACAATTTCTTTGGATTTAAATTATATAAGCAAACACAGTATTCTCTCTCAAATCACTTGATTTTTATTTGTAATGGCGAGTAAAACTGAAACTCAACTTAAAAAACTTAACGATTCCAACTTACTCGTGCAACATCCGTCGATTATTTTGAAATGAATTCCAATTTCTAAAGAATTTTTAATTGTGATTTTGCCAACTTTTATTATCATTTTGCTTATCGTTATCAAATGATACTCAACTATTAATCAAAATGCTAAACGTAATGAAGAGTTTGTACGAGGAAATTTTAATGATATTGTAAAGGAATGACGAATTTTCCATCTTTTCATTTTTGGAAAATGTTTCTAAAAGAAAATTTATATCCCATATATCTAGTTTTATATTTTATAAAAGTCTTTACGATTAATTTGGTTTTGTTTAATAAAAAATCTAAATTTTAAAAGTTATTTTAAACGTTTATAAGTTTGTGGGACGTATGCTTCCCACCAAATTCATTAATTTTTCAGAAAATACAAAAAAATATGACCGGTGTGATTTACTGTTACCACATAAATGTGGGTAACGATTAATGTAAAGATTAGTGTAGGGTCGAGGAGAAAGGTCAACACAGTTGAGGTATTTTCTTTCGTGGGATATGTGTACATTCATTTTTTCAATTCTCATCGAGTTATAAACTCATGATTTATAAATTCGGTTCGTTTTGCGCACAGAAATTCAAGCTTAATGCCAATTCCTTGCAGCAGGTGAAAATTAAAAAGTCCTACTCATTTCATTACTAGCAAATGTTCTTAAAGATAAAATTAATTTCATTAAATTAGCTAAATGCATTTCTTTATTGCAAATCAATTTCATTCCCATAAATAATTTGGCATAATATTACAAAAAAGGCTTTTATAGGGCTAAATGAATGTAATTTTAACGCGACTAATTACGAAACAAGATCAAACCACGTTCATTAAATATTTCGGAATTCTATGCATGAAAATAAACTCGCAAAAAATGATTCCTAATACTAATAAACGTCTTTAAATACAAGAACTTTACTTTTATTTTTTGGCGAGTAGATCATTTTTAAGCAATCTAGAACGAAACACAGCCTAATTCAATTTTATGAACTATTAGATTACTTTGCTAAAATGTTTCATTTAAAACTTTGCAAACAAATCTATCAACTTCAAAAAAGCATGATCGAGGTCGGCATGCTACAATTAAATTAAATATACGTGACTTGGAAATAAATAGAATCTGCTGATATGGCATTTCAAATTCAGTTAGCCTCGGAGAAAATAATAATTAGACTCAGCATTTTTTCAGTTCATAGATTTCATGAATATGTATTAAAAATAATTCCTAATATATATACAGTCTGAAAATATTCTTGCATTTTAAATAAATATTAATGAGAATTTCAAATAGAGTGAACTAATTTTTAAAAAGTTGGATACATTTCATTTTATAATAATTTTTAGGCTAAATTTTCTGGAAAATTTAAAATTAATGCGGAAGATTAATGTTTTTATTATAATTTGCAAACAACTTAAACTTGTATCAAAATATATAGTATATAAACTTTAACAAAATCTTTTTTAATTGATTTTTAAAACGAAAATAGAAACATATTTCATCACATTTATGTTAATATCATGGTTCAATTACGGTCACCCTGTCACCATTGGTGACTAATAAATTTTGAGGGGCGAGTATATTTTAGCTGCTTTTTAATTAAGATACGACATTTTTTATAGTTTAATATTTATGTAAATGAAATAGTTTGAGAATTAAACTCGAGCGATATATTTATTTGAGTCCTCGCTCGTGTTTTCAACAATGATCGAAAAATTCTGCCACGAATTTGCAATAATATCGTGTTAAAAATATAGGAAATACAATAATCTAGAAATACATAAAAATAACTGTGGAATTGATATCGAAAAACACATGGATTTACGAGGAAATTAATGTAAAATCGAACGAACGCGGTAAAAATTGAAAAGCGATTACTCATGTGCGCGATTTGTGATTCATGAATCGTGATAGTTTTGATTTAGAAATGCCAAGAAATTATTTAAAAAATTCATGGTTATAACTGTTAAAAAAGTACTTAGAAAACGTGTATTCACTATAAAATATGCGCAAATAGAACGCGATAGACAAAAGCTCTTATTCAAATGCAAGATTCGAAATTTACCTGCGTTATAATGTTCGGTTAGTAGAAGGATTTCAAAAAACCGTACCATATAAAAATGTATGACAGTAAAAATTTCTATAAAACCTCATGAATTTATGATGAAATCGGTGCAAAATCGAGCTTGTCAAAAAATAGTAGCTTGAATGCGCAATTCGAAATTTACGAGCCGTTTTAATATTGTATAAAAAATGGAAAATTTTTAATTTAATTTCATTTTAAATTAAATTCAATAATTTGAATTAATTGAATTCAATTTAATTTTATTTTAGAAAAGGAATAAGAATAATTTCTTTTTATTTACAGCAATTGCGTCATTTTTTTGGCAGTTTGTGATTTCGGAAGTCTTCTTCGAAAGTCTTCAGGTCAAGCGGACTTGAAGAAGTTGTTCCCAATTTATAAATTTGCAAACTAAAATCCTCGCTGTAATAAACCTAAATACGCGTAATCGCTAATTTGCATATGATATGAATATTTAATCGCAAAAACTTAATATTCTAAAATTTATTTCAAAAAATTTATGTTTTATTATAATGTAATAAAATTTTCATTCACTTGTGATAAGCATTCCAAATCAAAGTATTTGATTTTTATGAAGAGAAATATTTCAAATTTCAAATTTGGTAGAAAAAAAACTAGAAAAAACGAGAGAGGTGCTAATATTTTTATTAGTTTCCAGAAAGTTTTGATGGAAACTAACACTATTTTTCAAATTCTTAGAGCCCAGACATTCTTGATACACAGACAAAATTATTTTTGTTACATAAATATAAAAATTGATACTCTATTCCAAAATGTAATTTTTAATTGAAGTGTTTAGTGATTCATAGAAATTTAGATCTTTCCATTTATAGCATAATAACACATGTGTCAAATTTAACACCTTTACAGACTTTAAAGAAAAAAGGTTTTAATAACTTCTGTTTCAACGCTCTTGATAAGTATATCATAAAGTCATTAATGATTCTGAAGGTTTCAGAGAGAGTTTTTTTTAAACAGAAAAAAGAGGTAATCCCATTAATTTTATAACTTTCTTTTTCATTATGAAGATAAAAAAGTTTTCATCAAAAAATGGGAAAACCAATGGTTTTTTATTCATGCTTGTGTGAAGTTTCTAAAATATATAGTCCTGACATGCCAAGTTTCTATTAAAAGCCATAGTTTTTAAATTTCTTAAAATTGTTATCAATGCAACGCTTTGTTGTACTCTTTTTCTGTGTAGTTTATTTAAATCTTGCATGCAATTAATTGAAAATTATAATATTAGACTCAAGTGCACAAAAGTTTAATATTAAATAAGAAAAACATTTCACTATTATGAAAATTAGAATTTTAATTTTAAAATACATAGTTTGAAGCATTTTTTGAAGATTCACAGATAAAAATAAATCAATGGATAGCATAATTTTTATTCGTTATTATCTATAACTTCATTTTTAGAAGAATTTGAACTGAGCAAAATAATTTCACAAGACAATTATTTTAAACTTTTCCATAAAAATTGATGAAAAATTGAAAAATTGATTAAAAATAAAAATTGATTGAATTTTTGATGAAAGTTATTATTAAAATATCGATTGAATCTTTTCATAATATATGCATTTATTTTAAGAACGTCAGACTTGCCATAGTGTAAAAAATAAAAACAGAAAAATCTTAAATTTTTCATTATCTTGAACTTTTATTTAAGAAAAATCTTTACTGCAGCATTTCTGAGTTTTTAATTAATGCGAAATTCAGTTTTTTTAAAAAAAATGAAAAACTGTCATGTATAATGAAAATGACTGCCTTGTTGTAACGTCCTTGTATTATTATTTTTAAATATGACAACTAAGTGAGGGTAAAAATGTGGTAATTATAGAGCATGGAAACTTATTTGCAAAAGTTGAAGCATGTTAAAAATATTCGGTATTTTTTGTAATGATTCCTGTCAGTTTATAAAATATCTATTTAGAGGAAGTTTTGCTTCTCACAACAGCAGTTTATTATGCGATGTTTTAAAAATCTTTAGAAATAGTGTCAACAAATGCTGGTTTGAGATATAATTGGCATGAAAAAATAAATGTATTTATTTTTAAAGTAGGAGGTTATAGATTTTTGTTTAAACACAAGTTAAACTGTCCATCCCCTCAAAATTTATAGTATAACCAAAAAATGTTCTTTTTTTTTAGAACAATGGTAATTTTAATATACAGATATTTTTTATGAATTTACTTTTTTGTTTAAGTTTCTAATCTAATTTAATTTTAAACTTTAAATATATAATATAAAATGAAATGGAATTGTAAATAAGGGTATAAATGAATTAAGTTGTAAAGTAAGTATCCTAAATTGGAAACTTTTTGAAAGTTTGATTTCATAATATTTGTTTTGTTCACGATTATATTTCGCTTCATTTCAGTCCATATTCTCTACATTATATTTTCAAATACAGATTTTTTTATCTGCTTTTTCGATCCAATTTATCACTTAATAGATTGCAAAGTTTAAAGCCTCTTAAAATAGTAATACAGTTACGAAACTGCCTACACTATTACCTACAAAGAGATTGTTTTTAAAAAATTAACGTGCCAAAAGTTTAAATTTTTAAATGTCAATCTACACATTAAATTTAAAAAAAATGCTGAGTTTTTAAAATTATAGCCAACACTTATATAATACAAAAGCGTACAAGGTGGTTATTTTATTTTGCAATTTAATATTAGTTGACGGTCATCAGAAGCTCACTGGTGAGTAACTGATGGGCTAATATAAAATTTAATGAGGTGACCTCAGAATGAATAGACCCAGGTTCGAATCTCAACGTTAGCTGGTCGGTACAGTATGGATTAGAATCATGATAATAGATCACAGTTATGATCATGCATTTGAATCCCCCTTGTCATCAGACAAATAGTGGGATGTTTTCGTGGTTTCTTCTTGTAACGCAAATGCGGATCAGTTTGACGGAAGTGAAAAGGAGATGGTTAATTGAGGATGATTGCTTTTTTCTCATGTTTTGACTCGTTTTCACCATTTATAACCTCATTGGAGAACAGTACTTGATTTTTACATGAACAACTAGATGGCAGCTCTAAATCTATTTTATTTTTCTCTCTCCATGTAACGCAAACACGGGTTAGTTCCGTTAAAAAGTCTTCCAGAAGACTAGTTTGTCCCAAACTTGATCCAGAAGCTCCCCTGTTTTCTGAGTTGGATTCAAACTTTCAAGGCTACGAAGTTGAACATTGATAGTCGTAAACTCAGACTTAAATCAGCTGTTCAATTTCGGATATAAAATAAAACAGTTGTTCAATGTGGCTCCCATCGATGTCATTTATTATTCTACAATGACTTAAAAAGGATTATCATACTTTCTGGACGATGCCAGATGTGCTTTTGATTCAACGTTCCGGGCGAGTTTCTTTGGACATTGTTTATAAAACAAAATATTGTTCAAAGTGTCTCCCACTGACGTAATTTATTAGTCTACGACGACGTAAAAAGGTTTATCAGACGTCCTGGATGCCATGTGTACTTTTGATTCCCTCCGAAGTGACAAATAATCTACTACATGAGCTGTAGTATGCCCATAAGCATTCTAATAGATTCAGAGCCAACACGCGTTTTTTATGTTTTTCATTCCTTCAACGAAGTTTTAGACCCTTTTTTTTCGGTAAATTATTATCCTCTTGGTGTCTTTTTTAACCTCTTTATGTCTGTCGGTGGAAGTCTGAATCACCCTTCATTCACCGCCATCAAAAATTAGCATTGAAATTTAAAAAAAAAATGTATCACAATCAGTCGTCAGCTATAAAGTGAACTCCAGTTATTGTAGGGTATAAAATATCAAAATGAAGAAAATGGTCAGAGAAAAACAAAATATATTTGGTCACCATAAGTGGCCTGCCAACCCACAAAGCGGGTTTGCGGCTTTCATGGCCTCTGCACTTCCAGAGGTCCGAAGGACCCAGGCCTGTCGAACACAGAAACTACACAGCCGCCACCCAGAAGGCGCGTGTGCGGTTTAGCGCACATAGAGCCCAATCCTACTACCCTAGAGACCCACTAATATCTCTGAGCTTGCTAAAAGGTAACGGGTTAGTACCTGGAAAATAACAAAATTAAATTAAGATTACAAATAACATGACAATAAGAAACTATGGTAACACTAGAAATTAAATTGGGGATAAAAAATAAAAAGGGAGCAATTGAGATTAAGGAGGAAAAAGCATTATTAGTTGGAGTAAAAAGAATTAAAAGTGGTTTGGGAATAAATATTGCAAGTGAAATTAAAAAAGGTAGGGCTGGTTGGGGAGAAGGGATCTATTCTCAAATAATCAGTATTTGATGAACGGAAGTGTAGGGTTCAACTATGGTTATATTGCAAAAATCACAAAGTATTGCATATGTTGGCAAACGCGTGTTTATAGTTGAAATCTAAATTACAGTATCTTGAAACAATAATGATAACTTATCTAAATATTAACATAATTATTACATTGCAATTGATACTGTTGAAAGAGTATTACAATTGCAAATAAGAAAGCAAAAGTACATCAGGATCGTCAGTGAGAATAAAATTGCATAGTATTGATATTAGATAAAAATTGTAGGATTACAGAGGTGTTGAAAACAGTATTTACAAATATGTTACAAGTCAACAAGTTGAATTGTTGAAAATGATAAACATAGTTAATTAACGTTATCTGATGGATGGCAAACCGTTAGTTGGTAACTCATAGTTAAGTTATTGGTGATATTGAGTGATTAGCATTGGTTGATAATTAAGTTGTATGGAGATTAAGATGGGGTTATAGGCCGGGCGATTTTATCGAGATAAAAAAAAGAAGATTTCTGCTAAGGAACGTGATCTCCGAAAAAATAAAAATAAGTTTTGTTTTCATCTTCCCGTGGTACCGACGACCAGATCCATCGAACTTTTTCTGTCAGCTCCAGGGTTGCATTGCATTTAATACAATGTTTCACCAAACTCATACTTGGAGCCTTGGCAACCCCGACGCGTTTAGTGTGCCAGCATGTCATACTGGCACTGACAGATTAAAAGAATTAAAAAGTTAGGATGATTGAAAAGTTTGGATGATTTAAAAGAATTGAAAAGTTAGGATGATCTGAAGGGTGTGTTGAAATGTCGGCAGCCCTTTGGAGGAGTGTCCTATGTGCACAGGGGCATTGACTTTCCTTCGTTGTGCTACCGTTTGACCAACACACCTTCTTCACTTCCTATTGGAAAACTGGCCCACTTCCTCCAAGAAGGCTCAACTGGTGTTGAATTTTCCTTCTAACTCATGCTTGAAGACTTGGAGGTGTTCACTAATTAAGATTTGGTTGGGACTAGCTTAAATTATATTAAATTAGTTATGATTAGGATATTGAAATTAGGATTAAATTAACTATTGACTATTGCAGCATCCTTAGGCAAACATATATTGGCTAACAGCGTTAGTAAACTACACAAGCACAGTAAACACATTACTACAAATAATAGTTAATAATAGTAATAATAGCACAATAATTTTTTTAAAAATTTTTTCTATAGACATTTAACATTTAGGGCCTCACGGACAGCTTTAAGTGCTGTCAGGGTCACTGCTTACTCCTAGTGACTAGTGAGCAGGTCAGTGGTGGGTGAGGCGTGTTTGGTGATCATTCACGTTGGCTGCCATGGTGAGCCAGTCCGTGGCTGATTGTGGGGTGTGCTTGTTTTATGTGTTAATGTATCCTAGCATCCATCAGGGTTTTACAGAAAGGCTATTTTACATTAATATAACAATATGAACATTTATAAACACAGGGCAAAGGACAAAAAAAAAAGAAAAAAAAAAAAAAAAGAACAGCCACATTAAAATTTCTTTTTATAGAAATACATAAAACAGTTAACACCCCACGGACAACAGGCTGTGTTGCCAGGCTTCCTGCCTGCTAATTGTGCGCAGTTCAGGTGAGGGGCATGTAGATTTATTGTGTGTTTGTATGATGCAACCGTTCTGTGTTGATTGGTGTGTGTAAAATATGTTTAAATATGTTTGTAATAATCACTTTTCACCACCTCATGGTTAAATTTTGATGAAGTTATTGTATTTTTTTCTTATCTTATATTTTAATGTGACATCTAATGTATAATGACACTCAGACTTTATTTTAAAGGATTCTAATTGTTTTCATTATTGGATGGTAATTATAGGACTTTCTGTGTACAAAATTATAGATGCTATTTACTTATTTTTTTAATTTTAATGGCTCTTCTTGTTTGTTCTTGTCGGATATGAGGCACTTCTGCTTTAGTAGCATTTTGTGCCAATAGTTTTAATGCAATTAGATTAAAATAAAAATGTTATTAGATAAACTTCTTGCAAAATAATTTATAAAGAAGAAAATACATTTTAAGGAAGTAAACTGTCATGTTTATAATCCTCTATTGCTTTTTGAATTTGAAACGAAGAGACCTAAGCTAAAGGCCAATATTATCTCAAGATTGGATATTTTATTACTTTAATTTATTTTTTATCTTATTTTATAAGGGAAGGACATCCGTTTATCGAAAAAAATGGTATGTAGCTTTGTAGTGGACATTTAAGATTATCTCTCGCTTTATGCAGTTGAGAGAAAATGTCAGAAACTTCTGCTTACAGCCGAGAGTTGAAAAGAAAATATATTGATAAACTAGTCCAGAGGCTCTCAAACTTTTTCAGTATCAGAGCATCTTTGAAGTTGAAAATTCAATGCAGAGCATTAAATTTTATATAGCATCTAAATGTTGTATTTAGAAACGGGTACGACAAAAATAGTATCGACAATGCAAAGTTATTTCGCCATTTAAGCTTGCATGGCATAACAGTTTATCTATCTTAAATTTTTATTTTTGGACAAATTTTCCTTTGTAGTCAACAAAAACATAAAAGAAAGAAATATTCGAATATAGCAGATTCGCGAAATTTCATGTTTAATAATTTTAGTAAGATTACATTTAGTACAATTACATTACATTAATCTGCAAAATGGAATTATATTTGGCTAACGTCCAGATAGTGTTGCTTTTTTGAGAAAATTTTTGGCATTAACAACGCTGCCGTATTTTTAAAGTTATAGGCCATATATTTTTTTATATAAAGTAATTTTTAAAGTTATTTTTAAAGCATTGGTAAATATTAGATCCTCCATTATTTTCCCTGCACACCCACGATTATCATGTATTATTCAATTTTAAACTTCATCTTTAAAAAAAATAATAATACGCCTTACCTTTGGGAAAAGCACAAGGAATTGTTTGAGGAGCACAGTTTTAGAACTTCAAATCTAGACAATATTTTACCCCTTCATCTTTAAAGATTAAAAAAAAAAATTATTTATCTAATATTTTTTTATGTTTTGTCTAATAAAATTTCAAGTTTATAAAATGTCCATACTGCTCAAATCGGCATTTTTTAATGAGATTTATAAAAATTTACTATAAATTACATTTTAAGCAATACCTCGACTATAATTTTGATTTTTATAAATATCGATCAAATTTTATGCATAACTTTTGTTGCGTTATTTGGAAGGTGCTTTAATTTCAATGATAGAATACATTAATTACCTGTAATAATTATGTGAAATGATAAAAAATACACTTTTTGTTCACGAATAAAGGCTTTTAAGATTAATGTATTTGAATTCCAACTTTATATTGATTTAGAGAATAATAAAATCTTAGATCATAAATAGAATATAATCTTTCTCTCTTTCGTAACAAATGACCAGGTTGATGAAAGTTAGATTTCATTAGAATCAAGCTATATGTGAATTCATGTTATAATATAATTTTGTACCTTTTGAGAAACCTAGTTTGATTTGCATGAAATTCCACTGAAGTAAATAATGAAGTAATTTTCATGCATTAAATACAGTTAAGGCGGACATAATAATTTAATTATGGTTGGAGCTATTGATATTTTATATATATCAGGTTAAAATGGCTTTCAAGCAATTACTTCAAAGTAAAACTTGGCATGTTTCATTTTCTTAAGCCGGGAAGATTTAGTGTTTTTACAATTTACATAAATCGATTTTTTTTGTTAACGAATGAAAAGAGAAATCCTTACATGGTGAAATTTATTAAAAGTTGCAGTTTCATTAAAGAATTCTTTAATGAAAGAAAATTATTTCCTACATAATCATTTAAATGTTTTCTACAATGTTGAGCATTTCTTTTTAAATCTAAAAATATTTAAAATTTACATTAGTAAATGAGTTTTAATATCCTGTCTAACCTTTAATCTCAAAATGCCTTAATTTTTATCAATAAAATGTACAGAAATATTAATTATTATTTGATTAAGAAAATGTAACATTTTGTCAAAATTAATTATCGTTATAAAACGTACCTTAACTATAATGATCGATAAAAAAGCTTACTTCATTAGCATTATTTTAATTCAATTTCAAGACTGAAAAATAAAAAATGGTAAAAACTCTCAGAATATATTAAAATTTACATTGTTCTTGGGTCTATAAGAACATCATAAACCACCGTGTTCTTTGAAATGATTTTTTAAGTATTGAGAAAAAATATTGTTTCGTGATATGTGTTAAAATTTGCTAAATGTGGTAAAATTTAGTAATGTTATCATGATACCTTAATATAGGCACAAAATAATATGAGCACAAAAACTATTTATTCGGTTAAATTTGCTTTTCAATTGTGATTTTTTTTAATTTCAAAAAAACAAAAACTTTTTACTTTAAAACCAAAATTTTGTGTAAAACGTAGCTATAAAGAAAAGAAATATTACCGAATGGTTCAAATACCATAATATTTCAGTTTTATTACCAGAATTATGTTTTTCTTCTCAAAAATTAAATAAATTGTGATCTTTCTCTGCGTGTTGTGTGATTTTAATAGAATTTGTTTTTCGTGTATATATTGATTTCATGTTTGTCAGCTTATTCGATGATACTTTCCAACTGATAATTGTCTGTTTATAATTAATAATAAAGTTAATAGGAATAGTGTTTCAGAATGGATTATTTTATTGTAAGTGTAGTGAAAAATAGTAATTTAATCGTTTTAATGAAATATCTTAAGATAAAAAGTAAAGTCATAAAACAGTTATATATTTTCTTGTATTAAATGTATTGATTTTGGCGCACTTTATTACGATATTTCTTCATCAAAAAGCTTTGGTAAAAACAAAAATCCTTTGCCATTTATCGTTAACAATACAAATTTAGATAAAAACAAAATTTGTATGCATCGAGTGATTTTTTTTATAGTTATGAATTGAGTGACACTTTTATAATTTATGTTCATCCCAAATTTAGTGAAAAATAGTGAATTGAAAAAAGAAGCATCAATTTAGTGTGACGATATAGTTCCTTTCTGACAAGGAAGTATCTCACTGCTTTTGACAATTTTATTTTTATGACAATATTTTAATCAAATCATGAAAAATATAAGCACTTTATTTGTGCCTGGAAAATACCAGAATATCAAATTTCAATATTTTAGGGCATAGAAAAGTAGGGATAGGTAATAAGCAGAATATTTTTTTTAACTTGTTGGGGTAAAGATGATGTTTATTAAAAGATTTTTAAAGGAAATATATCGCCGAGAATTTATAAAATCTACTCCAATCAACGACTTATTAGTTGTATAAAGGGTATGTCTAGGTCACATGACCATGGAGAAGTGATGTCCTGTTAACATTTTCGATATTTTTGTGACATATTGTAGAAGATGTAGTGTCACAGGAAGAAGTTTACCTTGTTTATTAACTCGAAAAAAGGATGACAGCAAAAAGTATGTAGAATTTTAATGTTCATCTTATTTAGAGGTCAAATATTTCTTGAGAATTAAGTATTCTGTTGTATTTAAATGCGTAGGTTATGTATTTTTTTTCCATGGTAGAACCTTCAAAGCTCAAATATAAATCCAATATTTGTTCCTGAGTAAAATTTGAGGAATATTATAGTGAAGTGACACTTTGAATTCGGTGGCCATCGCATCATGAACTTTAAGACAGATGACTACTTTTTATTAGTACGTGTTGACATATCAAGGATAATAGAATTCTTAAAAACTTAAAAATAGGTATCACAAGTAAGAAAATAATATATATTCTTATAGATTAGTCTTCATCGCCATCCTTAATATCTCCAAATAAATATATTTAGTTATGAAATATTTGCGTTCGTTAATAGTTTACGTTTGGTTCGATTTTGATTCGTAAATTTAAAGATGAAGATTAATAAAAAGAAATCCTTAGCTTTTTATTACAATATTAAAACCATTTTTTAAACATTTTTGAGGATCGTAAGAATTTTGCACATAGCATTCTAATTCTACAAAACTTAAATGTTTTCCGACAGAACCCTATAAGCAATTTATTTCAACACCAGGTAAAGTTACTTTCCATATTTTAATTTGAGCTGTCCTTTACTATATTAGATGGGCATCTCACCTCAAATATTATGGCAAAATGGCAAGTTGTTTGTTGAATTTCAAACTATTTTTTTTAATGTTTTTTTCTCAATATTCCATTAATTTCTTCTCTCAAAACATTTTGAGAACTTGAACGTAAAACATTTCTTTTATTACTTCTTTTAGTACTTTTATTTCGGATGGAAAAATATTATGGATATCTGTTCTCGTTTTTTTTTATTCTTACGAGTTAGAAATATATTTACTTTACAAGTTTAATTATAATCTCATATTTCCAAATAAAAGTTTTAAGTTAAGTTTGTCGATTTTTTACTGACTTAACCATTTTTTTGGTCTTACTTAGCTAGACTTCTTTTCCGCCTCATACTGTTCATAAATTACATTTTAAGGGGATGAAATAAGTTTACAGAAATTCATAGTTAAAATACTCATACAAAAGGCATTTTATGTATTATTTTAACTGGTATTTTAATTTTTCGCTATTTGTATTTGTATGGATGTTACTATACTTTATACAATGACAGTATGTTAATTTCTTAATTTCTTACATACGTAGTATTTGTGTATCAGTTTTATTGTATTTTTATGTAAAAAAATAATTGTATTTTGAATACTTGGAGCCTTTGTATAGAAGAATTATGTAGTTTATTGTCAATGAAAACTGCATATTAGTTGGAATTTTTTCAGTATTTGTAACTTTTGTTTATCATATGGGATTGCATTTCAATCATGGTTTTGTAGTACATACTGTAACATATACACATACAGAGTATTTTGCTCTTAATATGCTTTTTAAGAATTTTTATCATAAATAAAAACAATAAAGGTGCACATTGGATATCGCAATTTAACATTTTAATGAGTAAAGACAAAAAAGATATCGAAATTTGATAAAATACAATTGACGTATGCGCGTGTTATCAAAAAAGGTTTAATTGGAGGTTGAAATTTGAAGTCATTTCGACCAATTTTAATTCAACTCTTCTCTGTTTCCTCCAGAATTTAAACCTGTGTTTTTGTTTGTACACATCTTTGTACTGCGTTTTGTCAGATTTCGATAGTGTTTCTCGTTTTCCTTGCGAAAATAATAACTTGAAATACCCGATGAATACATTATTTTGTTTTCATTTTCAATACAGTTTCTAAAAATACTCATCAGAGTGGTATTTACGGTATACAAAAATCTGTTATAAGGAATATCCTTTTTCATTCTTATTTTATTCTTAAAATTCCTAAAAGGTCATTTTATTTGCTTTTATTAGCTTATTATCTTAAACAATTGGAAATATAAAAAACAATTTAAATACTTTATTGCTATTTTAATTCAGAGTATATATATATAACACAATTTCTAGTTCAAGAACTTAATTTAAATTTTGCCTGCATGATTACATGAGTTTACCAAAGCGTTTAATAATTAAACAAAAAAATATTTTTAATTAATTAGCTAGATAATTATAATTCATTCGAATTAAAAATGGAAAAAAAGTTTCATTCAATTTAATCTTAAAATTTATTAAAAATTTGTTCAATCTATTTCCAGTTAGAAGAAGTTTTAATGCCTCATAAATTTTTTTTGGTGCATTTGAGTTGCTTTCTGAAACATTTTAATTGGAATTAATACGTCTTTTTTTAATCATATCAGAAACTAACTCTTAGATTTTGAAATCTAGTTATAATACAGTTCTTTGACTTGTCATTAGAGCTGCATAAAAACTGTTATTTATGTAACATAATTTTGGTACACCTTTAAAATATTATCTAAGCAAATATTGAAGCAGTGAGTATAAATATTGAACATTTGTGTAATATAGTATATTTTGTTTATATTTCATTACATCAATATTAGGTTCGAAGTATAAAGACTTACTTTAAATGTTATATTTAGTTACGTTTAGAAACATTTATAATTAAGTAAAAATATTAACAACCTGATTCTCATGGTGAGAATTTTCAATTTAAAAGAAGAATAGGAATCCAAAACAGATATTAAATTTTCTTAGTATTAAAATTCATTTATAACTTATTTATATTATTATTATTTTATATTACTACTACTTATTTATAACTTATTATTATTACTAAAAACTGAGTTAATGATGTGTATTTGTAAAGTTAATCTTAATTTTTTAAAAAGCTTTTGATTTTCGAAGGAATTGTTAAAATAAAACGGTTTTGTTGGGTGCTTTGAAATACGTTTTTTTAAATTTTTTATAATTGTTTTTTGTTATTTTCACAATTTTGACTAATTATTTTTTACTTTTTTATTTCTGTAAAAAAATTAAATTATTTTTAATATTACTGTGCTATATCTGATGCGTATGCCTGTTCCGAACTTTGCTTGTTCCGGATTAAATTAGTAACTTTTTCTTTTGTACCGTTAATCTCCACTATCAGCAAATTAAAGTGGAGTGAAAGATTTATTTTTCGAAATTTTTTTTTCTAATAATGGCTGAAACTGATTTCAACTCTCAAAAAATATGTCCTAAAATAATTAAATTGTTGTATTAGATTAGAGTAATGAGAAATTACTCAAAAAATTCTAAATTAGGATTTCTACTGATTATTTTTTCTGAATAACATTTAATGACACTAAACAACAAAAACAATCGTCAATTAGCATACAAAATTGTACATAGTACATAACCCCCGTACATAGTACATAGTCTGTGGAATAATAAGTTTTTTATCAAAATACCGCACTGTTGACGTTGGTGTGTTGCACGAATAATCTTGGCGCTTTATCCGGAATATTTCCCTCGTTTTATTGTTTCCTTTCCATCCTATCAATAGAAATTGTTTTTGTTTAAAACAAAGGTAAATGTGTACAAAACTAATAAAGTTTATAATTGTTAACGTTTTTTTTTTGTTGTAAATATTGAAGAACTGAAAAATAATATACTATCTACCTATAAGGAGGTAATGCAATTTTACAATTTAGTTAGATGCCAGTTAATGCTTAAAACCGACACTCACAAAAACCAGCTACCTCATATTTCGGAGAAATAATTGCTTTAGGAATCGAAATTATACGGCGCGAAACTTTGATTAAAGTCATGCTCGCATGACACAATTGCCATTTGAAATACAAAAAATTTGAAATAAATCTTGGAAGAGGTTTTTTGACAATAAGAAGGAAGAATTCAATTTCAATAACAATAAATTATTTGATATATTCTTTTATAAATGTAAAGACTTTGAGCAATGTTAATTCCCCAGAAAAAAAAATGTGAAAGAAGAGCAAACTTTTTTGACATATTCAAGAACGAAAAAAAAATGTTTATTGGAGCTATAGATATTTTAGAAACAGATATATTAGAGAAAAAAATTATCGAAATCATAAATTAGAGTTGTGGCATGCTCTTGTGCAGAATAGAAATAAACAACAGGTGAAAAAATCAGGTTGTATCTTTCGATATTAACGAGTCTGAAAGCAGCATTGAAACATAACATTACTTTGAACCATGCTCTTCCTGAGTTCAAAATTAAATCAACACTCTTATTGCTATTCTTATAGAAACCAGTAACAGACATGGTGTTTCTGATAAAGGAGCTAATCAAACTAGCAGCTCGAAGAATCATAAGAGCAAGAAACTGTTTTTTCTTGAAAATTTTCTTGTTCCCTTAGGATACCAAAAATTAATTCTAATGACTGCACAGAGATCATAAACTGGCTGCAAAATTACTTACAATCTTTAGAAATGCCCATAATAACGATATACTTTGCATAATAACGATATATGATGGAAGCAAAACGAGGTGAAGAAATACCATTTTTAAGACTTCCTTGCCTTATACAGGCCATTGAACATGTGATCAAGACATAAGCAGAGATCTCAATGCAAGAATATGATAAAATGACAACAGAGCGTCTTATAAAGATAATATGGAAGGGCACTTTCAACATGGAAGAACGCTTTCTGCATATGTTGTTTTTCTAAGCAGCAGAATTCAAGCTTATTTTAACAAATTGGTAAAATAAAAAGATTTTAAAATTACATTTTATTTTATTTTTGTCATTGTTATCCTATATTCAGCACATTATTAAAAAATTTAACATTTTTATTTCATAAGACTGAGAAATAGTCATGCTCCTTTAAGGTATTTTAACGGCACTGACGGATAAGAAAAATAACTAAACTTATAAGAAATCTTTTAAAAATGAATACACTGATTGAAATTTAAACCTCAAATTCATAATAAATTAGTTACTATTTATTAATATTTAAGCTGATTTTAATTAATTTGTAGTGTTTTTTTAGCAAGCAATACACACTCATTGTTTGGAATAACAATTTGCATTTCAGTTGTTATCATTAACAAAATTTAAAAAAATTTTTCTTTCGTAATTTGTATTTTTTCAGTCTATTGAGAATTGCCCAACTATTAAAAAAAATGTGCTGCGTTCGTAAAGTTCTAGGCTTATGATTTTACAGTCATCATATGAAATTTTGCTTGATTATAATGAATTTAAGGCTAACGAAGACTAATTTTGGGTACGCACATACCTATAAAATATTTATTCTATTTAATAAATTCTCAGTTGTCAGAATTTTGGTATATTCAATTTGAAAAATATTATTTAATGAAAATTCTGTTCACATAAAACAAAAAAGTAATAATTATAAATTTTTTATCTTATTACACTGTTGTTATTCTTAAAATAGATGCGCTCATCCATGTAATATCAATACCACACCTTATAAAATAGTAAATATCTCTTATGTTTCTCCCAAATGATAAATTTAAGAACCTCACAAATCTTTTGCAAGAGTGATGTACTTATCATCTGTTAAACTGTTGTAAATTCATTCTCATCCCTTACAAACAAAATATTACTCGACAGATTTGTTCTCAGGGGTTGAGAGTTAAAACTTTTAAGATTTCTCATGAGAAATGTTTACGAGATACATCATCGCCCCTAATTTTCTCGGCTTTCCAAGATTGTCAGAAGAAATGACAAATGATTGTCTTAACCCCTATGTTACAATCGAAATTTCAACTTGCGATAGGAGATTCAGAAATTGTTTGGGATTTACTGTTCTAAGATAAAGTCATTAGGATATCATGTTCAAAAGTTCTAAATTTAAACATGGAAATGTTAAATTAGATTGTTTGGAATCCGTGAATTAATAAATCTCGCTTTACTTTCCAACTGTTAAGTCATTGTTCAGAAAATTTTATGACAAAGAAACTTAATTACAAAGTTTGAACTTCGTTAGATTTTATTTCAAATTTAAATAATTTTTATGTAATAATTTGCAGAAATGAACAAAGCTGTTTTGAAAATATAGGTGATATTTTTTATTATTATTTATACTTTAATAACGATTTTAAAATCTTTCTTGTGAAAGAAAAGTTTTGAAAAATAACATTAGCATGTTCAAGCTACGTTTTTGTTTTTCTCGCACATTCAGGTACCTTTCATAACTTCTCTTTGAAATAATTCGAATTTTTTCTGATAATCAATTGATTTTTGATAATTTTTTTGACATAACATTTGACTATGATTGTTTTAATTCTATAACACTCCTGCTTTTAAACAAAACTAAAATTAAATTATTTCTAATATGGTTTTTGAAATAAATAAATAAATTTTAATACATTTTAATTCAATTTCTGTATCATTTCGTGATTACGATAAAATAAGTGATGTTAATCTCTAGAATTTGTCAAATCCAATTCTTTTTAAATTTCCATTTATTTTTCTCGTTATAAAAATTCGTTGACTGTTTTATGCCAAAGAGATTATTTAGAAAAAATGCAAAAAGTTATTTCCTAATAAAGTTTTAAAATTTTTTCATTTATTATTTTACGTGCAATTGGACGCATTTTTACGCAAAGTTTATACTAAAAGTAAATATAACTTGCTTACTGCTAAAGGTTTAACAAGTTTACCCTTTAATGTGGAATGGTGAGAATTTTCAATTTAAAAGAAGAATAGGAATCCAAAACAGATATTAAATTTTCTTAGTATTAAAATTCATTTATAACTTATTTATATTATTATTATTTTATAATACTACTACTTATTTATAACTTATTATTATTACTAAAAACTGAGTTAATGATGTGTATTTGTAAAGTTAATCTTAATTTTTTAAAAAGCTTTTGATTTTCGAAGGAAATGTTAAAATAAAACGGTTTTGTTGGGTGCTTTGAAATACGTTTTTTTAAATTTTTTATAATTGTTTTTTGTTATTTTCACAATTTTGACTAATTATTTTTTACTTTTTTATTTCTGTAAAAAAATTAAATTATTTTTAATATTACTGTGCTATATCTGATGCGTATGCCTGTTCCGAACTTTGCTTGTTCCGGATTAAATTAGTAACTTTTTCTTTTGTACCGTTAATCTCCACTATCAGCAAATTAAAGTGGAGTGAAAGATTTATTTTTCGAAATTTTTTTTTCTAATAAAATGGCTGAAACTGATTTCAACTCTCAAAAAATATGTCCTAAAATAATTAAATTGTTGTATTAGATTAGAGTAATGAGAAATTACTCAAAAAATTCTAAATTAGGATTTCTACTGATTATTTTTTCTGAATAACATTTAATGACACTAAACAACAAAAACAATCGTCAATTAGCATACAAAATTGTACATAGTACATAACCCCCGTACATAACCCCCGTACATAGTACATAGTCTGTGGAATAATAAGTTTTTTATCAAAATACCGCACTGTTGACGTTGGTGTATTGCACGAATAATCTTGGCGCTTTATCCGGAATATTTCCCTCGTTTTATTGTTTCCTTTCCATTCTATCAATAGAAATTGGTTTTTGTTTAAAACAAAGGGAAATGTGTACAAAACCAATAAAGTTTATAATTGTTAACGTTTTTTTTTTTTTTTTTTTTTGTAAATATTGAAGATAGGAGATTCAGAAATTGTTTGGGATTTACTGTTCTAAGATAAAGTTATTAGGATATCATGTTCAAAAGTTCTAAATTTAAACATGGAAATGTTAAATTAGATTGTTTGGAATCCGTGAATTAATAAATCTCGCTTTACTTTCCAACTGTTAAGTCATTGTTCAGATTAAACAAAGAGCAGGCAATTTTAAAATAGTTATTTTATTTCAACTTTAGCAAGAAAGTGCCATAAAAAGTTCTGGAAGACCTCTTTTAGCCACGTAAATGTAAATGGAATACGTATTTTATTTTTTACTATTTGAACTAATTTTTACATGGAGATTTCAAAAGTGGAAATAATCAGTAAATCAATAAAAAAATTAAGAGACAAAGAGAGAGAACACAAACGACGGAAATGTAAATCAGTTGATTAAGTTTACTCTCATATTTTGTACAATTTTTGAACTTTAAATAATGAAACTACACTGTGTAATGGTGTGTTGTATCTGCTTTCGGCGTGCTTGCATAGGGGTACTCAGATTCGTTGTTGAGCATTCTATATACTCCATCTCTTTTTGAATTTAAATCGAAGAAACGCAGAACAAATTCTGGATTTTTTAAAATTTATTTATTTCATTATCTCTTCATTTCACCCTTTTTCATGCCACCCAGGCACTGGAACTGTTAAATCAAAACAAACATCTTGAGTTTCGAAGGGAATACGTGTCTTCTTTTTCACACACTCTCTCGTCATCTTAAAATAAATATGTAAATGATCAATATATTCATATTATTAAAATTGCATAAATGCAATATTTAGAAACACATAAATAATTAAATATTAGTGAATAATCTTTATTTCCTGAGCAAGCGGGGAAGGAAATCATATCTTAAAAAAATGTTCACGTTGTTCCGACAGAATCATAGATCAAATGTAAGCGTTCATCCGGGCAACTGGTTTTGTAAAACTCACTGTCACAGTTAAAAAAAGTTAGACGCAAGGCATAGTCATAAAAGTAATATAAGGAATTTAGGAGAAAGCCAAAAGGTTGAAAACTGAGGGTATCATCACAAAAGTGTATTTCAAAATTGAGCAGAAATGTGCCAAAATAGCAAATAGCCCCGAAATAAATAATAGTCGAATTTGAAAACCCCTTGTATTCAAAATTGAAACATCATATTGAAACATCAAAATTGAAACAGCATATATTCATTATTAAGCAAGATACGTGTGGAGAGTGAGAAAGTTTTGTTCGTTGGCTGTAAGCGGTATTCCAACAAAAGAACACTGCGTTTGTAACAGAATGCTCTAACCACCATAGTTCAACACCCTAGTCCAGGGAGAGTTTGGAAGCTTTATACGGTTGACGCTGCAATGATACATCATGACACCCTTTTAAAATTTGAAAAGGGGTGTAATTCGGAAAATATGGTTCCAATAGATTAATCAAGTGTAGTGCAAAATGAGTATGCACTGTTCCAATTTTGAGTACATTGGGATTTCAAATTCGACTATTATTTGTTTTGGAGCTTTTCTGACACATTATTAATTAATAATTAGTCATAAATTATTGCTAAATTAACAATAAGAAACATTAAGATGAGCATTTGAACAACTGAATCACACGTTGTGAACAGCTATGCGTATTGTTTAAATTTTTTTTTAGAATATCAGCTTTATATCACATGGCTATTTCAATATTATTTAAACTTGATTTAAAAATTATTTTATAAATTATTTTTAATTTATAATTAGAAATTCATTTATGTTTGTTAAATATTACTTACCTACAAATATAACTTTTCTAAGAGGAGTAAAATAAGAAGAATTGGGCTTGAATAATATAATATTTTTAATTGAGTTTATTAGTTTAAAATCACAATTCAAAGAATTTCTAGCTTTTCTAAATTTTTACTGAAAAGGTTGCTTTAGTATGAGAGTGTATTTCTTAATTAGACTTTGAATCTAAATATGAAATTGAAGTTAAAATTTCCATTTATTCACAGATCTGAAATAATAAAAAATAAACAGAGAAGCGGTCGATAAATTTTGTTTTCCTTTTAACCTTCGTATTCTTCGATTGATTATATATTTTTTTAACATGTTAAATTAATAAAACTTTAATAATTGCTGGATGTTAATGATAACTCTGAAGATAAATAAATTGAGAGTAATTCTTTTGAAAGAAATGTTAAAATAAATGTTAAAGAAATTTTAACTGAACCCAAACACTATATCATTCCAAAATTTTTATTACTAAATTCTAAGTTATAATAAATTTATAAAAATTAAAAAAGGAAAAAAAAACTACACTATTTCAATAGTTTTCTGAAAAAAGTGTCATTTAATATGATATAAAAGTGTCATATAAAAAGTGTCATTCATGCTTAAGTGCAAAAACAATTTTTTTATTATTATTTAAACTGGAGCTATTTTCTTTATGCAGAATATATAATATTCTAAGTACAGGACAGGTATTTTTGAACACAGTAAAGTCCATCGTGTGGTCAAGCATTTTTCCCCTAAGTCCATAAGACTAAAAATGGTAATAAAGTTTTTATGTATTTTTAATGATCAACAAATAATTCTTTTTCTTGGCTGTAATTTTCTGAAATACGTTAATACTAATACCACTAATACGTAAATACTAATACTATTTACAGAATTAGTTTTGCTAAAAATAATAACACTTTTCAATAATGTCAAATTAGGAAATAATATCGCCTGGTCTTAAATTTTTCAAACCAAAAGATAAACATTGGGAAAATAAAAAACAATTTATTACTTTGCGGATTTGAAATAAAGTTTTAACGCAAAACTTTTAAGGTTGATAATGTCTAAATTACTTGCAAACTATAAATCCTAAACAATTTCTGGATCTTCTATCACTAAAACTTCGAATGCCACATTGAGGTTAAAATAATCATTTCTCATTTCCTCTGACAAACTTGGAGGAATGAAGGAGATTTGTGGCGATGATGCTTCTTGTGAGAAATATGAAAGTTGCATTTCGCATCGCTCTGAAACAACAGATCTGCTGAATAACATTTCATTCGTTAAAGATAAGGATGGAATTACATCAACTTAACTTCTGATGGGTAAATCATTTTTAGAAAAGATTTATGAGGTTAGTAGGGTTACACGAGGATTAGAATATTCATCATTTTCCTAAGTTCGGTGTTATAGTTAAGATAATAATCAAGAATGTTAGTAAGAATTTGCTTGCTTTCTTGATCCTTTCACTACTGGCTCCATAATTTTTCAGTCTCTGCTAACGTTAAGATTCTACTAACGTTAAGAACTTTATTTAAGCTACAAAGCTTTCTTGTTAATCATGATTTAGGATTTGGGTACAATAGACCTTTGGTCGATGCGTCCTGCTCTATGGAGCTGCTCAATCTCTAAGTATAACGTTAAGAAAAATTTGGCTTAATACGGCTCGATATCTTATTAAATATATCTGAAAAAAAGTAACTTTAATAACTTAACACATTGCAAGCGGATCACGTAAAAATACGTTTTTGAAAATTCTGTGATCTAAACAGAAATTAAAAAAAGTGGTAGCATAACCACATCGTTTCCGCTCTGTTTTACCAAGAAATTATCCATTAGCGATTACCATAAACGATTCTGTATTAATGTAATCAGTATTACAATCTTTCGTCGTATTTTTTATATTTTTTTAAATTGAAGTTGCAGCTATAGTAACAAATTTGCTCCAACTTTTACGAATTCTTGCTGACCACTTTTTTAAATTTTAATTTATAAAATCTGTAATGCATTTTTCGGAAAAGTTGCCCTCATGCAATCTGTTAATATGTTAGAGAAGGTATAATTGCTTACATGCTAAGTTCATGTCCTTTCACTTCTAGTTTCATAGTTTTTCCTCTGCCACGAACTACATAAAAAAATAACAGGACTAGATATCTAAACGAACGCGTGTGGAATTGTTGTTACTTAGTATGTTAACGAGTGTATGTTTATTTAGTTCACCCTTTCGTTATTAGTTAAGAAGGTTTTCCTCCTCGGCAACCATTAAAATTAAATGGTTAGGTGTTTTATTAAATATGTGTGAACTTACGCTGCATTAATTACTCAGTAATTAGCAAGAGTATGTTCGTTCATCAAATCCGAAGAATAAAATTTTATAAACTTTTCGATCTCTATTACTGTTTGAATAAAATGTTTTGATATCTAATCAAATATGAAATATAACTTAATAATACAACTTACAATTACTTACCGTATGAACAATGCAACTTACCGTAGTAGCAAAGAGGTTCAGTCACTAGTCCATAGTCAATCTGACCTTATATTTCCAATTACAGATTATTATTATCTCAGTTACATATGAATGTTATCAGTTTGTATGGTAAGCAACAGTGGTTGATTCAAAATACTGACCATATGTCAACCATCATATCTTCACGAACCTGACCCACAGCAGGTTATTGAAAAAAGTCCATTTTTGCAAGATTTTATCTTCTTTACAAGAAAATAAAATTAACTTATATTAATTTACTTTGAATTTAAAAAATAATCACTACTTCTCAAAAAGCATGTTTTTAAAGCAAAAGAAATTAATCCGCTTACGTTTTGTGTAATAAATAAAACATTTTATGTTTTACGAAATGACCGTTTTGACCAAGTAGGAAGAGCGACATGACTATTTAATGAAATAAAAAAGTTACACAAATTGAAATTAAGTTTAAGTAAAATATTTTTAAAATTAAAAATTTTAAAATTCATCCAAATGAAATTATTTAGAGATTAACGTTTATGAATGTAATATCGAAACTTACTTTTTAAATATTTAATTACAAGTTGTAATCAAAATCAAGTAATCAAAATATTTATCACAAGGGTATCACAAATATTTATCACAATATTTATCACATTTTTTATCTAATTATCTGGCTTAATTTACGTAAATAAGGTTTTTCAATATTCTGAAACACCAAAAAATGCGAAACACAAATTGAAATATTTATACACTCTACAATTAATAGCTTAGTTTTTAAATTATTTAGAGTGAAATTAAATGTTTGTTTAATATAACCCTAAATAGTGGATTTCAAAAAAAAAAAATTCATAGATCATATTTTCATTGATAATAATGTTAAAAACGTAAGTTTTCTAGGGTACACAATTTCACTAATAAGATCTGAGCAGAATTATATCGTGTATTGACAATCCCATGGTGAATCAACAAGGTTGAAAAATACAAGATTTTCATTTGTTTACATTAAATACAAGAAAATAATCTCTGCGAGAATTTCACACTGTCAGACATGTTTGATCCTCTGATGAATGGATCTATTAGATCCTAGGGTGATGTAAATCCATAATCGCTTCATTGCATAAGAAAGATTTGAACCTCAAATATCTAAAGAGCTGCAATATAAATTTATATTATATAAATTTATTTTATATCATAGGTATTGAAACACAGTGGTCACGCAAAAAGGGTATCAGTCGTCTTTCAGTTTCACATTTTGTTGAAAATAAAGGGATTTTTTGATGAAATAATAGTTAAAAATATGAAATACAATTTAAAGACAGATAAATCAACAAAGGGGAAAGTTTTGCTTCCAACAGTGCATATCGTAAAAATTTCCATCTTTTTTAAAAAAAAAAAAAAAAATACAAAAAAAAAAGAATAAATAAATAAATGTGGAGGCACAAGCTTCTATTATAATGTATTTCAAAGCCTGCATAAAATGTTGTTTACAATTAAATATATGTTTAAGTAGATTTTAAGCGAGGAGTGTAGCCTCGCTGGCGCAATCGGCTATCGCGTTCGGCTGTTAACCGAAAGGTTGTTAGTACGAATCTAGCGGGGGGGGGGGTGCGTTTTGTTGTTTAAGGAGGTAAATAGCGATTTAAACCCTATGAATCATCACTATCTTCTTTTTTTTTTTACAAAAAGGTATCGCTATCTTCTTACATTGCTATCTTCTTTTTTTTTACTTCTTTTTTTCAAAATAAACAAATAATTGTAGAGGCGCAAGATTTTATTATAGTTTATTTCGAAGCTTGCTTACTATGTAGTAAGCAAAATTTGATGTAAGAAATATTTGATAATAATAAACCTACCAATGAAATAATTCGTTTATGTAGATTTTAAACGAGCAGTGTATCCTCCGTGGAGTAATCGGTTAGCGCTCTCGGATGTTAGCCGAAAGGATGGTGGTTCGAGCGCACCCTGCGAGGGTGCGTTTTGTTGTTTAAAGAGAAAATTAGCGATTTTAACCCTATGAAACATCGCTACCTATTTTTTAAAAAAAGACTTCTTTTTTCAAAATAAACAATTAATTGTGGAGGTAAAGATTTTGTTATAATTTATCTTGAAGCCTGCATAAATTGTAGTAAACCAAACCTGATATAAGTAATAACATCTTCCTAATTACACTGTAAAAAATTTCAAGCTATGTTGCGCCAAACATTGGTATTCATTTGCTGGCTACAGAAATTGGTGTTCAGTTTTACAATATATTGGTGCTTTCACTACCTCCAAACAAAGAGAGAAGGTTACACCAAAAATGGGATTTTGAAAGAACTTATAAGCAGCGATAGGTTGCACTAAAAATCAGTGTTTTGAAAAGAACTAAAAGCGGAGGAAGGTTGCATCATGATATGGTATTTTTGAAGGGAACTAAAAGCGAGGAAGGTTGCACCATTAATAAGTATTTTTAAAACGCCAAAAAGCAGAGAAAGTTAGCATCATTATTAAATATTTATTAAAAAAAAAGAGAAGATAATTTAAATCAAATTTATATAAATCAAATTATAATTTTATTATTTAAATCTACAAAAATGTTAAAAAAATCTATTTTTATTTCAGATGTGTGTTATGTAATATATATATATATATATATATATATATATATATATATATATTGCATAACACATCTAAATTAAAAATAGTTTAATTTTTATAGATTTAGATAATTAAGTTATAATTTGATTTATATGAATTGGACTTAAATTATATTCTATTTTTTTTTAATAAATATTTAATAATGATGCTAACTTTCTCTGCTTAATGGTGCTTTAAAAAGAGAGTGCATTCAATTCAAACTTGTTTTTAATTTACAGTAGTTTAAAATAAAAATTATGTCAGCATATGCCTCAATGTTTACAGTTTTCAAATTTGGTATCATCTAAAAATAATTTTCAATATTTTAATAAGATACTAAATTTCTGTATATACTCTACCTCAATTAAAATTTACAATAAAACTAAATTACTTTTTTACAAACATAATTTACTACTTGATAAAAAGATTAAAATTTAACTCAGTTTGAAAAAAATTTCTTTCCTTTTTTTCACAAAAATAGTAAATGGTGGTGAGCATTCGAGAAAAAGCAATATTTTTATTACATATTCATTATCATATATTCATTATCATATATTCATTATTATAGACTTTTCTGGTGCTATTACTTTAAGTGCATCACATTTTCAGTTGTTTGTAAAATACACAACAAAATTTAAAAAGAGAGTGCATCCCATTCAAACTTGTTTTTAATTTACAGTAGTTTAAAATAAAAATTATGTCAGCATATGCCGCAATGTTTACAGTTTTCAAATTTGGGATCATCTAAAAATAATTTTCAATATTTTAATAAGATACTAAATTTCTGTATATACTCTACCTCAATTAAAATTTACAATAAAACTAAATTACTTTTTTACAAACATAATTTACTACTTGATAAAAAGATTAAAATTTAACTCAGTTTGAAAAAAATTTCTTTCCTTTTTTTCACAAATTAGTAAATGGTGGTGAGCATTCGAGAAAAAGCAATATTTTTATTACATATTCATTATCATATATTCATTATTATTGACTTTTCTGGTGCTATTACTTTAAGTGCATCACATTTTCAGTTGTTTGTAAAATACATAACAAAATTTGAAAAGATTACACACAAATAAAACTTTGGATAACCTTTTCACAAAATAATAATTGTTTTTCCAAACACAGGTTCGTTCTTCCTTCCGAAAACTTGAAACTATACACATTTTTTTGTTTGTAAGCTGTTTTTGAAACTAGTACTTTTGAAGTTTAAAAAAAAACTCTTTATAACTTTCTAGATTTCCGATAATTTCAGTTATAACAATATTTTTTCCTAACCTTCTTTCTTGATTAAAAGCTTTTAAAATGTTGGTGCGTTTGTGCTAATGAAGGAAGATTAAAAATAATGTAATTTATGGTAATAAAATGTATAGGAATTGAGATAATTTTACAGAAGAAACAAAATTTGAATCCTTACATTTTTGAAACATAGAAAGACCAGTCAAAGCAAGTCATATTTTAATTTCTATTTTTAAAATACAATATTAAAAATAAATTCAGAAATTAACGGTCTTATGTAGAAAAATGTTTTAACATTTCACCATCTGAAACATTTTTTCGAGACCAACTATTTATAGGGGGGGGGGGGGTAATTTTTATCTTAAGACTCCTTTCACCTATAAAGATCTTCAAAAAGAAAGTTTTAATATTTTAAAATATTATTATATTTTTGTTGTTGTTAAAATGCGCCGAAGCACCCAAGTAGAATTTCTTCTCATTATAAATTTTAAATTGAATTCATGCAGAGCGACCCCGCAAAAAATTTGCAGAAGGTACTGTCAACTGTTAAAATATTAAATGAACAATATGATCATCACTTGGAAACATCAAAGAGTTCGTTATGAGTCTAAGAGGGCGGGATATGGCTGCTGATAAACACGCAAGCAGTATTCATGTGGAGGGTATTAAACTTCCATATGTATATTGTTTGTGAGGATTGTCTTTTTAACTAAAGTTCTTTTATTTAATAGAAGAAAATATATTTCAGAATAAAAAAATTAATTTTATAATTAAAATAAAACTTTAAAAAAAAATTATTTAAAAAAAAAAAAAAACAACTGTAAATATTATAAAGAATACAAGTGACCTTTTTCATGATCAATTATAACGCTCGATTTTATGCTTATGTTGTCTTTTCCTTCCCTCGCAAAACGTAAATGTGGGTAAATAAAAAAAAAAAAATTATAATAATAATTCATGGAAAAATAAGTATCTATAGCAAAGTATCTATGAGCATCTAAGTATTTCCTTTATTTAGATTTAATGAAAAATATATTAACGTTTTAAATACGATATTTTGCTAAATTTAAAATTTGTTTCGCTTAGTAGAAAAATATTAATACGAAAATCTATTTAAAAAAAAAAATTATAATAAGAAATCAGCTTAATACTAAATGCTCTAAAACAAATCTTGTTCTGATCGGTATTTTGTTCAAATTTCAGTAAGGTTCCTGGCGAATAATAATATTAAAAAAAAATTTAGCGCTTTGCTTTCCTTAACGTTAATATGTTTCTTTGTTTTTTTCCTACCCCGTGCGCCAAAGAGAAACCCAGTTTCCATGACAACGGTTGCCTTTTGGAAATCTCAAGTGCTAATTTGAAATTTGAACGGAAAAATAATTCGCTTTGAAAATTTTACAACAAAGACATTTAAGAATGTATTGACAAAAATTTGTGTATTTATTAGACATTACAGACGAAAATGAGCAATATAAAACATGAAAATCAAAACGGAAGCATAGATATTGATAAGAAGTTTGAATCCTAACAGAAAGTACATACGATTTTTTTGTTCGGTAGAATGCAATCAAAACACAAAACTAGAGCATTTTTACCAGCAGTAAATTTTGCGGAAAGCTATGCTGCTTAAGATTGCCGTATTTACCGTTTATTTGTCACTGGTATTGCACTTAATGTGCGCATAAAATGGATGCATCTCCTTATTTATTGTAAAAATGCTAATATAGATTTACAATATCTAATTATTCCTGCAACGAATATAGTTTTCTGGATGAAATTTGAAACTAACTCTTTCAGAACACACAACAAAATTTTTAAAGATGACATGGAAGAAATGAACTGTAATTATTGTAAATAAATAAGAAAAGTTTACTTACTTGCAAAAGAAATAGAGATTTCAATGACAACTTGTGTGAGATGATAGCAAGCTTCGTCAACAAAATCCGCCATTAGTCAACCGCTACGAAATAAGTTATCGGTCACGGTTAAAGCTCGTGCCATTCATAGTACGAAAGTTTGGTGCAATCGATTGCGCCATAAAAGCATTTCTTGATCATATTTACCAATTTATGGCGCAACCTAAATAAAATAATTTTTCATTTATCCAATTTATGGTGCAATTATAAACTTTGCACCAAGCATTGGTTATACATTTACCCAAATTTTTTACAGTGTAGGATTTTGAAATTCATAATATGCATTGAGTAAAAAAGTATGGTCTAAACTACCAGAATATGGTAAAATTTACAGTAATTAGTAAATATTCCAATTAGTTTGTGCATACGATATTTTTATTCACGAAATTAGGCTCAAAAGCGTATATTTTCTTTTATAACATTTGTTTAATATGAGGACACCAAATAGTTCGGTAATTTTTACCGAAGCACTTTGGTAATGAAGTTCTTTAAAATAACTATAAAGCATGGTAAAAAGCATGGATTGTGTGATTAAATTTAGTAAATATGCTGAAATTTTTTAATTTCATCATGATACATTAAAATTTACTCTGTTAAATTTACTTTTCTATTTTGTATTTTTTATTAATTGTATAGTAATAAAAACTATAATTTTAAATACTAGAATTTCCGGTTAAACAGTAACATATGGAAATTTTTTTAAATGAATGGCTTCAATATCATATGCTTTGGTTTTATTTACCACAATTATGGACTTTTTAACCAGAAATGTCATTTCCGTACTGTACGAATATTTAATCAGAATTTTGTTCTCCTCATGAAAGATAGCCCCAATCCCGAAAATATGGTCCTAATAGCTGGTTGAAAGTTTTGGTACATTAATTAGCTTCATTTACATGTTTTACTACAAAGGAACTATTTAAGATAACCAATTAAGTTTAAAAAAATAAACTATAAGGTATACAGATTTTTACATCAAAATTTGCTATGCAGTTTCAAATGGCAAAATTCGAAATTTGAAGGGAATAATTTAAATAATTCCTTAAAAATAAATTATCAAAAATACAACTTTTTATGCATCAGGAGACAATAATAGGTTAAAACTTTCGCCCTTTCTCTTACATGAACTACTGGGATCATATTTTCCAGATTGTGGTTGCCTTATCTTTTACGAGTGTTAAGAAAGCAAATTTGATAAAAGAGGATATCTTTACTTATAGAAAATATGTTTTTGAAATTGATTCCTAAAATTAAAATATCATATGCAAAATTAATTAGAGTATTTATTAATTAAAAAATTAACATAACTTATAAATTAAGATAACTAATTAACATATTCAATTTCTACTTAGCTAACTAGCATATTGAATCATTAAGATTGCATCAATTAGTACCTGACAATTTAAAAAAAAAGTTATTTAAAGTGTTTAACGTTCTACGTTTTTATTTTATTTTGCTCATTATACATTATATAATAAGAAAAAGGAGCAGAATCTTTTATTTTAAAATTCTCATTATGAAGAAAAAAAAAATTGTAGAATCATTAACTACCTTAAAATATTCTTTATGAAATAATGAAAATGAATAGGAACATTTATTGCATTGAAACTTTCATTATAAAAATAACGAATGTTTTTTTTTTTTTTTCAATTACGTCCATCATTTGCTCTTTCGAGCGTGAGAAGTCTTGCAGTCCAATATAACAAAGAAATATCTCCAGGGGCGGAGAGCGTCTTGAAACTAGAAGAATTGCGGGTCTCCTGGAGGGCAGAGCAGTTCCAACGATGCCGGCCATTCATATGGGCCCTATTTGTACATTGAGTACAGTTAGGAGAGTCAGAAAGACCAGCACGGTGTAAGTGCGTCTGTAAGTAATCGTGCCATGTCAACAATCGGAAAGATGAAACAACGATAGCTCTAGGGAGATTTTTCAGAAGGCTCTTCCAAGGCTTTCCAGAAACTTGCTCTCTGTTGGAAGAAACCCGGAGACTTCGAAGTTTTAGTTTCACAATTTGTTTAACATTTCTCAAATTTGTGGGCGACATAGGGACTCTAACAGACATGCCTCTTTGGCAAGGTTATCAGCCTTTTCATTACCCCATAAGCCACAATGGCTGGTGATCCATTGGAGAGATATCTTCTTTCCACTAGACAGAAAAGCATTAATGATGTTTTTAAAATTGATTTCAATGGCTGTAGGGAGTAGAACATATTTTGAAACAGTAGATAAAGACGAAGGCTGTAACAGATTTAGCGTTAGCCAGGGTGCACCACGAGGAGGCCATGTTACTCTACACCCCAATAACGAATGTGATTACAATCATTTATTACATTTAAATTTTCATTATGAAATAACAAATATGAGTAGAATAATTTATCGATTTTAAATTATCTTTATGAAATATTAAATGTGAGTATAACACATTTAAATTCTCATCCTAAATTTAAATAATTGAGGTGGAATCTTTTATGATATTTAAATTCTTATTAAGAAACATACATAGGAGTAAAATCGTTTATTACTTTGAAATTTTCGCTTTAAAATAATGAATATCAAAAGAATAATTTATAGAGTTTAAAGGTTGCTTATGAAGTAGTTTTTAAAAAAAATTTAATAGTTTTTTTGTTACAAATTTAAGTCAATATACAAAGCAATATAAAATTTTATAAACATTATGATGATAAATAATGAAATATCCTAGCTGTCTTAAATTAAAATATAAAAAATATGTAATAATATCATTGAAAATTAAATATGTTATTTATATAACATGGGAAGTATGATTGATTGGTGATAGATTTGATGATGGGTTGGGAATTATATTACAGATGACACATCATAATAATAACATCAATTGAAATTGAATGAAATCGTGTTTGGATTTGGTCATTGAATATAGTCATTGACTGTAAATAATTAGTTATTTCAAAGTAAATAAAAAAAGGCCAAAAATAGATTTTAAAAAAAGTCAATAAATTAAGGAAAACATGATCGTTTAAGAAAACCTGTAGTACGAGACCTAAGTGGAATAGCAATGACCCAAAAGGTTCAATGGTCACACTACGAAAGATTAACACTGAACAGATTAGTATCACCAAATTTGAAATAAAGTGGATACTAATAAATAATCGAAATTAAAGATTCAAAATAATAAGACAATGACTTGTCAGATCCAAATACAAAATTTTTACAATGACTTGTCTATGTTTAATTAAAAAAGAAATGGGTGATAAGAGAAAGGATTTTCAATAAACTGATTACGTTCTAAAAGATACAAGAGAAAGATATATTTAAACGGGTATACGAAGATAAATACAAAAGGAACACTTAAATAAAAAGGATCTTAAGTAATAAAGAAAAAATAAAACGCATAAAGGACATTTAAATTACAGCAATTTATAATGAATAGAGGATGTGCAATAATATTAGAGTCAAAGAAAAAAGAATGTGAGGAAAGGAATTAGTTTTCTCCTTACGGCTCCAAATCCGCATCGTGGAGAGAGAAAGGCAAGGAGTACACTCCTTCATGTTTCAAAAGCAAGTCAGAGAGAGTGAAAATATTCGGAAAAACCGTTGAATGAGAAAAAATCCAGGCAAGCAATGAACAATTAAAATTCAAGGAGCAGAGAGTTTGGAAAGTGGACGATTAAGATTGGCTAAGGAATCACACCCCTCAAAAAAAAAAAAGAAGAAAAAGAAATTAATGTCTACAGTCGGTGATTTCGAAAAAAATAAAGTCATAAAATACTTTTAATGACATCCTTTTACATAAGACGACGGCAAGACATCAAAGGATAGAGGGGTTTTCACTTATCCA
Organism: Parasteatoda lunata; assembly: GCA_949128135.1. Taxonomy (NCBI): domain Eukaryota; kingdom Metazoa; phylum Arthropoda; class Arachnida; order Araneae; family Theridiidae; genus Parasteatoda; species Parasteatoda lunata. The sequence continues at coordinate 110,987,846 of OX421974.1, read as the reverse complement.
CAAGAAATTTAACATCAGACGGGAGGTGCGATGACGGTTGACCAGTAAAGAAGGGCGAATAGAAAGTTAAGGTTCTTTTAGAAAAGTAAAGTGATATGTATTGCCAGACGAAATATATGCAATATATTTACATTTAAATTGAGAAAAAAATCCCTTAACTTAAGAAAAACCATTTGAAAATTTCACATAAAATAATGTTAAACTATTAAAAAAATTAAGGGTAAATAAAGGCTTTAAAAACTAAAAGAAAAGAATTGAATAAATTATATCATTATAGAAAATTTAACTGTGACACCAGCAATAAAATGTAAGAAAAAAGACATCGATGAAATTTTCTGCATTATTTAAAGACGGACATTATAATTTGAAAATTGAATAAAAAATATAAAGAAAATGTTTTAAAGGATAAGACTCATTTTGCTAGCTCTTTGATATGAAAAACGACTGCTGTAATTTTGAAATAGATGAGTTTGTTAGCATTGAAAAGCGTTAAAGCAGATAATAATCTTCAAATATTGAACATAACAATACTAGTTACTTTTGTTCAAATTTTTATTAAAATGTGTTATTCATTTTGTTTTTTTTGAACAATTAGTTTTTCTATCATTCTTAGTATTGTAATACTATATTTTTTTTATGTCTACTAAACAGCATTGCTTTCAAGTTTATATTTCTAGTATTTTTGTAACTTAAAAAAAAAGCAAAAATCTCGGAAGAAACACAACTCATAGTTAAACAAGCTTGGAATTTTGTAAGTACTATTATTTAATTTTGTAAGTTGCTGTTTCGTACATTTATTATCCTTAACAGTTATTTGAGAGATTTTGATAAATTTCTAGTTTTTTCTCGCTTAAGTATTTATTTGCGCAGGTTGTAAAATAATATTGTTAATATTTCTATTATATATTATTGTATTATTGATCTTGTTATGTATTATTATTGTATAAACAATAAATCATTTTATATAAATTAATAGTGCTTAAATATTGATTTACTTTTTTGTCTCTATTTTTGGTAAGAAACCAGTTGTGTTCAATCTTTATGGAAACCATGTATTTGTTTTACACAAGATCTTTTAATTGTCATAAGACATACAATAAACATAATTTAATACAATAGAGGTAAAATTATTTATAAAAAGTTTTTATCCCAAAGAGTTCATTTTTTAAAATTTTACAATAAGAATGTAAAAAAAAAAATTCTTTCATTGTGATGTTAAATTATGTTTATTGCATGTCTGATCAGAAATTAAGCTCATCTAAGACAAATTCATAGTTTGCATAAATATAGAATTTATTTGATTTAAAAATGAAGATAAATAGATTGACCAAAAATGAAGATAAATTACTATAATATAAACATCATAATGCACACATCACAAGGAAATAAATAGTTTCAAGAAGGTTTTAGGATAAAAATCTAATTTTCAAAATTTTCATAGCAGCAATTTTCACTGCGGTGTTATTGATATGAGGCTTTTAAAGTTTCGGGGCAACTGGAACACTTTTTGTGAGATGGGGAGTAAGATAAAATAAAGAAAACAACAAAACGTACTTGTTGTGGGAGTCAGTCAAATTTAAATTATTAATTTATCAATATCCATCCAGAGAAGTTGAAAATCTTAGTTTTACACAAAAGCATTTAAAGTTTTAAAAAAGCATTTTTAGCATTTTGTCAAGCTTATCATTAATACTTTAAACTTATAATAAAATGTTAAAAAATATTAATCAATATTAGAAATGTTTATTACTAATAAGTGTTTAAATGAATTGGAAATAGTGAATGTTTAATATTTTAGAAATGTTGGTAACTAATTAATGTTTTGTTTCCTAAGTATTCTTTTTGTTAATATTCCTTGTAATGTGCTTTTTATTTATAAAATCTACGTGAATACTTATACAGAATAATGGTTGGCAACCAATGTTTATCCAAGCTTTAATAAATAATTGAGTAAGATGAATAGAATGAGGATTTAGTCAGATTGGCGAGAAAGCTAGATTGTCGAATTACCATGAATTTAGGTTACTGCTTAAGTAAAATACAATAGAGAAGGATGCGGGAGAGACAGGGTTATCTACTTAATCTCCTTTGGGGACAAAGCCAAGTGAGACACACTAAGATTTTCTGCTTTTATTTGTACTTAATGCCATCTTCATTAGTTTCATTTAAGCGTTAAAAATTAAGTGTTCATAGATTTGCCTTAGGCTAGTAGCATGATAAGGACTACATATGATTTAAAGTAAAGATGAAGAAATAAACGAATTAGAATTGTTTTTACTCTACAAAAATGAGTTTTTTTTTTTTTTTTTTTTTAAATTTTCGCATTGGCAATTTTTATTTTGAATTTATTAAGGAATTCAAAGTTTTTATGCTTTTGAAAGTGATTTTTTTATATTGTGAGATGTAAATTCAAATAAAGGAATCAGTTAGTTGTATTAAAATGTCAGGAAAGTCGAATAAACGTTGCTCTTAATATCAGTAAGTTAAAATTATATATCGTCAAGGTTGTTACGGCCTCATCAAAGGGTTGAATTGTACCATATTTTTGTGTAGGTAAAATCATAGTAATAAGGTTCAAAAAAATTAATTTTCTGATTTTATGATTGAACTAGGTTTGTATATGGTTAGTTTTTTTTTTTCTTCTGATATTTGATAAACTCAATGATCAAAATGATAGGTACGTCACAATTTGAAATTTTAGAATTTTATATTTTTTACCTTTTCTGCTGTTTCATTATGGTTATATATATATATATATATATATATATATATATATATATATATATATGTTACGGCCAAAGTCCGAAGTCGGCCAATTCGCGATCTGGCCGGCTAGATCGCGAATTGGCCAAGAGCGCTGTAAATTAGCTGGCCAAAGTCCGAAATTTATTTTTCTTGATTTCGGGAATTGGCCGGCCAGATAGCGAATTGGCTGAGGATGGCTGGCCAAAATCCGAAACTGTTCTTCATTTCGGGAATTGGCCGCTCAAATCGCGAATTGGCATGGGAAGATCAGCCAAAGTTGGAATAAAAAATCATTATACCGGGCAAATGTATACCGGGCGGGGCATTTAACCTTAAAAAAAACCAATGTAGGATATACCGGGCAAATGTATACCAGACAGTGGCACTGAAGCGTAAAAAAACAGTGTAGGGTATACCGGGCAAGGGCAATTCACCCTAAAAAAACATCAGTGTAGGGTATACCGGGCAAATGTATACCGGGTAGTGGTACTTAACTAGACATAGTATGACAAGACCTTTGGTGTATGCATGACAATTAAATAAACAATTTAATAATGATTATTAAATTAATGATTGTTTAATAGACAATTTAAAAATTTCTATTTTTTATATTTTTAAAGTAGAAGATTTATAAGAATTATTTATATAATTATAAAAGGCCGCCAAAGTAAAATATTCACTGATCGTTACAATTATTTCTGACTTTGGCCAGCCATCCTCGGCCACTTCGCGATCTGGCCGATATATATATATATATATATATATATAAATATATATATATATATATATATATATATATATATATATATAATTTATATATATAATATATATATATATATATATATAATATATATATATATAATATATATATATATATATATATATATAGATATAGATAGATAGATAGATAGATAGATAAATTGAGAAATACACAAGCAGACGAGGAGAAAAATGAGAAAGTAAATGCAATGAATATCTATGCATATAGATTTATGATTCTCGAAAACGTGGAAAACTATTTCATCAATATTGCTTTGGCTATATCAATGCAATTTTAGAAAGTACTCTTATTGGAATATATTCGTCTAAGGTTACGACGAGAATATATTTCCTTTACTTTGTTTCCCAGTTTTATGTATTTTTTTTAATTTTTTAATAATAATAATAATAATTATAATATATATATATATAGCACAAATAAGACGAAAAAGAGAAAAACGAAGAAATTAATACGATTTATTTACTGCGGATAAGCTGCAAGTGTATAGAACTCATAAAATAAGACAAAAATATAAAGAAAGCATGGAAAATAATATAGATTAATGAAAAGTGAAGAAGAAAAATTATATATTTACATATATTGTTACGTTTAAATATATTATTTATATCTATGGTGAAATAAAATAAATTTATTTACATATTAAAATAGATAATAGGATGAAGTATATATATATACTTGTATTTGGATATAATCATTGAGTGAAAAAACTGGCAATTATTGAATTTTTTAAGTTAACAAATTAAGGCTAAATATAGGATCAATAGTAGTTCAGTTAAGGGGAACGTGATCATTAAGGAAAAGTGGTAGTACAAAGCTATCGTGAGATAACAATAACCCAATAGGTTCAAAAGGTCACAAAGTGTGAGGTTTTGAACAAATTGGATAAATTGGTATCACCAAATTTCAAATAAGGCTAAAAACTAAAATTAATAAAAATCAAAGGATAAAAGATAAATAAGATAAATGATATGCTTTATCCAGATACAAGCTTAACCGTTGACACAGTGATATGATGTTTCCAAATAGAAATAAAACAAATACCCATTGTATGCAAAATTTACAGATATTAATAACGATTTGTGGATTTAATTTAAAATTAAAGGATAAGAAATAAAGGTTGTAAAATAATAACTTCTTCGATACAGACAGAAGTCCGCATCTCGGAGAAAGAGAGGAAGAGGATACCCCCCTTGAATGTAAAAGTGTTAAAGCCACTAAAAAAGTCGTTAACTGGTGTAGACCCAGAAAAGAGTTAGCCAATTAAATTTAAAAAGAGGGGAGTTTAAAAATCAAATGAAAGAGATGGGTTAAGTAAGCCCCCCGTAAAAAAATAAATGAAAAAAAAAAAGAAAGGCGGGAAAAGAGGGGTATTTCTCCCCACAGGAAGTGCAATGACCACGTTGACCAGCGAAAAAGGGGAACAGGAAGTTAATATACATTACGAAAAGAAAAGTGAAATTTTGCCAGAGAAGATATTAAGAAAATTATATGTTTAAATTGAGAAAATAAAACCCTAATTTAAGAAAATTACTTGGAAGAATTTCACATGAAATAAATTCAAACTGTTTTATTAAAGAGGGAAATAAAGGTATAAGAAAATTTACAGATTAGATTTAAATAAAAGAGTAAATTGTTACGTTACACAAAGTGTAAATGTAACACTACCCGAACAGAACGGAAATTTTGTAAAAATTTTCGTTATCGCAAGAAAATTTTATTTCAACCAAATATTAAGTAAAAATCAAAATATAAGAATTTTCTTCAATACTTAAATGTTTTGAAAAGTTTGAAATTTTTTTTTTCTAGAATTCAAGAGTAAAAAAAAAACTTAAAACAAACTGGTTTTAAATTTCAAATAAGGTACCATAAAAATTTCAAAAATTTGCATCTAAAAATAAAAGTAGGAAAAGATAAAAAATTGGAAAAAGAGTCACCTATTTCTGTACACACGTCTGAATTTCAGACAACAACAATTTTTAAGGACACGAAATTCTGTAGATATTTTCTCAATTCGCCAATAACATTTTCCCCACACTGGAAAGAAAAAATACAAAAACAGCAATAACAGTTCTTGTAAACACAAAAATAAAGAATTCAAATCAACACTGATAACAAGTGATTATATAGTGAGCAAATATTGTTAAGGGCATAACAAATTGGAAACATCAGTAAATGCTTATGAATCTCAAACATGTTATGACGCAACTAAAGCGAGCAGAAAAAAAATCGAATAAGACCAAACAAAACAAAAAGTATAAAAATACAATTACTTATAATTGTCAATTAAAATGAAAAAAATGAAAATATTTTAACATTTGAATCAAAAGTGAAATTCGATTTTATTTTGCCATAAATAAATAATTTCTCAAATAGTAATATAAACATAATTATGAAATTTTGATTGGGAATGTCGCAAAGAACGCACTATGTTTGAGATAATCATACATTAAATTCATTGACCATTAAATATGTGAACCAAAATATACGTTAAACAGAATTATGTTAACCACACACTCTAATAAAAATAAAATTTAGTTAGACATTGTGATAAAAAGATTGGCGAGAAAACAAATTGTTCATTAATTAGCAATGTAACTTTTAAAGTGCTGACACAAAACTGAATTTTAAAATGACAAAAATAATTAAAAAATTATTCTGATATTCAGGAGTATAAGGGTTTACAAATGATGTAAAAAAACCTAAATTTTTTTTCAAATGCCTACCTGGATAATGACCTAGATCATACAGGCATCTGAAGGGCATACTTGTTGACCACTCTTTCCGGGGCACCATATTAGGTGGGCCAACGTTGCTCCCACAGTAAGGACAGATAGTACAAAGAAGGAAAGAACATCCATGCCTTGCCCGGGATTCGAACCCAGAACCTTTCTGATGCAAGGGCAGTTCCCTGACCCCTACACAAACAACACCCATTAGAAAAGAATAGGCCTCAGCACGGTTTACCATAAATATCCTTTAGTAGTCCAAACGTAATGGCGTATTTCGTACATATTTTCAACCACTGCGCAACTTAGTACTCCGAACGTCATGACATCTTTCCTATTTTTCATCAACTGCGCAGTTAACTTCGTCACATCGGACTACTAAATTGCTCCGTGCTGAGGCTTTCCTTCTTCTAGGAGGTGTTGACACAGACCGGTCGGCACAAAAAACCTACATAAGACATACTACTATGTATAGTGGGTGTAAAACATAAATTACTAAGAAATATATATTATTTACTGATAATATATAACGCAATTAATTAAAATGCAAGTTGAGAGAATTACAAGTTTTGTACAAAGAGTGTGTACAAGTTTCAAAGAGAAAACGTAATTTAGTATTTAAATAAACATCGTGTAACTACAAGTTGCTTTCGAAAGCGAATACGATAATTCTGAAATGTTCACTCTTCTGTGTGATAAAAGAGTTTTTAGTACATGTATCATGAAAACCAAAATCATAGAAAGATATAATCTCTTCATCAGTTCACATGATTATTATTTATTATTATTGATACATGATATTATGAAAAGAATTGCTTTCTTATATTGTATCAATACAGCCAAAGCAAAATATATCAATAAAATTAAAAGGAAACTAGAAACTAAGTAAAAAATATATTCGAAATAAAACATGTCAAGCTAACAACAGAAAATAAAATGTAAAGAAAATGTAGAACAAAAAGTCTATAAACCTATTAGCCAATTCACATGAACTTGCACTTACCGGAACCTTTAAGGAATGATTTAATATATTTTCGTGATAAGATTTCCGGATTGCAAAATATGAAAACAAAGCCGCAAATAGATTAAGAAGCGTAAATAGAGGGATCTTTTATGGCGTGTTCTTACTGTTGTACTGAAGCACGTTTGATTTGTTATTTACCTTCGATTGGCCAAAAAGAAATGGATGTGCGCAAGATAATAATATTATACTGGATAATTTAAAGTTTATATTTAATAAGGTTTATATTCAATAATACAATTTTAATGATTTTAAGAAATTAACATTTATTTAAAAAAATTATTATTACTGTTCAAATTCATAAAAATAGGCTCAAAGAGCAACTTCCCAAACGCATTATGATAGAAAAACGAACTGAAAACGGGAAAAAATGAAAACGAAAGTTAGGTATAGTATAGTAGATAATAGTGGATAACATTAAGCGCTAAAGCTGCATTAAATATGATCATTAAAATATAGCACAATAAATGCAAAAAGGATAAAAACAAAAAAGATAAAAATGAGGAAAATTAAGAAAATTAATTAGTTTTAACTGCGTTTTTTGCTTGACATGTATTATTTCACATAAATGTTTTAACTTAATGTGTTCTATTTTCATTAAAAAAATTTTTGAGTGCTCTTCACACTACTGTATTGATATATTTTGCTTTTATATTGATACAATATTAGAAAACACTCCTTTCTGTGGATATAATCGTGTGAGCTGATGAAAAGATTACATGTTTTCATTAATTTTTATTCCGGTTTTTTAATATATACATTTCACCGGAAAGTGCACCTTACATAATCAGGTAGCTTTTAGAGAACAATGTAAAAATTGCACATAAGAACATGTGTCAATCGAAGTAGTTTGTACTCATAAAGCGCTTTCAGTTATTAAATTAGTTATTTTAAAATTAGCTATTTTATTGACTCTTGCGTAGTCTCATTTGATTCAAAAACAAAAAGAAATCACAAAGGAAACAATGCCTCGCTTGTTTAGAAAACATAATCATATTCGTAAATATGTACAAATATAAATTAGTACCTATTATATATAAAAAACCCGTCAAACTTCTAAGCCATTAATCCGATCATCTCGCAATTTATTTGATTAAATTCAGCATAAAAAAAATATCCGTAGAAAACTTCACCTCATTTCCCTGCTTAGAAAAAATTCAACTCTCTCTTTCAAATCATCCCCTTTTCCTCAAAAAGGGAAAAAGAGCCGAGGTGGCTCAGAGGATTGAGTGTTTGCCTACTAATGAGGTGGACCGGGCTTGAATCCCAGCGATGTCTGGTCGATATGAATTCCGAATCCAGCTTGCATCGTCCATATTGAAGACTTGAAATATCCTCATTGGTAAACTGATCATGGGAGAGAGTCCCCTTGTTGTCAGGCTTACCGTAGGAGATTTCCGTGGTTATCCACATAACGCAAATGTGGGTTAGTTTCATCAAAAAGTCTCGTGCTCTTGACAAATTTTGCTTATGACGAATTGTGCTCAAGATGGATTTCCCCTGTGCAAATTGTACGCGACGAATTGTCGCTATGACAAATTGCACGTGGCAAATTTACGTAGAAACATGACTCTTACTGGGAGCAGCCATATTTAAATAAAAAACCGTAGGAACTAAAACGGAAGAGTTCTAATTCTAGGAGCATAGTTTACACATAGGAGCTCAGTTTACATTTAGTACATGTATCATTGTAATCGATTTAATTGTAGTTAGTATAAATATCAATCCTTCTTGCCGATGTGCGCAATGTCCCTTACATCATGAGGGCGTTTCGAGTTTTCTTGTTATTATTACAACTGTTGCTTAAAATTAAAGCCTAACAACAAAATGGCAATGGAAATGCATAATGAACAAATGTATCAACGTTATTAATGGGTAGCTTAGCAAAAAAAAAATATTTACACTTTGTATTTTTGAATTGAGTGAAATTTTCTTGATTAACTTTCAACATTATATTATTTACAGAAGGGTGAGGGCTTCAATTCGTAATTTTGAAAATCATGGTCAATACGTTAGCCATAACTATCAATAGCTGAATTAAATTGCAAATTAACTTCAATATACTTAAATAAATAGTCATTCATTGGAATACATAATTTGACTACTCGCATTCTAAAGCGAATACATACATAATGCATCATTACCATTTCTGCCCAGGTTTTAAATTGTTGAAACGTAGCTAGAGAAGTTATTACTCATTCTACGTAAATACTTGAATGTTCCTCGTCACAATTGTCCCTTTACCAAAACTATTTATCATTATTTAGTAAAGCACGTAATGCTGACTTATGTTTAAAGGTACTGTTTGCTTTAGATAGTTCAATGTTATACTACCATTTAATTGGGAATATCTCGATTCCATTTATTGTGCGCCATTTAGTTGCGTCTGTATTTTACTCAATTTGTTATTTAGAATGTCAATAATTTGCTTTTTTTTTCATAAATCATAAATTAAAAATATTCCATATTTAAAAATACAAATATTAAGTATGCAACATTAATTTTCTATTTAATGTAAGCTAAATTGTATGCTTCGTTTTTGACGGGCATATTTAAAATTGAAATTTCAAACCTTTTTCTGATAAGCTTGAGTTCTCATATTTAAATTGGGAATCAGGAACGAACGAGTTTTAATTATTTCTGATCTCCAAAATGAGAATAGAGCATACTTTGAGCTATATAGTCTAAAGGAAGAGAAAGATGTAAAAAAAAAGCAGAATTAACAGTAGAGATAAAAATATAATACAGTTTCGGTTCTATAAAAAAGAACCTTTCTAATTATCTTAATACCAAATAAAGGTATAGAAAAGAAAACAGTACATGCAAAGTGGTTAAACCATCAGGAACAGATGAACAAATATGAACAAGATTTTAAAAGAAGAGAGATAAGAAACAGGTGGGGGGTGAAAAAAAACAGGGAGGATTTTTATAGGAACCTGAGGAGTGTAAAAAAATTAATTTAGAATAGATTTCCAATTATTAGGAAAGGATTGGATACTAGAAAGATCATTAACTAAATTATTAGTTAATAATCTTTCAAATATTTTAATAATTTAGTTAATGCTCTTTCCAGTATCATCCTTTCTCAATATTTAGAAACCTAATCTAGTTTAATTTTTTACATCCTGGGGTTCCCAGCAGCCCCCCACCTGTTTCTTATCTATCTTCATTTATTATCTTATTCAAACTTCTTCCTCTGTTACTACGGGTTAAAACATTTTACACATGTAGTTGTCTTCTTTACTTTTCTACTATCATTTGGTGTTATATACATATATATATATAAGTTCAAAATGAAGATAAAACAAAGGTAAATTACAGACAAATGAAAATAAAGGGGGGGGGGAATAATAATAATAATAACAAACAACTGGGGAAAGAAAAAGAATTAATAAAAAAATAAAAAAAAAATAAAAAAAAGGATAAAGTTTTTTAAAAAAGCCGGAAAATAAGAGGTATAATCTTTTCATCAGCCCACACGATTATATCCGAAAAAGAGTACTTTCTTATATAGTATCAATATAGCCAAAGCAAAATATATCAATACAATAGTGTGAGGAGCACTCAAAAAAAATTTTTACAAAAATTACGACAAATAAAATTAAACACAATAAGTAAAAATAACATGTAAAAACAGGAAATAAAATATAAAGGAAGAGCAGAATAAAACAAAATATATAAAGCGAGCAGTGAAATATAATGAACTTACATGAACGGGAAATTTTTCAAGAACGATTTAAAACGTTTACGTAACAAGATTGCCATATTGCCTAGAGGATTGCCAGATTGCCAAGATTGCCTAGAGGAGTTTAAAGTGCGTTCTTGCTGCATTACTGAAGTGCCTTTGATTTGTTAGTTACCAAGGATGGGCCAGAAAACGGATGCGCGCGAGGTAATATTATGCTGGATAATTTAAAGAAATTGACTATAAATAATTTTAGAAAAAAAATATTTATTTAAGAAAAAAGTATAAAGTAGAATAGAGAAAGAAACATGAATTGCCAGTTTTGCACTTAATTTTAGCCACGAATTTGCCCGAAATGGATTTGCACATGGAAAAATTGTATAATTTAACAAAGAAATTTATTAGTAAATAATTTTACCCACGGATTTGCCCGAAATGGATTTGCACATGGAAAAATTATATAAATTAACAAAGAAAAAAAGAAAAAAAGAAAAACAACTTATTTTAGTAAATGATTTTGGTGTTTCTGTTGGATTTAGTAACCATGTTGATCTAAGAATTTGTTTTTCTTCATCAAGTCTTATTTCATAGAACAGAATAGATGCTCTATTTTTTTATATTTTAAAAGTGCATCAAGTTATCAAGCAATTATAAATTGTTGGACGTAATTTCATGCACAGTAAGAGTACACGGATTTCAGAAAGGTTTGATTGAAGATTATCCTTCACAAATAAAGATTTGGTTCAGGAAATTTGAATTACTTATATAAAAACTCGCAGATCTAGAATTAGTCTTAGATTTTATCTGATTTTATTATCATTTTATATGGCAGCAACAGGTTAAGATTATTCTCCTAATTCAAAAAATGCAGTTGTTTTCATAGTTTGAGAATAATAACTATATTATGCATAAAACTCTAAGCTCAGCCTTAAAGTTGACCTAGAGCTTAAACTTACACTCACAAAGTCTAATATATCAAAAAACATAAAAATTTACTCATGTCTTACGATTACTGACATGAGAGTTAAAGTGTTACTCAAAATTAATCGTTATTGGTTGCAGGTGAGAGTACACACGTCCGAGAAACTCACACGTTCAAAATACCCAAACTTAGAGGGAACATTTGCAAATTGTAGAATTGAAATTACAGCTCACATTTCTGCTTCTGCAAAGGAATTGATTTGAAAAAAACATATTATTCCATTTAAAAGAATACGAAATATTTCATTTCGTAAAGAAATATTTTTCAGTTAAAAATAACAAAGATCTCACATCTACTTGTAATTAATAGTGGGCAATTACAAACAATATCAAAAGTGTGAGTTTTCGAAAATGAAAATATTTAACAAATGGGGTGAAAGTGCGTAATCTTGATATAATTTTCTTTTTCATTTTAGAGCTTTCATACACCCTGAAAGATGAATTTGGTGTTAAGTGTTCCTTCACACAATTATTTGTGAGTTTGTCTGTATATGCGTGTGTGACAGATAAATGTAAAAGATAAGATAAGATAAATATAAATAAAATAAATGTAAAAGGTATTTAACTTTCTGATAATCTATGAATAGTTTATCTTTATTAGAACGTATGTGTCCAAGTGCATTGATCGCTGATATTAATAGCAAGACGCTGTTAATAACATTAATGCAAGGTGTATACAACTAAATCTTAATGTTAATATCTTCCTTTTGTATCTTATTAAATATACTTTAAATTACCAAACAGTTTTCTAGTAACGAATAAATTAATTATACGTAGAGTTTTATTCAGCAATTCATGAGCAATTTTACAAAAGTCATGTTACAAGATGCTTGTGCAGCTTAATTTTGAGATGTACGCAAAGGCTTTGTAATCTTCTTAAGTCAGATTAATGAGCGCACCTAGATTTATTTCAAGAGAGTAAAGCAATAAATATAGTAAAATATCGAAGCTTAAAGAGAGATTGTTTTCGTATAATGTAGACTTCTCAGAAATTTATGTCAGCTTATCGATATTTTAATTTCCAATTTGCTTATATATTTTAACACATTGAACGTGAAAATTATTTTCAATTAAACACATACTGCAAAATTGAATTTGCCTTCATAAGCGAATTGGTATTTAATTTACTATTTGTCTTTGTAGACATGCTATATTAAAAAATTTGTATAAGAAAAATGGATATTTGAGACTTGCGTGTAAAAGTTAAATTCTACAATTGTAGATAACAATTTAAAATTAATTACAATTAAAATAATGTTTGGGCTAAATATATAGGGTTGACGAAAGATGTTCTGTCTATTAATGATAATCCTGTATGTATTTGACCATTAAAAATGCTGTACGAAGAAATATCTAGTAAATATTTCTGTATGATTACATATTTTCAAAAGTAACACAAAAATATTTATATATAGAGGAGTTTCATAATGACCACTCTTAATATTTATTTCTGTAATTTTTGTAAAAAACGAAATAAAAGCCGTATACGTTAGGATGGTAAAAAAACAGTTGATGGAGAATTCAGGATAATCATTATTAAAGCCAATAAAAAATAATGAACTATTAAAATCCTCTAAAAACGATCTATTTGAGGACGAAATTTTTATTCAGTTCAATTGTATTCGTTGTCCCATTAGACGTCCACAACTAGAAAATCCAAAAGAAAACAGTACCAAACTGAAAAGTAACCCAGGCGGAAACTACAAAATTGTCTTAAACCCCAAAAAAATAATTTAGGAGATTTGTCCTTCAAAAATATCCCGTGCGAGAAAGAGAATAAAATAAAATTTAAGTTATTTTCCTTTTATATATATATATTAAAAAATAGAAAGCCCAGTTCATCAAATCATGCAGTATTTTCCCATTCATTTACTTAAAAATATATTTAAAAAATATATTTAAAATTAATTGAAAAATATATTTAAAAAAAGAAACCCTTTTATTATAATGTTAATCGTAGAAAATTTAGCGAGTTACTTTAATTTGAAAAATAATCAGCAGTACTTGGAAAAAATATATTTTAACTAAGGGCTGTAGACTATGGGACGCAGTAAGAAGTGTTAAATAATTCATCCCAATAAAGTTTAAGAAGTAAGATATTACCTAATTTAAAACTTCATTTGCCCCAAAAATGTACAAATATGAAAAAAAAAGAAAAAGAAAAAAAAAGAAATCAGTCGACATGTTTTAGCACTTTAAAAATAAACACAAATTTACATCAGTCAAATCTTGAAAATGGGCACCTATTTTGAAGTGCTTGAAAAGTGTCAACTGCATATTTTTAAAGTGAATGAAGTTTTCAATCAGGTAATACAGTTAAAAGTAATAAATGGGAAGTACTTTTGTTTGTTGATAATATATATTGATAACTTATTGTATAACAGTTCAAATTAGAAACAGTTTTTAATCGCACTTGAGAAATTTTTTTAAGAACAAAACTCAATAAAATTTTTAAGAGTTATATCTAGGAACTGCTAATCTTTTTCTATTAATTATTTTACTTTATTTATCATTTTTTTTACGTTTGATATCAAATCAAAAAAGAAATTAATGTTTTGACAGAAATAATCTCCAAAAAATCAGTTTTTAGACTAACAGTGAATAAATAATTATTAAATAAAGCAAAATAAGAACTTTTGAACAAATTGGAATTTTGAAAAATACTCCCGTTTATTTTTAACGTCTGTAGTTGTATTTCAGCGCTTAGTAGATAGAACAACATGTTTTTTTTTTATTTTTTACTAAAAGTAAAATAGTAGATAATGATTCTCAACTAGTTATCGGATCTTTAATTTTTTTTAGTTCAACTAAGTCCTTGCACATTCATTCGTAATTTCAAGTTTCACGTAGTTTTTGTACAATAAAATGAAAGGTAATGTAAATGTAAAATATGTGTTCCACCCTTCTCCCTGTACATTTTACGGTTTTTTAATTTAGAGAGATAATTACAATTTTGTACCACATATTTAATTTAAGACATTTAAAATAAATACTTTGTATTTATAATTTAAGCAATTTATCTTAAATTATTAATTCATATGATATATATTACCTATTTTACTGTTTAACAAGGTCAAATTGTAAGAGGAACAAAATTGGATGAATTCGTATTTAATCGATACTTAGGATTATTATACTTCTTACATGACTTCATATGATGATTGTGTTTTTGTAGTACAATTACGTGATATAGTGATTTGTTTGAAAAATCCTTAATACCCGAAACTCGTAATGTCATACATAGATCATTTTTAATTGAGACTTAAGAGATTTTTTTAAACTAACTGTTAAGGCAAATGTTCTTCTGTAGTGTAACAATTAGTAATATGGGTAAGTAATTCTAATCAAAGTATTATAGCAATTTTTTTGTACTATACGCATCATACTAAAAAATCAGATATAATATTTTTAGAATAAAAAATTTTGAAAATAAAAAATATAAAAAAAACTTTTGTTTTAAGCATATGTTAAATATTTTTTTAAAAAATACATGTTAAACTACTTTATGTAATAAATTTGTCATTGAAATATTTTAACTCCAAGATATTTAATTTTTGAAGAATGCAACAAGTTTTTTAACTGGATATAAAAATGATGTTTGACTTAATTACGAAATTTTGATTGGGGCAAGTTTTCTTTAGGTTGGAGTTTCATCGTTGTATTGTGTGGAATAAGTGTTATTTATTAACATTTATTCATCATCATCATTTGGTGCCTTTTTTCAAATATAAAAGGTAATCCTCCCCCTCTCCCGGATAAAGAAAAATAAATAAATAAAATTCTGGAGAAAATGTAAATTTTTGGTTCATATAATTAAAAAAACTGTTTTGAAAGTAAATAATTACGTCAGTCTACTACTAAAAACAAAGAAAAAAATTTAATTTCTAAAACATAATTGAAAGGCTTTTACTTATTGTTAAGCAGGAAAAGCATTTGTTTAAACAGCTTCTTATAAAAAAAAATTTCACTAAAATAATAACATTTCTAAAATAGCATTATTTGATAATATACAATGCTCGTAATTTTATTTGAACTATAAACTACCGATTTTATTTTTTTTAATTTTTCTACACTGTCAAAACTGGGCTAAATAATGCATTTTAAGGTTTATTTCGCTCCAGTAAGAGGGAGGTGTGACTCGATAAATAAAAATAGTAGGTAAAACATATACTTATATCTAAAGTAATATTAGAGGTAATAGTTGGGACATCTAAAATAGTATTAAGCACTTATTAACAAATGAAACGTAATAAATAGATGAAATTTAACATCGCAGTTTTAACCTGAGTTTAGAGTTCATAAACTATAAGGATATATTATATATCTTCTCCCAAAGAAATTTGCCCGGTACTCATATAGACGGGACAAAAACGAGAATTTAACAGGTCTTCATTTTTGTGTGCAAATTTCACGCGTCCTCTGTTTTCTTGTTTGAATTTAAATGCGAATATTTTAAATCAGAATGTTGCTATCGTCAAAGCTTTTCGTCAGCTTTTAATCAGCACAAAACTTTTAGTAAAAATTAAGCTCAGATTTCTTTTTTATTGTTATGATAATAATGATAAAAATTAAGGATTATTTGTCCTTTGACGCAAAGGAGACAATGGTGTCCATTTTATATATATATATTTTTTTCTGACACACAAATTACAAGCAAAAATATATTTTGATATTTTTAATTTAAAAAAACAGTCCAATAGTTATTAAAAAATGTTTGATTATCAAATTATACTTGTACTAAAATATAGTATCCAAAAAAAGTGATTTGAAAAGTTTTTTTTTTTTCCATTTGAATTCAAAACTTTATCAATAATTAATTTCCTAAATTAAATAAATTTCAATGATGAATAACAGCAAGTAAGTGAAAATTAAATTTTTTTTAAATGTTAGCCGTGTTTGGAACATTTTACTTTAACCACAAAAAAGACATCAGTGTTTCATGTTGTATTTATTTCATACTCATTAATTATTAAAATGGTAAATATAACGTTTTCCAGTTATTTTGACTTATATGAATACAAAATAATGTAAAAAGGTATACAAAATATATTTAATACGAACTCTTCTTGGGATTTTCATACATATTCATGTGGCATATTTACTACTAGCTGAATACCCGTTCTCCAATACTGGTGAAAAATTAAACTATCACTAAATCAGTACTGAAAACTGAAAGACATCTACCAACACAATTAAAAAAAAGCTAATATTATTTCATTTTTTTATTTATTATCATTTCTTCTACTATGCGGTGTCTTTATACGTTATTGGATTAAGCAAAATACATTTTTAGTGGCTCATCCAATCTATACAACGAATAACTACATTCAGTATCTTTTAAAATGATGAAGCCGACTCATGATAGTCAAAATTTACCGCAATTGAGGGATTTTCGGTGATACCTGCAAAATACATTTTTCACATTATCTGTAATAAAAACCATACAGTATAAATGCAGTTTTAAGACATACCTAATATACTAATTATATTTACAATGGTAGTTCTAGATTATACCGAAATACCAAAAGAGCCTATTACCAAAATTAATTAATCACGATTTGGTTTCTGTAATACTGTAGCGATTACTCATGAACGAATAAGTGCATTTTTTCATTAATTTTGCTTTTCAGTAAATAGCTTACTTTTTATTTAAATTAGTACCTATTACTAAAACTAATTCGACATCACTAAAGTCAATAATATCATGGCAATTTTTATTTTTTACTAAAACGAATTAAAACAATTTCTCAATTAGTTTCCTTATAGCACATTAGTTATTCATTTATGTTAATTAGTACTTATTACCAAATTAATTAAGCACCATTGGCCTCAATAATAGTATGAGAATTTTTTTCTAAAATCATTGGTGGTTTAGCTATTGGAAAAATTGGGAGAATGTCCCCCCCCCCCCCTACACACAATTTACCTATCTAACAATATAGAAAAACCGGTTTTGCTAAGTAGAGAAAACTTCAGATTAAAATACATTTTTTTTGCGTGCAGAAGCGCTACTGGGTTAAACGAATTAGTACTTCTTCAACAATTTTACTATATACAACTCAGTTAAACTTTCATAACAGTTATATTAATTATTATTAAAATTAATTAAACATTATTAGCGTTAAAAATTGCATTGTGAGGTTCTGCCATTTTTTCTAAAAGAATGATTGTCGTTTCTCTTTTAATTATGCTTTTTGTAAATAATTTATTTCTATTACTTATTACTAGAGCCCGGATTTTGATGACCTAAAAAATCTCAATTATTGCCCTTAAAAAGTGCAAAAAATGCCCTTTAAAAGTGCAAAAATGCCCTTTAAAAGTGCAAAAAATGCCCTTAAAAAATGCAAAAAATGCCCTTAAAATTGCGCTAAAAACGCCTTATGACATGACTTAAATAAAGTAAAAATATTGAACTAAAACAATTTTTTCCTCTTTAAAATTATTATGAGTCATTTAAAAAAATATAAAGCAATGCAATACTTGTTCTACGTTCATTAAAGTTTGAAAAATATGTTTTATATCCTAAAATAACAAAAAAAAGGAAAATATATTGACTCCAAAACATTTTCATTTTGTATAGAAACTTTAATGAATATAACAACTTCCATCTCATAATATTACTAAATATCAGAATTACATTGAATTATTAATTTTTTTTAAATATTTTGAAATGTAAACGAGCGTTTCTTGTCTGAAAGTTAATTTTTATACCTGAAGAAGCTTCTTTCAACGTCTACTGATGTTATTGGTGCGTACTTGAAAAAGACGGTCTCACTTACTGACAATTCTTCTTCAATTTGAAAAGATGTTGCTTCACCTGTTAATATCCTAGAGATTTTCTTCATTGTTTGGAAGCCAGTGTAATAATGAAAAATGATAAAAAATAATAAAAATTGGAAAAAATTAACAAAAAATTTAAAAAATGCTTTAAAATGCAAAATATGCCCCAAAATTTAAAGAAAAATGCCCTATAAATCTAAAAAAATGCTCTAAATGACAAAAAATTTCCAAAAATGCAAAAAAATGCAAATGTCATCAAAATCCGGGCCTTACTTATTACCATATTAGTATATATTATTAAATTAATTAAGCTTCATAGGCATCAATAACAGTATTGCGATTTACTATACTTCTCTGAAATTAATAACAAATATTTCTGAATTAATTTTGCTCTTTAGTAGGTCTCTTTAGTACGTTTTGTTTAAATTCATAACTTTCATACCAATTAATCAAGCATCATTGGTGCCAATAATAGCATAGCGAATTTTTACCTTTATCCTAGATAATTTAGTAATATTACTTCATTAATTTTGCTTTTGAATAAGTACTTAACTTATTTTTTTAAATTTAAAATACTGTTGTTATTAAATTATTTAGTTTCATAGAAATGTGATTTAAAAGCATAATTACTTAAAAAATAACACGTTTTTCTTATTACTTAAATACTAAGTTGCTGACGTGGTCTGTCTATGCTAACGTTGATCAATGAATCTGTCAGGCATAACGGGAAAAAAATTAAATACCTCTGAACGTGTAATAAACTCTTTTCTTATCAATGACAGCTATAAACAAGCAAACATCCCTGACACTATCTAAAAATCGTCTGCAGTTTCATTTATAAGAATGGCGAATATAAGAATACATTTTATTTTTAACGCTTTTTAAGATCAGGGATAAAATTGCACTTTTACACACTGCCCGAATTTCAGAGAGAGAAAGCAAACTGTAGTGGAATAATAAGAGACAAATACACACAAAAACACACGGGAAAAAAACTCTTTATTTAATTATTATAGATGATTTATCTCCGTATTGAGAAAAAGGGTATATTCAAAACTACTAGAACATGCTAAAATTTACCAAAAACTCTTTAATTTTTATCGAAGCATTTTAGTTATGAATTTCGCAAAATTAGCAAATTCACATGTTTTTAAAAAAATTGGTAAATGCGGAATAATTTGGAACACGGAATTTCCGGAACACGGTAACTAGATGAACGGAAAAATGACCTAATAAATGGTTTAAAAAACCATATATCATGATTTTATTAACCAGAATTATAATTTTATTTACACGAAATATCATTACTATACGGTAATTTTTCTTGAAGTGTTTCTCTGTGCATATTACTTGTTTAATAGTTAATATTTTAAAATAAATAATTTTAAAAAATAAATAAATCTGAAAGTTTATCATTCATCAAAGTTTTTTCATTCAAATTAGTGATTTTTCAACAGATTCACTATTCATACATATTTCCAAACCTACTGGGTTATGTATGGAATCATACAGGAGTTCCTAAATTTTGCCAAATTGCTGCACCTTAACAAGATTTAAAATTTTATCATGGCACCCCATTCATATAATGATCGTCTGCTGTTTGTTATCTATATAAATAAAAATGAATGTCTGTGTGTGTATGCCCTTTATAGATGCCTAAACCATCTAACAGAAGGCGATCAAACTTTGCATACAGATAGTTTCGAGTACGAGGAAGGTCACTTTCAACATTAGAAGATTCTGCTACAAATTGTTGTAACAGGACGAGAGAAAAACAAAATGCAATTTACTGATTGGTTAAGCGTTAGCCATTGTTACAAATTTAACAAATCAATTAATACATAATTTAAAGATACATCAGTGATAATTGCTAGCTCATAGCTCTGTTTGATCAAAAAATAATTTATTGCACGTATTTTAATATTTATTTATTCTATAATCGCTATGTCAGATGAATTCAATGATTATTACGTGGTAGCATGCCTGGTCTACGTCATCAACTTTATACTTTGTCTGATATCACGTGCTTTTATTGAAATTATACTTCTTATGCGACTTCCAACAAGGAAGCGTTAAACGTTTAACGCTGCATTTTTATTGGCCGGGAAATCACGTGGTAGGATCCAGTTTTCCCTCATTCATTTCCATATTGTTTTGGTTCTCACAAGCATAAAAATAATAAAAGTCATAAAACTTTTGTTTTTCTATAAATATTTTTTTAGTTTGTTTTGATACACATATAATTTAATAGGGAGCAGGAAAAAGAGTCGTTGAATAGAAATAGTGATTCTTCAACAACTGCTGATTCTTCTACAATTAACGTCGCAGGTTACGAAGATTAACTTCTTCCGCGCGGAGGGACTCCACGCACTTTTTTTTTAATTTTATCTATATTAATTCTTTTATACGTGCTTCTAAAAATTACTTCTTTAAACTTTATTACTTATTTTTACTTTATTACTTCTTGTGTATTACGGTAAAATACTTTTTTTTTCTTCAATTCTTTACAAATTAAAGTGAAGTCAACACTGCTATCTTCATTCCAATGAATAAATATGAATTCAGATTTGTAATTCACGATCGCAACACTCGAGTACGCCATCTAGCGGGAGACTGTAAATATCGTGCATTAGTTCCCACATAACCATTGGCAATGACGGACGCCATTTTCTTAGCATCGAAAAAGAAGCAAAATTTCCCTAAAGAAAAGGTAAAACTTCTTGAAAAAACTAATCCGAACATGCCAAACAATGAAGCAGAACACGCCAAGCATTTGAAGAACAACTTCTCAATAATTTTTACCTTTCTATTACCAACAACATAACATGATTTCATGATCACTTGCTGTTACAGATGTGTGTATTGCGGTAAAATAATTTTTCTGTCTTCAATTCATTACAAGTTAAAATGAAGTCAACATTGCTTTCGTCATTCCAATGAATAAATGTGTTCCAATGAATTCCATACAGAACTGTAATAGTTATAGAATATTCTTCTTAGAATAGTATTTATTTCTGTATCTACATAATTCAGAAAACAACAATAAAGAATAATCCGAATTACTTGAAAAAGTATCTTTTGTGCTGATTATAAAAAAAATTTTTAGCGTTTTCTTGGTAAGTGTTTTTTTAGTTTTGAAAGAATTTCAACTGGAATTCAGCTATTCTGTTTTTAAGCTACATATTAAAATTCATATCGAGATCTTACAATTATAAAATTTTGATGTGTGGTATGTTATCTAAAAGTAATGAAGGGATAAACTATGTATATATTATTTGAGAATAAAGTTTTCAAACAAAGAACATTTCATTTTGGAATTCTCCGGACTTATAAATCAGGTAAGTGTTATGATTTTTATAATAAAAAATTTGCTTGTAAATAATTTTTTTTCTTACTGGATGATCGTTCTCTACAAAATGGTTTTTTTACGTCTGATTAAATACTATAAGAATTTAAAAAAAGAAACAATACGAAAGTTTTTATTGAAAAATGAGGAATTTTTAAAATCGTTTTTATCCTAAGAATTCTTTATTTTACGTTTTTTAGTTTATAATATTTTGATAAAATTGTTGTCAAAACACTTTTTTTGAAAAATTAAATGGTATTAAACTATGTGTTTATGTATACTTCTTGCATATTCTAATATTTGAAGTAATAAGATTCAGAAAAGTATGGAAGAAAAATTCGGTACTTACGTATTAACCACAGCTACAGATTTGGCAGATTTTTAAGTGCCGCCAATCTACACTTAAAATTTTTGGAAAAAATCTTAAAATGAAAAACTTTGTTTAAAATCAAAGTAGTCAATCGGATTTTGGTGGAAAATGGGCCGATATAGAGTTTAGCATAGATTCAAAACAAACTTTTCTCTCACCTGATTCTATAGCCATTATGAACTCTAATAAATAAGATTCAAAATGAAATAATATTTCCAAAACGGACGTTTACTAAGATAAAGTTTCATGTTATGGACATTGGTACATTTTCGTTATATTTCACTCCATAAAATATTTCGCTCCTAAAAAAATAAAATTGCATCCTGTTTTGTTTTTGGCAAGTCCCAAAGACGCATTCTCGTAACACTAAAAAATGGCGACAAAAAAGAATGTTTTTTTTTTTTTTTTTTTTTTTTGTTTCGTAAGCATTATTTATTTTACGTTAAAATTTAAATGGGCCTTTCATGTTATACCATTAAATTTAGTAAAACTATTTCTCAGGCATTAGGTTTGAACTCTTATTAGAATATACCTATTTTTTTCTCTTTATTTACAAATATTTTTCCGATGTGTTCTGGATGTTCCTTCTCTAAAAAAAAGAGATACCATTTTGTTTTCGTTTGGATAAGAAAGAAAACAAACATTTTTCTTTATTAAATTTAATCAGCCACAATAAAGATGGAAAGTTACAATGCTACATTAAAGACGTCTCCAGTGTAACTGAATGACTGTTCATATGGAAATCGCAGGGATTCGGCACATACAACAACGCCCCCTATAGTTCGTCGCGAATAGTTATAGAATATTCTTCTTCTTTATAGAATAGTATATATTTCTATATCTCTATAATTCGAAAAACAACAATAAAGAATCATCCGGATTACTTGAAATAGAATCATTTGTGCTGATTATTAATAAATTTTTATCGTTTTCTTGGTAAGTATTTTTTACTTTTGAAAGAATAATTTCAACTAGAATTCAGCTATTCTGTTTTCAAGCTGCATATTAAAATTCATACTGAGATCTTACAATTATGAAATTTTGCTGTGTGGTATGTCATCTTAAAGTAATGAAGGGATAATCTATATATATATTATTTGAGAATAAAATTTTTCAAACGAAGAACATATAATTTTGGAATTCTCTGGATTTATATACAAGTAAGTGTTAAAATTTTTATAATAAAAAATTTGCTTGTAAATATTTTTTTTTTCTTATTTGATGATAGTTCTCTACAGAATGGTTTTTTACATCTGATTAAGAACTATAAGAATGAAAAAAAGAAACAATGTGAAAGTTTTTAATTTCAATATGAGGAATTTTTAAAATCATTTTTTTTTGTCCTAAAAATTCTTTATTTTACGTTTTTCAGTTTAAAATTTTTTGATACAAATTTTTTTCAAAATACTTTTTTTGAAAAATTAAATGGTATAACATTATGTGTTTATGAATACTTCTTGCATATTCTAATGTTTGAAGTAATATGATTCAGAAAAGTATGGAATAAAAATTCGGTAGTTACGTATTAACGCTACCGCTGCTACAGATTTGGCGGTTTTTAAGTGCCGCTAATCTACACCTTAAATTGTTGCGACAAATCATAAAATTAAACACTTTATTTAAAATCAAAACACTTTATTTAAAATCAAAACACTTTATTTAAAATCAAAACACTTTCAAAATTCAAAACAATTTATTTAAAATCAAAGTGGTCAATCGGATTTCGGTGGAAAGTGGGCCGATATAGACTTTAACATAGATTCAAAACAATCTCTATTTTATTTCACCTGAAGTTGTCGCTATATGAACTTGAATAAATAAGATTCCAAATGAAATAACATTTCCAAAACGTACGTTTACCAAGATAAAGTTTCATGCCATAAGAATTGGTTCATTTTCGTTTTTTTTTTTTTTTTTTGTTTTTTTTGTTTTTGTTTTTTTTTTGGTAAAATATTTTGCTCCTGAAAAAATGAAATTGCATCTTGTTCTGTTTTTGGCACATCCCAATGAAGCATTTTCGTAGCACTAAAAAATGGCGTAAAAAATCAGCAAACAACAAGGTAGCAAGGAATCCAAAAGATATTCGTGTGCGAGCAACAGGATTGCTCTTTATTGGCGTATTAGAACAACTTCATATAACCATATATTTTTTAACAGAATTGTCGTCTGTACAGTGCATTTTTTCCTGTATATGTTAGTAGGGGAGAGTGTAAAATTTTTTACTTAACTATTTTTAACTAACAAAAAATCCAATATATTATTAGTATTAATTGACAGACGAGTAAAGTAGACTATCCTCTACTAGAAAAAAAATACCTTATTTTAAATGTTATTATATTAGTTATTAACAATTTTTCACAGTCATGCACTTCTTACAATTGTCAATTGTAACAGTTCATAAATTCAACTAAAACATAGTTTATTATACATATTATCATAGTTGGGATATATTTTGTTATTGATAAAAATAGTAGAGATATTTTAGGAGTAAAAATAATAATGAGCAGAGACCTAAAGGGTTAAACTTTTAACTTTAAGGGGTTAAAAATTTTAATTTATACTGTGAAAGGTGACAAATAAAATAATGCACATGCAACATAATATAAATGATACAGGAAACTATTGGTGGTTCTTACAGAGTTAAGTAATGGTTTGTAACCATAAGATTATTTATTTTCAGCTGTTACATTCGTCCCTTTACTTATTGTTACAATAGTCCCCAAGACACCATTTCAGCTTCATTTGTTAAAAACATTGCTAGTTAATTAACAAAACTAATCTTTTTTTTAAATGTTAATTAAGGTGTCCACAAACATATTCGGTTAATAATTTTTATTTGTTTAAACAAAATTTATTTTGTTACAATATAATATTCTAATACCAAAAAAAAAAAAGTACTTACGTAGCGTGAAAATATCTTTTGTGATGTAACTCTTTCAAAAGTACATAAAAATGGTTGCTAGCAGGGGTGTGCATGTAGATTTATTAAATACACCTTATGCGCCACCTAGGAACCAAATCTAGAACCCGACACTCGAAGTCTTTGCTCTGTTACAATCGTACCCTGTTACAATTGACCCCACTCTCCCCTACTTATAGTTAACTTTTTTTCAATTCAAATCCTCGGAAAATCATAAATGATATCTCATTTACCTCATTAAAAGTTGCAGTTTCAATTACAACAATACAATACTTTAATCTTCACTTTCATACAATAAACTAAAGAAGCGTATTTTAAGAAGAAAAAAAGATTTCTATTCTTTTCCATATAATGTGTAACCATCTTTTAATATTTTTAAAGAAATGTGCAATAGTACTCATTAGTCCAAATATATTTATATCTACATACCCCTATAAAAAATTATAAAGATATAAAACGAATTTTGACATTTTATATTCTTCTCTATTAAATAAAAAATGTATAGACGCACTCGTTTTTCACTTACCCAGAAGAGAAACACTTATGTATTTATTACATTAATTTTGACCTTTTTACTCTATTCTATTAAAGAAAAAATGTAGAGATTTTATAAGTTCCATAATATATTTTATATTCCGTATATATTATTATAATAGTCAATGCTAAATTTATTATGATAAAACTTCTTTTCCGATTTTTACAGATAGTTTTATTAGATTTGAACTTGTTTTAGATCTAATAATAATTTAATATAATTTTTTGAAATGACTCAGAAAATATAGTAGTAATTTAATTTTATTACACGGAAATCCTATATTTTATTTATTTATTGACCTTAATCAGTTTCGCTCACCCTTTTACACAGAGTCAAGTTTTAAATGAAAGTGACATTCTTTAAATTTTTGACAGAACTACATTCTGGAAATCTAAATTTGTTTGACTTCTTTGCATTGAAAAGAGACGGAAAACAATTGTTAGAGAAGAAAAATCTTGTTTAATGTAATGCGTATGTTAAAAGGAAAGTAAAAAGGATTTTTTTCAGTTACTGTAAGATCTTAAATAAAAGGCGGCAGCGTTCTCTAAAAATAAATGGAGCTCTTTATAAGAAAAGTTCTAGTTTGTTTATATGACAAGTAATTAATTTTGAACAATGCCACACTCATAGCAAAGTTTGATGTAAAAATGCGAATAAGTTTCCAAATATTTCGTATAGTTTCGAAATTTTACATACTCAGCATTTAGCTAAAGGAAATATATCTCTTTTTAAAATAAGAAAAAGAACAAATTCTTTGAAGATTGATTCAATTTATTACAGACTTTCTATGACCATTCTTGATATTTTATATATTTGATGTTTAATATTTTGGCAATGCTATTTTTCATCCCAAAATTAAATAAATAAAGACAATAATTAAGATATAAAAATTATATATTTTTTTAGATATTATCATATTAAGATTGCATTAGATATTAAGATTACATTAGATATTATGATTACATTGGATATTAAGACATCATTTTTATTAAAATTACGAAATGACTGCAATAAAAAAATTATCATATTTCTTAAAATTAATTAAAAAGCTTATCTTCTTTATTTTCTTTCTCTAAATTTCTCTTTTACAATGAACGATAATATAAAACGTGTAATGTAATAAAAGTTAAAGTAGACAGACATGTAAACACAAACTCTAACACCCTTAATTTTTTCAAGAATATATTAATTTAAAATTTCGAAGCTCGCGCTGAAAATATTAAAAGAAAAGAAAACTACATTTTTGCAATGCTTCTTCATTAAGTTTTTGCAATGTTTCTTTTTTCAATTTAAAACAATACATGTAGCATTTTTGACTTTTTTATTGCATACTTGTTAAAATTAACACTTGAATTAGTACAATTACTCATTTAAAATTAGTAACATTTTTTTTAATTATGTTTATTTGTAAAGTTGGAAATTAACTATATGTTTAATAATAAATTTAATTTAACACAGTTTAATAATTCAGTTTAATTAAATGCAAAAAAAAACAGGAAACTAAAAAAATCTTTAGTATTTAAACTTTTTTGTTCTTTCAAAGTATTATTTTATTATTTTTCCTTTTCATCTCGCAAATCAAACGCCATATGTATGGCTTCGTTTTTCTATCCATGGGCATAAACTTTAAATGTTACTGAATTTTTGATCTATTTTTTCAAATTTTAAAATTTGAAAAAATAGATTTATTAATATTTTTGCAATGCTATTTTTTATCCCGAAATTAAATAAATAAAAACAATAATTAAGTTATAAAAATTATATTATATTAAGATATTATCATATTAAGTTTGCATTAGATATTAAGATTACATTAGATATTAAGATTATATTGGATATTAAGACATCATTTTTATTAAAATTATAAAATAACTGCAATAAAAAAAAATATCATATTTCTTAAAATTAATTAAAAAGCTTATCTTCTTTATTTTCTTTCTCTAAATTTCTCTTTTACAATGGACGATAATATAAAACGTGAAGTGTGATAAAAGTTAAAGTAGACAAACATGTAAACACAAACTACAACACCATTAATTTTTTCAAGAATATATTAATTTAAAATTTCGAAGCTCGAGTTGAAAATATTAAAACAAAAGAAAATTATATTTTTGCAATGCTTCTTCGTTTAAATTTTTGGAATGTTCCTTTTTTCAATTTAAAACAATACATTTAGCATTTTTGAATTTTTTATTGTATACTTGTTAAATTTAACTCTCGAATTAGTATAATTACTCATTTAAAATTAGTAAAATTTTTTAATTATGTTTATTTACTAAGTTGGAAATTTACTATATGTTTAATAATAAATTTAATTTTACACAGTTTAATAATTCAGTTTGATTAAATGCAAAAAAACAGGAAACTGAAAAATCGTCATAATTTTTTCTTTTTTGCTCTTTCGAAGAATTATTCTGTTCTTTTTCCTTTTCATCTCGCTAATCAAATGCCATATGTATGACTTCGTTTTTCTATCCATGGGCGTAAACTTTAAATGTTACTGAACTTTTAAAATCTTTTTTTTTCAAATTTTAAAATGCTTTTCCTTTAAGTTTCGGAAGCTTTCTTCATTAAACATTTTCCATGAATACACATTTGAAAAAAATCATAAGAAAAGTTATGTTTTTTTTTTAAATATTAATTTTCTAAATATTACTATATATTAGTGTTAATACCAGCATTTAAAAAAACAGCTTGTATAAAATTTTATAATGAGGGTTAGGTCATAACTTGCAACGAAATTTGTTTAAAAAACTCAAAATAGAGAATCTGTGAGGAAAAACAGGTTAAGTTACACTACCGTCCTTAATTTCAATAAATTCATTCATTCTACAGATTTTCCAAAACAATACAAAAAAATAATTTCGCGTTGCAAGACTGCATTGCTTTATTCAAGCTAAAAAAACTTAGTTCACTTTTGTCTAATGTCCTTTTAATTCAGATATAGAATTCAAATTCAAAAGAGATTATCATTTCAAAAATTGAACCATTTCATTGATTTCTTCCAGCTTTCGGATCTAATGTTATTTCAGTAGTATCAAAACAATAACCGCAGATGTCTTAGGCTTGTGATAAGGATGTTTTTTGATGTAATTGTACGTATAATTTCAGAAACACCGCCTTTAATTCACATGATACGATGCAGGAGTCAAAAATTAGATCAAAAACTTCAGTTTTCGGAAAATATGATAAAAATAAATATTTACCATCCTTATGACCATGTTTTAAATTTGAACTGAATTAAAGCAGTTTTAAAAGTAACAGCTATTTGAAACCTAATCTAAAGTAACCTATTATGTGCGTTTTTTTGAAAAAATGAGAAAATGGAGGTATATATTTGAATTGGATAAAAATAAGGGGCACGTGATTTTTAATGATAGCTTTAGCATATTTATATACATTAGGAATCAATGAAATAAATTCCGTTGCAAATCACTTTACCTAGCGGCTAGGTTAAATAAATTTTAATGCTTTATTTGTACAGTGATTTAATTCTATTCATAACTCATTGTGCCCTTTCTGAAGCTACAGAAAAATACTGGAGGTGTACTAATCTTAAAATCAGTCAGAACGTTGGTTAAGCCATTTTGATAAAAGTGACTGGTTTACTATTTATATAAATTATTCATTTTGTAATCTACCCTTCCATTTTTAATAAATCCATTTTCTCATACATGGAATTGATTTACTATTCAAATAAATCTTTCATTTATTTTGAATTGTATACTGCCAATGTTAATAAATTCATTTTTTAAAAAAATGAATTGGTTCACTATTCAATTGAATCATTAATTTTGTATTCTATACTTGCAAATCATATTAAAACCTTGAACCAACCGTCAAAATATAATGTCTTTAAAATTCCGACTAAAATGTTATTCTCCTAAACATATTGCACTTCCATATTCTTAATTACAGAGAATTATTTGCACGACTTTTTTTGGTAATTATAAAAACATGATAAATCAAAAAATAGAAACAAAAATTACTATCATTGTTTTTTTTAAGATTTATTTTTTTAAAATACTCAACATTTAATGTTTATATAAACTTATTTTATTAGGAGCTGCCCAAAATCTACTTTCATGAGAGTAAAATTACTTTAATCTAGCTTCTCATATGAAAGTTTGTTTACAGAAATAGGATTACTGCAAAAGCTTTATATGACACAATAAGAAATTGCCTGATGTTACTGATAAGTACAAACAATATCTTATGAAATAATATCTAGACCTATTCATCATTAAATTGTCATCAGTTCCTATTCTATCATTTATTTTGTCTTGTGTTACAAGATGATAATATAGATCCCGGAAAATAATTTATTTCTGCTATCCGTGTTGGTCGCTGGTAAAATAGCAAAATGAAACTATGAAATAGTTTTATTTAGTTTACAATGCTTTACTAGATGTGAGATTCAATACTGAGGCCTTAATTTCTTTTTTGAATAATGATAATCACATAAAGAAGAAAAAAGCATAAAAAAGCATAAAAAAGACAGTAAAAAACGTTTAATGATGATAAAAATTACATTCTAAATGCGTTTTGCTTTGTTTCTTTTTGTCCCGGTTATTTTTTAATCAAACAAATGGTGAATATTTAAAGTTTTTATAAAGTTCTATAAAGTTAATAGTATATTTGTTACCTTTTAAAACGGCACCAATTACCATAATAATAGTAGTGCTCATTACCAAACTCAATTATGCAGTGGTGTCAATAGTAGCATGGCTATTTTTACTTTTCCTCTAAGCGAGTTAGTTTTTTTCATAAATGTTTCTTTATACATAGCTTATTTTTTATTTCAAGTATATTACTAAAATTAATTAATCATCATCTGAGGCATCAATAACACCATTATATGTATAGTATAGAAATATTGTGGTGTCAATTCTGGGGCTTTAAACACTGTTCTGTCTGTCATGAGACTAACCATCTCTGCTATAATATGTACCCAGCTGCACGGAACTAAGTGCCATCATTAGATGGGCATAGCTGGCGGAGTAAAATATTTGTGGTTTAACCGTATTAGGTAAAAGCAATTAATAAAATTTTTTTCTCACAGTTGGCAGTTTGAATAACATCTTATTTATGGTTATTTGACTGTTGTGTTTAAATAAGGTAAAATAAAAATTAAATAAATTATTATTTAACCATATTTTCCGAAAAATTTTAAGAGTTTAAATTTTAGACTAATTTTGGTATCTAGGGCTGAATTTGTCACTTTCATCCACCGGAATACTAGCTCACCTTTCAGGAAGCTATATTCTGTTGCAAGTTAAAAAGAGACCATTGCGGTATGGGATTTAAGTAATCATTCATTAAGTAATCATTCTGTTTTATTTCGTAATCAAATTATACAAGAATGATTTCAAAACAACATAAAAGCTTTCAAAAGTTAAATACGTCAGGCAGAGATTTAATTTCTGCAATCTTCAACGTTATTTATCATTGAATTATTAAAAAAAAAGTTATAGTTTCTCAGCCGACTAGACTTTTCGACATATTTCGATAAATAAGAAGAACATTAGTTCTATGAAAGGAAGCAACTATATGACGCTTCAAGTTCATTAGATTCGATTAGAGCCCCTGAATCAGAGAGGCCGACTCGTTCGCCATTTTGGAGCAAAAACTCTCACCAATCGGAAGAGCTACAAGATTTCGCAACTCATCTCTACAAACGACGCAAACCTTAACTAGGATAATCCGTAACTAAAAGCGTATTTGCTTACATCGATTTTCACTGTTTTTCAGAAACACTTTTTTTTATACTTGAACAAATTAATTGCAAAATTTATTATTGTTAGTATTTAAAATAAAAATATTATTCGTTACTAGATAGAAACAGTCGATAGACATTTTTGGTCTTTAATAATTATAACTATAAAAAAAAGGCAAATGAAGAAAAACCAGTCAATTTATATTTGCATTACATTCAATCTTAGCTCAAATTGGTCCTGGTTTCGGACCAGTTATTCATTTTAGTCTTTTTTTATGACTTTCTAAAGGATTTGGAGTAGCATCTGATCTTAATGCTATGTTACAATCTTTCCCATTTACTTTACGCTGAGATTATTCAAAATGAAAATGATTATTGAAATAAAAGATTTGAAAAACTTTTTTTTTATATTTTCGTACTTAAATTAAATCACATTAAAATCACAAAAATTAAATTTTGTAAACATACTTTCATTAACTTTTCTACAACAGAAACTAATTATTTTTGCAATTTAACACAAGAATTTTAAAGAAAAGAAAAACATTTATCGATCTAAAAACGCATGAAGGATGGCATATTAAATAGATTACTTATTATAAATGTAAAAAAACCGTGTGATTAACAACCAAACAAACTAAATTAGTATCTATAAAAATCCAGAACTGGGCGAGTAGAATTTTTGGGCAATAATACCTAATTTACTTTTTTAAAATCTTATCTCATAGAAAATAAATTTTCGTGACAACTTAATACTGGTATTTAAATTGCTAAAAATTGAAAAAGATTTTTAGTGAAAGTTGCTTAGTAAATAATTTTTAACAAGCTTATAAAGCTGTAAAGAACTAAAAGAATGTACACTCAATTTTCAAATTTTACCCGAGATGCAATCGTGCATATTAGCGAAGTTGTAAAGCAGAGAATTTAGTGATATATTGTACATATATTGCGTCAAGCTAAATTAATTATTCAAGAAATAACTTTGGAATTATACTAATTACTGAAAATTGAATCAAAGAACAATTGCATTTGATAATCTTATAAAAAATAGAAAAGAAATAAAAATAACACAAATTTTACAAGGCTAGTTATTCCTCGCAAAAGAGGGCTGAACCATAACCACCTAGAGTGGGTTGTTCTAGTAGGTGTTGGCTGAACTAAAGTTTTGGTAAATGGTGTGTTTGAAATTACCCTACAATCTGCTGACACATGCGCTCTTTACCCATTTGACTAAGTTTGAATGAAGGGGACAGAGAACCGTTTACACCCCTTTTTCTATCACTGACAGGGTGGGAACCGTGGACGAGTTCAAGTGCAAAAACATCCTTCAGAAAACAGCCGTAACAGGGGAGCACGAAATCTCAGACCATGTCGGAATGAAAGATATTCTACCATAAGTAACTATCTGACAAATTAGTGAATAAAATAAATACAATTCGAAATCAAAGAAATGCAATTAGAAACAGGTATTATTTATTTTAAACAAAATAAAAGGAAGTACCTGAAGGTTAATACAAAACTTGGTGATTCTGAGAAAAGTTTAGCGAATACTTAATCGGCCTATCCTTCCTTCCTTCCTCATTGGCTCGACAGCCCAGGATGGGCCTTGGCCTTCTCCAGTAGTTTTTTCCAAGCTGTCCTTTCTTTGGCAATGGACTTCCAATTCTTTATTTTTAATATAGATAAATCTTTCTCCAGGGTATCTAGCCATCTGAGATTTGGCCTGCCCCTTCTACGTGTTCCTGTCGGCCGGGCATCAAAAATCTTTTTCACAATACGGTCTTCTTCCATTCTTACTAAGTGGCCTGCCCATTTTATCTTTTGGACCTTAATGAATCTTATGATGTCTGGTTCATTATATGATCGATAGAGTTCTAAATTTGATCTTCTTAACCACTGACCGTTTTTATTAATTCCTCCAAAAATGCACCGTAATATCTTTCTCTCAAATATGCTCAGCATTTCTTCATCTGCACGAGTCAATGTCCATGTTTCACAAGCATATGTTAAAACTGGCCTAATGAGGCCTTTAAATAATAACAGCTTTGTTTTCCTCTTGATTACATTTGATCTTAAAAACTTTCTTAATCCATAAAAGCACCTATTTGCTGCTGTGATTCTCTTTCGTATTTCTGCAGTTACATCGTTCCTGTTATTTATTTCAGAGCCTAAATACGTGAAGCTGTCCACTACCTCGAATGAATGTCCCCCAATTTTTAGATGGGTACTCCTGTGGGCTGTTTTAGTACAAGACATATATTTAGTCTTATTTTCATTTATTTTCAGACCCATCTTCAGGGCCTCTTTCTCTAAAGAAATAAAAGCCTCTTCAAGTGCTCTTGGTGTTCGAGCAATAATTCCTATATCGTCAGCAAAAGCCAACAATTGTATTGACTTATTAAATATAGTTCCTCTGTTATTGATTTTTGAATCTCTTATTACCTTTTCTAGTGCTAGATTAAAGAGGAGACAGGCTAGAGAATCTCCCTGTCGCACACCATTTTTTATTTCTAATGGCTCTGATAAACAATTCTGTATTTTTACCATGATTTTAGTTTCACTTAGTGTTAGGTTAATCAATTTCACCAATTTTTCTGGTATTTTAAACTCTCTCATAGCCATGATCAGAGCTTTTCTGTTAATACTATCATAGGCGGTTTTAAAGTCAATGAACAGGTTGTGCAAATCAATTCCAAATTCTCTCGTTTTCTCCAATATCTGCCGAATGGTAAAAATTTGCTCAGTAGTTGATCTTCCCCTTCTAAAACCACTTTGATACTCTCCTATTATTCCCTCTGAAAACATAGTAAGTCTATTGAATAAAATATTTGAGAATACCTTATAGCTCGTGCAAAGTAAGTTAATTCCTCGATAGTTTGAGCATTCAAGAACATCTCCTTTTTTATGAATTACACAAGTCAAACTAATTTTCCAATCCTCTGGGATTACTTCCCGTTCCCATATAATTAGTATTAGATCATATATTTTCTTCGCAACCTCCATTCCCCCACCTTTTATTAATTCAGATGGTATGGTGTCAGGGCCAGGAGCTTTATTGTTTTTTAATTTGTCAATTCCCATGATGACCTCTTCCAACGTTGGAGGTGTAACCATTTCTTGGTTATGCATCTGTAAATTGTCTATTGCTATCTCGTCTTCTTCCTCATCACCATTCAACAGATGGTCAAAGTGTTCATTCCATCTGTTCAGCACCTCTTCTCTATCGCTTAAGATCGTTCCTTCCCTGCTTCTGCAAGAGTTTGTTCTTGGCTTGAATTCCTTGCGACCCAAGTTTATTTCTCGAAAGAAAGCTCTGCTTTCCCTTGATCCCCTTAAATGTTCAACATTTTCAAAAAGATCTTCGAAAAATAATCTCTTTTTTTTTTTATGGATCTTCTTCTCTTCTCTTCTTGCTTCTTTATAAGCATTTTCAGCATTTCTTGCATGCCTTGAACTTATCATTCTTTTATAAGCCTCATTCTTTTTATAAGTTGCCATAAAACAATCATTATCAAACCAGTCCTTTCTTCCGTTTCTCTCGATCTTTTCCACAACCTGGTCTCCTGTTTCGATAAGAGCTCTCTTAATAACATTCCATTCTCTGTTAACATCATCCCTTTCTGAAGAATCATCAGTCACTTCAAGCCTCCATTCAATTTGTTCCTGGAACTTTTTTCTTGTAGTCTCTTTTTTTAGCTGTTCACCATCATATTTTTTCAGACGTTCTCCGCGAGCTTTACGAATATTTGATATTCTGGCTCTAACCTCTGCCAGAACCAGAAAATGATCGGAATCTATGTTTGCCCCACGATAAGATCTTACGTCCAGTATATCCGATTTGTGTCTTGAATCAATTAAAATATGGTCAATCTGGTTGTAAGTATTTCCATTAGGAGATTTCCAAGTCATTTTGTGAATTCTTTTATGTTGGAACATTGTACTTGGTATGACCATATTATGATCTGTAGCAAAATCTATAAGTCTTTTTCCGTTGTCATTTGAAATATCATGAAGACTATACCCTCCAATCACTGGCCTGAACTTCTTTTCCACTCCAATTTTTGCATTTGCATCCCCTAGAAAGATTTTAACGTCATTTTTAGGACATGAATTATATAATCTATGTAGCTCTTCGTAGAAAAGCTCCTTTTCCGCGCCATCCTTGTCCTCTGTAGGTAAATCAATATAATAAAAATAACAAGAAATAAAAATAACACAAATTTTACAAGGCTAGTTATTCCTCGCAAAAGAGGGCTGAACCATAACCACCTAGAGTGGGTTGTTCTAGTAGGTGTTGGCTGAACTAAAGTTTTGGTAAATGGTGTGTTTGAAATTACCCTACAATCTGCTGACACATGCGCTCTTTACCCATTTGACTAAGTTTGAATGAAGGGGACAGAGAACCGTTTACACCCCTTTTTCTATCACTGACAGGGTGGGAACCGTGGACGAGTTCAAGTGCAAAAACATCCTTCAGAAAACAGCCGTAACAGGGGAGCACGAAATCTCAGACCATGCCGGAATGAAAGATATTCTACCATAAGTAACTATCTGACAAATTAGTGAATAAAATAAATACAATTCGAAATCAAAGAAATGCAATTAGAAACAGGTATTATTTATTTTAAACAAAATAAAAGGAAGTACCTGAAGGTTAATACAAAACTTGGTGATTCTGAGAAAAGTTTAGCGAATACTTAATCGGCCTATCTCTTGCCTGTATTTATTTGGTTTTATAAAGCACAAACGCTCAATAGTGTTAAATAACATATTAAATATTATTTAAAGATCATATTTTAGATAAATAGTTACTTAATAAAAGCATTTTTCAATGAGAATTCTTATATTTTTATATATTTATAAGAGAACAATGCAAGTAACCCCGAAAAGGTATTCGCTTATTTATTTATTTTTATTTAAAAAAAAGAAGACAAAAACAAGCATTCAGAAACAAATTCCAACAACTTAAAAGCGTTTATATACTGCATATGTAAGTAAATAAATTCAGTTAATTATAAATAAATGAGTTTCTAGCTCACATAGCGAGCTCCACTTCCTTGCTGCCAGTCATATCTTCTGCAATTTATTACCCATTTCTTCTTTCTTTCGAGAGCTGATGGAAGTCTTAACATTAGAAAGTCTTTTTTTAACAGTTTGTCCGATTCACCCCTGCACAATTACCCATATCAATAATTTTAAGTATCTAAATGAGCTTCAAACTCCCACGCTAATATTAACACTACGTAGCTAGTGATTTTAATTGCTCCATAATGGCGAACAGTCTAGCTAACACTATAGTCTTAGGTTTGATTAGTCGGCTAAAAATGGCACTGTGCATGCTGACATGTTCAGAAGAAGTCAAAGGCGGGATAAAGAATTTTTACTTTTATTTTGCTTTCAAGAACATCGTCTGGAAGAGACAGTATTTATTAATCTTTTATCAGTTTCCTTAAATGCGAACAGAAAATCGTATATTTGTTTCGATTTTTAGATGTCGATTCGATTTTTAGATACTCGATTCGATGTTTGTATTTTTAGATTGTTAGATAGATAGATTATTGTTGTGAATAACTACTATCATTATTATTAAGACTACTAGCGAAAAAGAGGCGTTTCAAGGACGTTTGAAGTGTTGGTGTAATACGTTCGCACAAGGAGCTTTTCATCCATTTGGAGTGCACTTAGATTCAAGCAGGCTCTCCATAGAATAATGGGTTTTTCTTAACTTGAAACAGAGTATAAGAATTCACATTTTATGATGCTAGCCCAAATTGTTCTTGAGTTACAAGAGTGACGCAAACACACACATTTAAAAATAAGTTTAATACTTTTAATTGTTTATGTTATTTTACATAAATTGTTTAAACTTAGTTTATAAAAACCATAGATTCATACAATTGAGCTTCAGTTTCCTTTCAAACGGGTCTTTATTGTATAACAGAAACATGCAATTATAAAAAAAA
The DNA here is from genome assembly GCA_949128135.1 of Parasteatoda lunata. NCBI lineage: Eukaryota > Metazoa > Arthropoda > Arachnida > Araneae > Theridiidae > Parasteatoda > Parasteatoda lunata. The sequence continues at coordinate 110,950,280 of OX421974.1, read as the reverse complement.
ATCTTTATATACACAAATTTATAAAATTTAAAATACGTGATAGTATTTGCAATTTGTTTGCCTAAAATCCCGAGAATATAATTGCGAAAACAATGTAATTCTCGCAGTCTGTTTTACATTATTCTATTTTTAAAAAATAAGATTGCAATATAAAAGAAGAAGAAAAGAATATTAGTTTCTTTAAATGTATTTACCATTTTTAATTTTCGTCAAATTAGAATTTAAATTTAGATTCCTAACATAATTTTTTTTTCTCCAAAATGCACCAATATTGCCTAATATAAAATTTACTCGGAAATAAAGCTCTCTTTTTTTTGACCATATCTATCCTTGAGCAATATTTCTGACTATCATTTCAATACTAAATCCTATAATTTTCCGCAAAAAAAAAAACTCTCAAATGTTAATTAAAATTGTTTCTCTACTTTGTATTTTGGAAATAATTAAACTATGACGTCATCATATAGGAGTTAATACTCTTACTTCCCATGCAGTTTTGTTCTCAAATGTTAATTAAAATTGTTTCTCTACTTTGTATTTTGGAAATAATTAAACTATGACGTCATCATATAGGAGTTAATACTCTTACTTCCCATGCAGTTTTGTTCTCAAATGTTAATTAAAATTGTTTCTCTACTTTGTATTTTGGAAATAATTAAACTATGACGTCATCATATAGGAGTTAATACTCTTACTTCCCATGCAGTTTTGTTCTCAAATGTTAATTAAAATTGTTTCTCTACTTTGTATTTTGGAAATAATTAAACTATGACGTCATCATATAGGAGTTAATACTCTTACTTCCCATGCAGTTTTGTTCTCAAATGTTAATTAAAATTGTTTCTCTACTTTGTATTTTGGAAATAATTAAACTATGACGTCATCATATAGGAGTTAATACTCTTACTTCCCATGCAGTTTATGACAAAGAGTTAGATTTCCTTCACTCATACTTCATTTTCTTTATGTTATACTTCCTAAACTGTTGAGGTAATCGATACGTTACGTCAATCATAAAGCTTTTGACAAAATTTCTAACTTCTTTTTTGAAGAAATATAAATGTAAACATTAGTTATTTATAATTGAAATAATTTTAGAAGAATTAGGAATTCTCTCGACATAGCTTGTAAGTTGTTTTAGAATTCTAATTTTAAATATTTTGAAGCACGTTGATTTTATTTATTTATTTGATTTATCTATTTTTCAATTTCATTCCTCATGCTGCATATTTTTTTAAAATTAGGAGATAATATACTAAACTAAGAAAAAAAATTATCTTCTAAAGACACATTATTATTGTAGATTAAAATATTTCGTAGACAAATCTGCTTTTCGTAATCATCGTCAAATTCTTATTTTTTTTTGGGGGGGAGGGGCTTGTCTTTTTTAAATCTAATACATGATTTGTCACCTTTTGATGGTATTTTCTTTTTGTTTTTCACACATGTTTTATTATTTTAAAATGTTATTCTTTACATAAGGAAAATATTCTGCACACTTTCGAATTCTGCAGAAAACAAAACACGTAGTATTTCAATAAAAGAAGAAGTGAACAATATTTACTTACCTACTTACAGTAACTTCAGCATCAACATACGTCAAACTCTATTTCTAATGAGACAAAGCAAGATTTAAATTAATCTGTAAATTACCAACTTACTAATGACCTCATATTCTGTTATTCTAAGCGGCTTCCAATGTTAAAAGCTATTTCAATCAAATTATTGAATTAACGAAAATCGATTATCTCCACCTCTGCCAAGAACTGTTAAGGGAGTTTTAAACAAACTTCACGGAATGTTATTTTCAATAAAGGTCAGAAAAGATTCCATTAATGAAATAATCTTAAAGCGGAAGTAGAATTTAAATTCTTGTTTACAAGAGAAGGAAATAATTGCATGCACGATGTAATTTTACAGTTTATTAATATAAAAACAACAGAAAAAAAATTGGAAATATATAAAAAAAATTTTTTAAAAAAAACCTGTAGTGTGATTTTTACTGCGAATGAAATTATGTTTAATTGAAAATGAAACTGCCTCTTCAATTATTTATTTATTTTTACTCCCACGTTAGTTTAAAGAAAGTTTATATCTTACGCGTTTTAACATGCAGTCATATTTTATAACTAAAGTTTGCTTAAATATCACTGACGAAATTTAATCCAAAAAGTTTTTTAGAAATTTTAAAAGAAATTTTATTAACTTAAAAAACAAAATACAAAAAAAACCCTCATATTTTTTTTTCATTTTTATGTACTAAATTCTTTTGTATTTTTTTTAATTTTCTAAATTATAATTTTGTTTCTATAACAGGTCTTACGATATATTTTTTTGGATAGTTTTATAGCTTGATGATATGTTATTTTGCATATATCATAAACTATTTCAAGCAATAGCACCTATGCCATTAGTGCGCAGGCTCTCCAGCATTTTTCAATTGTACAATTAAATTTTAGTAGTGCTGGGTACACGTCTAAATATTCAGCAGTAATAGGAAGACCGGAGTCGCGAAGAGATTTATCAGGTGAATCGGCTACACCGATGCGAAAGAGGTCAGACCTCAGACCGTCATGTTCAGTAAAAAGTCTAAAGCCAGCCACTACTGCTTTTTAAGGGAATTAGGGACATTGTTAGGATTTTCAGCAAGGATTTCCCAGCTCTTATCCTAAGATGCTTCTGCATTTTCTAACTCCACGTTCTGTTTAAGTCTGAAATAGTTTTGAAGTCTCATAAAATAGAAAGTCGGTATTCCTTGAGGTCCTTGTACAACCAAGGTAACCAGCTTGTTCATTAACTGAAATTCCACATTGCGCAGGTACAAATCGGAAAGAAATTTTACAGACAATATCGTTCAAAAACAACCTGCATTACAAAACTCGCTGTGACACACACGGGCAATTTTGCAATTAGGTCTATTATATTGATTTAGAATCAGGGAAGGTAACGGCCCTGTCAAAGCTAGATCTCCTTAGCCATAAATGTTGAACTGCTACAGTAATAGCCTCTACTTAACCATCAAAGGCATTAGTAACTGGTCCCATATTTAAATAAAAGTTAAAAAGCTCGCAATATATACCAGCTCCAGCACCATCTTGCCTACATAGTATGACACATGTAACCAATTGCTTCTTGGAAATCTATCTTGCATAGTTTTCATGGCAAAGGCTTTTATTTGTTCGAGAATCGTGTTCTTTTTTCCCAGTTTTAAATCTAGCTCCCGATTAACATCAAGGGAAGCATATTCCAGAGGGTAAATTGGCAGAGGTAGTATAGAAGCCTCGTTATGAAGCTTAAAGAAAACTAGCAACCCTCGATGCTGCTTAGATGAAGCCATCTTGGGTTTTCAGATTTATAGTTCTATTTATGTCATAAATAATCATCAATGTCATAAATAATTATGTCATCAGGATAGTTGGGCAGACTTCTTAGTTTTGAAACAAGATTAAAAAAAAGTTCAATGTTTTTCTTACGATAAAATGATAAAAAGATTCAATGTTAGTCAAAATCTGCTTTGCCATTGTAGGAGTAGTCTTTATTGCACCAGTGATGATACGGAAAGCTTGGTTCCATAATACGTCAAGTTGTCGGAGACTGGTTTTAGAGGTGGTTATGAGAATTTCATCACCATAACTTATAACTTGTTGCATGAATATTTTGTATGTTTTGCCGGTTTTTTCCATCACACCCCCATCCAGAGCCAGCCAAGCGCCTTAAAATAGGATACTCCCTTTCTTTTGTCTTCAAGTATTCTTCATATTCACTCCAACTCAAACGGAACTCAATGACACATTCGAGATAGATAGAAGAATCACTGGTCTTTTGACGATATGTTAAATAGTAGTTTAAAATGTAATCAATTTTTATGCATAAAATGTATAGGTGGATAGTTTTTAATCGTTTTTAGAGGTATGCTAAATACCACGTTTAATTCAATTATGGGAATCAGGTTGCATAAACATCAACAATATAATGCTTCTATTATGTCTCATAATATATGATCTACAAAAGAAAAGTTAAATTAGAAATACATAACTATCATGAATAGCAATATAAAGGTCAAGAGTAAAATTTAATTCAACATCTTTGAAGACATAAACTATTTGTTACTAAAAATTTTAGACTATGTTGAACTATAACTTCATTTAAACTTATTATAATTTTTGATGTGGTGTTACGCTTTACCATATTATCATTGTCGAGTTATACCATAAACTAAGTAATACCATATTAAGCATGAAACCCTCTTTGGGCTATCTTTCCACGATGCAAGATAATCCAAAAATTATTTTAAATCATGTTATAAACTTTTTGCTATCATTCATATTTTTCATAGTTTGGTGCATTTTCATTAAAAATTCTCTTGTTTTGATACACAATTACTTGAGTTTTCTCCAATCATAAATTTGCCCTAAAGAAAAAATATGTGAAATAATACATTCCTCCAAAATAAATTTATTCTGATAATGAATTTTCATGCATTTTTTTTTCAATAAATAATTTTCATTTGCTCTAAAACAGTAATATTTTATGTCTCATAACTAAATGTATTTAGCTAGTTTAAATAACTTTAAAAAAGTGTTTATCTTGTTAAAAACATTCAAATGTCTTGATTGTTTCAAATTTTTAAATCCGTCTTTAACCTCTAAAAGTAGTAATATATATACTACTAAATTGGGAAAATGGCTCCTAGATCACTGGTTATTAGTATTCAAAACTCTGGTTTAATAAATTAATTTTTCGTTCCCTAGATCAAACTGTTCCCTAGATCGAACTGTTCCTAGAATCTGTTCATTATTAACTGTTTTTACATATTAGGCTCAAATTAGGAGCATTGATTATTTTTGTGTAATATATACATCTGCAATGTATCTTTTTTTCAGTTATTTTCTGAAATTTTTTTTCTTGTATAAAATTGGTTTAAATATACATTGTACAGGAGTAAGATTCGAAGTACAATAAATGGTGGAACGTTGAGACAAACTTTAATTTTAACTTTTGAGTAATAACTAAATTAGTAATCTTCCAAACCCAATCATATTAAGGAAAAAAAAATTTTCTTTTTTAATACTACCACTACTATTTTTACAATACTATTTACAATACTATTATTTACTACAATACTATTTTTGCCACTTGTTCTTTTATATATGATCCAAATAAGCAAAAAAAAAAAAAAAAACAGTTATAGTCAACAATAGTAATATTAGTAGTTGTCATGAAAAAGTCAGTTAGTGAAAGATAAAAAATAAAAAGAATATGAGAAAAATATATATAAATTTCCTTACCAAAGATTAAATCATTGTTGTGAATGAAACAATAAATTTTTCAAAAGAAGGAAAACAAATCTCTTTTACAAGTATAAAGATCAACTGAGATGCGTAAAACAGCACTTTGGTGTAATTGTTACTTTAAAATATGCTGCGTTCAATGTCCTTTCAATGTTTCAATTTTTCATTTTACCGGAAATGGAAAATTCTTCTTAAAATATCATATTATACCAAACAAGAGACAGTGTGTTTTCTATCAATGCTAGTAAGATTATAATATGGTTCTAAATAAATAGATACATCCTGTCAATGATTCAGTAACGGTAGAATTCTTTTGATGATTGCTTCACATTAAATCATTAGCAATTGTATGAAGGTTAAAATGTATCGTCTTAAAACAGTTAACTAATATTTGTAAAGATTTTCTGATTAATTTATCTAGGAAAAAAACTAGGTTGCATGAATATCTATATGAACTGAAATGAAGTATGTCATTTCTCAGATGAAGGGAAATACTATATTATTCGTTCCTTTTATTACATATTTCACATTATATCCCTTATATTCAATTTTTGTGGAAAAATAGTTTCAAACATTAATTTCTTGCATTTTAATGAATATTATGATTAAAAAAAACAATGTAAGTGGCTGAAATATTTAAAATAATTTTGATACATTAAAATAGATTTCATAAATAAGAATATGAATATCATTTTAAATTGTGATATAATTACACATTAGAGACATGAAACAGTAATTAAATTTTTTATTTAATGTATTAGAGCTAAATAAATCAAAATGAAATGTTATTAAACACCTACCTAAATTGTTCGTAAGTAAAAGTTCAATAAATTTCGTTCATTAGTTAGATATAATAGTTAAACACGATTGTACTTCATTTTATTTAATAAAAATATTATAAATTTAAGTGGAACATGACATTTTTAATTACCTAAGAAGACTATTTAATGAAATTATGTAAAATCAAATTAGATGAACATTTATTTCTCATGAAGTGCTTAATAGTTAAAAACTGCGATGAAATGAAGATTGACAAAAAAAGGCAATAAAATCAAACATCAAGTCTGAAAATAGAAAGGAATTTTAATAAAGAGAGATTCGTACTTATAAAGTAAAACTATTTCTTGACATTTATTTTATAAAAAATTTATTAAACACAAAGCGTAAATTCGGTGGTGCACTAAGTTTAAAAATACTTCACTTAACTATTCACTAATAGTTTATTTCGAAAAGACGACATCGATTTAATATGATATGATATAGATTTATTACGTTTCAAAATACAAAATAATAAATGAATTCTTTCTTATAGTTACTAAAACATTTTAACCCTAATATTGTTCGAAATTGCAGCCATCTTAAATAGTGATCCGTTTAACTTTTTTTTTCTGAATTAAATTCTGAATTATTTTGATTTTATGGGAACACCAAAAAGCTCAGTAATTTTTACCAAAGAGTTTTAGTAATGAAATGGATAAAATTAAAATATATCTATATCTATGTATACTTTAATTTTATCCATCTACCATATACTACCATATATATATATATATATATATATATATATATATATATATATATATATATATATATATATATATATATATATATATATATATATATATATATATATATATATATATATATATATATATATAAATATATATATATATATATATATATATATATATATATATATATATAAATATATATATATATAAATATATATATATATATATATATATATATATATATATATATATATATATATATATATATATATATATATATATATATACATACATATATACATATATATAAATATATATATGGTAGTGCTGGTATCTACATTTAGAAACCGGGGTAAAAATTTTCTATCTCTTTTCGTAACCCTGATTTCTCTTCAGTCTTTAAAAGCGAATATATTGCAATCGAAGGATTCAAAGTTGTTCTCAACATGCGTGACGTCAAAGACCTCTGGATTATTTCGGATAGACACTGCTCCTTTCAACACCTTAACAATTGGATGACAGTTGTTGATAAAACTGTCATTTCCATCGTTCTTAAACTTATTCCAAAGATCCACGATGTTCATTTTCAGTGGATTCAACCACACTTTGACATCTAAGGCAATGAGAAAACACATTGAGTAGTCGAGGAGGGTTACAGTTATTCCACTCCTACCTACTTAGCCCTTATCTACTCAGAGCATTAAGGTTAAATCTGAAATTTCAAAAGAGAGAAAGATCCCTCCCTGCTACCATCAAACGTAATTTTCAAGATTGGCAAGTGGACAAAGAAAGAGTTTCTCGTTCTTTGAGGGCTGGAGGTTCTTTGCAATCTGCCAAGCCTGATAGGCCATTAGAGTTGAAATACTATCTCAACTCTATGTTTATGCCTCTGCAAAACCCATCTTGGAATACTTGTGTCCTTCCAATAAGGACTTATACGCTTCTCCTCTTCTGATTCTCGATTTTCTGAGGGTTAACGTTCAAATGGATGTTGTCTGACTCAGTCAGACAGTTGTAGGTTAAAACACAAAATAATTTAAAATAACTAAAAAAAAAAAAAATTCCCGTATTCACTTAAAATTTACAGCAAATTTTAAAGCATCATTCTTCATTAGTTATTATCTCCTATTTTCTACATTGTACTTTTATTTAGTGTGTTTATTATATTTATACTACTAAAAGAATATTTATGAATACACTCTCAAAAAATCTGTTTAACGTTAAGCCATTATTTCGGTGCTCAAACCACTATGCCATCCAAAATTTTAGACATTATGGTTTGCGAAAACATGTTAATACCGTGTTATTGAGAATGTGAATTATGTCTTTATTTCAGTTGATAAAATTGAAACGCGTAATAAATTTGGGCAAAGCTTAGTCCACAAAAAAAATTTGGTTAACATTGGTATCTTAAACAAATAATTGTATAGTTCACAGGGTTAAAAAATTTCGATAAGTGCTGATCAACTATAATACTTTTTTTTATATACACATCACTTTTTCACAAGATTATGCATATTTTTTCCATAAATCAATGTCAATCATGTATATTTCATAGATCAATATCATGTAAATTTCTTTCATAAAAATAAATTTTTTACTTATAAGTGAGAAAGAATTTAATTAATGCATATTAAGAAGTAATAATAAAAATTATCTTAATTAATTACATATATATATATATATATATATATATATATATATATATATATATATATATATATATATATATATATATATATATATATATATATAGTTCAAAATGAAGATAAATTAAAGGTAAATTACAGACAAATGAAAAAAAAGGGGGGGGGATAATAATAATAACAAACAACTGGGGAAAGAAAAAGAATTAATTAAAAAAAATATAAAAAAAATAAATAAATAAAAAAAAGGATAAAGTTTTTTTTAAAAACCGGAAAATAAAAGATACAATCTTTTCATCAGCCCACACGATTATATCCGAAAAAGAGTGCTTTCTAATATTGTATCAATATAGCCAAAGCAAAATATATCAATACAATAGTGTGAGGAGCACTCAAAAATTTTTTTTTACAAAAATTACGACAAATAAAATTAAACACAATAAGTAAAAAAAAAAAAAATAGTGCGTGGAGTCCCTCCGCGCGGAAGAAGTTAAACTTCGTAACCTGAGACGTTAATTATTAACATTGCTTACAATTCACAATTGATCGCCTCATTTAATTATTATTTTGGAGTGGAGAAATATCAAAATCTATAAAATTTACAATGGGATTATGATAACCAAAGTAAGATATTACATGTTTGAGTTCTATTTTTTCAATTTTATTGGCAAAAACTGCATCAGTGGTAGTTCCCCCTTTGGTTGTTGGATCATTCCTACCATTTATCATTTCTAATCCAAATTTGTCTTTAAGGAAGGTTATTAATGTTTCAGCTTCAGGTAACGCGAAATTCACATTAAAATCTCCTGCAAGGATCACAGGCCGCTCACAATAACCAATTTCTTCACCAGTAACGTTTGCCAGAGCTTGTGAACCTGCAGTGGATAGTGGCAATAAAGATTTTGAAATAAATAATTTAATATCCCTCATGGCTGCATTTGGTGAAATATAAATGGCAATTAGAATGAATTTCTTCGGATTATTTTCGCCGTGGTTGACTATGCACTCTACAGCATATATGTCTCCAATTCTTTTTGACGTTGAAATTGTCACATCAGGGTTACCTGAGTAAGGAGTTTTTATATCTAAATATGGAGTCACAATATTACATCTATTTTTCTGATTGTGATAGATAGCAACCCCTGCATTCCGAATTTCGTTGCGTTGAAATCTTACAATGGAATCAAAATTTGGTATGAGAGCAGGAGGTTCATTATCGTCCATAAACGTTTCTGATAACATTAAAATGTTCGATTTTTCAAAAACTCTATCCGTCAAATCATTGGCGTGTGCACGAACACTTTGACAATAAAATGCTACGATTGATAAGTTTCTTTTCGAGTTGATATATTTACATAGATCCTCATCCAAGGTGGAAAGTGGGTTTTGACGCAATTTCATCATCTCATTCCGTAAAGCGACACACGAACGGTCGTTACTCCCGTTCCCATGGTAAAATTTCTTATGTTTGTTGACTGGGATAATATACAAGCCTTCAATTGAAACCACTCTCGACATGGCAACGTAAACCAACTGTTGGGATTGATTTTTCTCATAATAATAAACCACCTCATTGAAAGTTCCCCCTTGCGACTTATGAATCGTCAATCCACAGGCTGGTGCTAGTGGAAAATGATTTCTCTTAGCTGAGATACTTCTTTGTCTATTAAGATAGATTGTAGCATTTCGTCGACCGATCGGAACAGCTAAAGGATTGAGATTATTAGCGACCATAAATGAACGTGCCACGGCCCGAGCTTTTACTCCAGTTCTTTCACAATTCGGAAATATCAACCATACCCGAGTAACTTCCCCGTTATCATTTCTTTCGATGTGGTCCAATTTTCCCATGGCGCCGTTGGCCAATCCATCAGCAACTTCAATGTTGGTCGTTATGATGTAATACTGCCCAAGGGCGAATGTTAAACTTTTCAGCAATCCACCGGTGTCTGCTGGTAATTTTTTCTTTTCAAGTGCTCTACGTGCCCTTTCAAGGTGTTCCTCGTTGTCACAACCTGAGATGAAATCTATAGCCTCGGATATTGTCTGATTTGGTTGATTTTCTAGAAATTTTCTGTTATATTTCTCAACAGTTTGGTTGGAATAAGTCAGACGTATGACCTGCGGGCATAACTGATTAGCCTCTTCTTCTGTCACAAATTCGATTCCATTAGTGAAAGTTCGACATCATCCAATCGATCTCCATTTCCTATCTTCGTTAATATCGTCGAAAATACAACATTTGATTGACGCCTGACTTGGGTGAGTTCGTGAAGTTTGAACAAGCGCCAAGTTTTTGAGCCAATATAATGTTTCGATTGTTTGAAGATAGGTGTGGCTTTGACTGGTGGGAGTTGTCTTAAATCTCCAACCAGTATGACATCCAGTCCTCCAAAAGGGGTATCTGATTTGCCTGTTATCAATTTCAATCAATTCGTTCCAAAAGCTCTGCTCCAACCATACTGACTTCATCGACTAACATCAAGCGAGTGTGTTGAAATAATGATCTGAATTGTTGTAATGCTTCAGAACTCAAGCTATTATCTAAGCTGATGGATAGTGATAGAGCAGTGTGAATGGTCGTACCGCTGATTGCAACTGCAGCTTTAGATGTCGAAGCACATGTTAGGTACGCATTGCAATGTGCATTTGTGTTTCCATATTTATTATAAATTTCCATGATTAGACGTATCACGAAGGTTTTTCCTCATTCGGCTGGGTCCGTCAGGAACACCAACAATGGTTGAAGTGGTTGAGATGTTAAATGATGGATAGTTTCTAGTAAAATCGATCGTTGTTCAAGATTGGTTGCTCGCATCAGTTGGCAAAATTCTTCATTTGGCATTAAATTCTCTCTCCGCTTTGCAATCGCTCGGAGACGACTCAAAGTTGCTAAACGAAGATCATCGTTGATGTTTGAATAGGGATCCGCATACATGTCAGTGAATGGAGGTTACTCTGAAACTGCTCCCGGACGAACTTGATTGTCTAGTTGCCTCAAATCTTCTTCTTCACGATATAACTGTTCACATAGTCTCATAGTTTCTTCAATATTGATGTTAGATTCGAATTCCTTTCGACGCTCCATGATGATGTTCTCATTATCTGTGGAGATTTCCAGAAATTTTGCCTCAGAAAGTAGATCTATCTCTTCATTGCGGAAGGGAATATGTAGCATCACCATTTCTCTTTTGTACTCTTCAAACTGAGTTGCCATATTATAATTTGTATATCTTGTAATGTGTGAGGTGTTCATTTTTTTGTATTCATTGTTATTACATTTATAATGCGCACAAAATTGAGCAAGAGTTAGATCATTTAAATCCTGAGGCCATCTTTCGTATTTATCAATGGCATTATCCTTTCAAATATCGGTGGATTCATCATTAAGGTCTGCCAATTCCGTGCGTGCTTTTTTCATTCTTTGTCGATCGACAGGCCATGATGTTGGAATAAACGTTACTGATCTGGATGCATGTGACATCGGTTTACGCAGCAACCACCAAGCTGCTTCTTGGCTAGAAATTTCCACAGAATTCAATAAATCGACGCTCATTTTTCTCGTGATTTCAACCACTCCAAAATCAGGATATTTTTTACTTATCTCAAGAATCTGTCTTTGCAAATTACTTATCCCTCGATTTGATTTATTAATAGTCCACTACGTACATTGCACACGAATATTCGTCCAATATGAACTGCAAATCCATGTTCGATTTCAACACATTGAACAAGAATGGATTGTATGGATTATGCCATTTCTCCGATGGTTCACGTTTTAATAATAGTCGTGGCCGATTGATTCCTGTGGAAATAATTTTATAATAATGCTCATCTGAAATTATATTTTTGCTTTGATAAAACTCATCAATACTATTGTAATTTGCAATTTCGTACTGGGATTTGATTTTCTTGTAATGATCAGCATATCTGGCAAAATTATGTTCTTCTTTATCCATAGGAATAAGTATTTGCGTAGACCGAGAAGGCAGGAAAGGTGCTTCGAACCGACATTTCTGTGGCTGATTACCCTGCACTTTCTTATAACACGTAAACGTGTGTTTATGTGTCCGTAGCTTGATGTTACCTGAGGCTTCTGAGGTTGATTCTGAGATTAAAGTATCGATCAATGTTATCGCAGCTTCTTTGTCATCGCCTAGTGGACTGTTCGGTGCATCTTCCAACCAGAGTAAAATATGAGCGTGCGGACTCCCACGATGTTGAAATTCGATTCGTTTAAAATAATCTTTAACTTTATATTTTCCAAATGAGCATAGGCCTTTATTCTGTAGGAGAGTCATTATAGTGTTAACTAATTTGTCAAAATAGATGGTACATGTGACTGCGTCCTCGTTGATAAGTGTACTTTTTTGCAACCAATTGAGTTCACTTGCTTCATTTTCAGAAATTATTCTTCCATCTTTAAATTTCTGTAGCAACTGCAGCAATGGGATCCAGCCAATATCGTTTGCGCTCATCGTGAGGAAAACCGTCGGCCTACCAAGTTGCCGAATCATGGCGAATAGATCTTTTTTGCGCTGGGACCAATAGTACACGGAATTCGGTATCGACTTCAAGAATACGATATTTGTTTCTAGGCAATCGTTAACATATTCTTCTGATTCGATTTGTTGTTTCGTCACTTTTGTATCATTGCCGATAAACTTGAAGGCAACAGTAAGTGATGAAGCAACACGCAGTCTCATATTTTTCGCAGCCATATACAGCAAATGGTGAGGATAAACTCCTCGACGATCAGTTCGTCGTATTTCACTCGTTGCCATTTGAAAAGGTGTGACTGAAATTTCCTCACGAAATGTTCTCATGTGTCCAAGATAAATTCCTGGAAATGATAGTTCCTCGGCGTACTCGTCAAACTGCAGACTTTTTGGAATTTGATTTTCTCTTGGTGCAAGTCCCAAATATTTATCTTCATCCCATAATAAGGTATGCTGCTGAGCAGCGAGACTATCTTCCATTGTGATCGCTTCACTCAATTCATCGTTCGGTATTTCTCCATCTGTTACAGGTCCATTCTTACAAGACTGATCAATTTCAATGTCATGATACAGTGGAGTATCTTTCAGAAAATGCAACCAAGTTTTAACTGTTCTTTTATTAACCCAGCCTTGAACGCAGCTGGATTTGTGAATTTTTCTTTTCTTGATATGGAAATTTATTGCATGATCATCTCCAATATCCCGTGGCAGGCGTTTTACCATTGTATCCACGTTAACAGGCACATTTATAATCTGACCATATACGCCGTATTGACCATGAACGTGTCTTAAGCGTTTGATCTGCATAAACGGGATTCGAGGTGAAATCAATCGTTCCGTTATTATATCCAGTGGTGGTAAATTTTTTGGCATTGGAGGATATTTGAAACTATTATAAACTGCATAAGTTGGTATTTTGTTATGTTGCACTGACTGAAAACACGTTGCACACAATTCGATACTTTCTATCGGAACATTTGGTAAGATTCTGTCCAGAACTTCATGATCAATATCTGAAGAGAGTCCTCTCAAATTTTGTTTAAACCATAATCGATCACATATCGAGCATGCAAAACCAAAATTGTTCTTGGTGAATTTTGTTCTAATGTAGTTGTGAGCTTTCTTATGCTGATGGAATTGAGTATATGGGACTTGTGGATTTATCCTTGCATTTCCGTCACCAATATTGCTGGTATTTTCATCAGCAATCTCCACTGAACCGTCGTTGGTTTTCGCAGCCCTCATAAATTCCCGTTGAGCTTTTTTCCTTGCTCTATATTCTCGCTGATATTGTGCGGGTGTTTTCCTCCTTGTTGGCTTTGCAAAACCAATATCACTACTCGTTGAAGGCCCAGCAGTCGTTGGTGAATTAATAGAAGACCCAGCAGTCGTTTGTGGATTACTAGAAGGCCCAGCAGTCATTTGTGGATTAATAGAAGGCCCAGCAGTTGTTAGTTGGTCTACTATAGTTGACTGATGAGTGGTAGTAAATCCCCCTTTCGAAATTGATGGAATTACAGCTAGCGAATCAATGAGTATATTGTCACGTTTGGCTTTTTTACGTGCTCGGTACTCTCTCTGGTATTCCGCGGCTGATTTCCTTTTCTTGTATATTACTGATCCTGCGACGTTAATTGTAGAAGGATCACTAGTTTTATTCAACTCTTTTTCCTGCTCCATATTAAATTATATGTGTATCAAAACAAACTTAAATAATATTTATGGAAAAACAAAAGTTTTATGACTTTTATGCTAGTGAGAACCAAAACAATATGGAAATGAATGAGGGAAAACTGGATCCTACCACGAGATTTCCCGGCCAATAAAAATGTAGCGTTAAACGTTTAACGCTTTCTGTTGCAAGTCGCATAAGAAGTATAACTTCAATAACACGTAAAAACAGAAAATAAAATATAAAGGAAGAGCAGAATAAAACAAAATCTATAAAGCGAGCAGTGAAATATAATGAACTTACATGAACGGGAAATTTTTCAAGAATGATTTAAAATATTTACGTAACAAGATTGCCAGATTGCAAAATATGAAAACTATGAAAACAAAAGCGCAAATTGAGTGTAACTAGAGGAGTTTAAAGTGCGTTCTTGCTGCATTACTGAAGTGCGTTTGATTTGTTAGTTACCAAGGATGGGCCAGAAAACGGATGTGCGCAAGGTAATATTATACTGGATAATTTAAAAAAGTTGACTATAAATAATTTTAGAAAATAAATATTTATTTAAGAAAAAAATATAAAATAGAAAAGAGAAAAAAACATGAAATGCCAGTTTTGCACATAATTTTAGCCACGGATTTGCCCGAAATGGATTTGCATATGAAAAATTATATAAATTGACAAATAAATCCTTTTAGTAAATATTTTTAGCCACGGATTTGCCCGAAATGGATTTGCACATGGAAAAATTGTATAATTTAACAAAGAAATTTATTAGTAAATAATTTTACCCACGGATTTACCCGAAATCGATTTCGACATGGAAAAATTAAATAAATTAACAAAGAAAAAATAAAAAAAGAAAAACAACTTATTTCAGTAAATAATTATAGCCACGGATTTGTCCGAAATGGATTTGCACATGGAAAAATTGTATAAACTAATAAAGAAATATTTTAGTAAATAATTTCAGCCACGGATTTGACCGAAATGGATTTACACGTAGAAAAATATTATAAATTAACAAAGGAATTTTTTAGTAAAGGAATTTTTTAGTAAATAATTTTGACCAAGGATTTGCCCGAAATGGATTTGCATAAGGAAAAATTATACAAATTAACGAAGAAATTTTTAGTAAAAAATCTTTTGGCCACGGGTTTACCTGAAATGAATTTGCACATGAGAAAATTGTATAAAATAAATGAAAAAAGTTTAGTAAATATATTTACAAAATATGCGATTAACTCAATGATTTTATGTAGAATTTTATTACTTTAGTTGGGTATCTATTGTTTTTTATCAAATTTTGAAAGAGTTTATCGATTTGTTTTTTTGGATAAATAAATATTACTACATATTCTTTTAAGTCTACTAATTTCATTAAAAGTAGTATTTAAATAGATGCTCCTAGAAACATTAGAATTCCAAGAAATTAGTTTATTTATAAAAATTAAAATCATTTCATTTATCGTATAAATCAACAAAGCAGATATTTTCTTCTTTTATAATACCCAAATCCAAAAAATTGAAATTAATATTATCATCATGATAACGAAGCAAGATTAATTCCTCGGGGTAAATATCATTTAATAATATAGAATCATTATCATTTAATAATAATTTAATATCATATAATAATAAGAAATATCATTTAATAATAGTCTTGAAAATTAAAGATAATTAAGTCATCAATATATCTAAAAACAAGTTTAATACTAAAAGTGTAATTTTTTCATAATAATGCAAAAATAAGTTAGCTAAGAGAGATGAATAATTAGAACCTTGAGGTATTCCATCAATTTGAAGAAAAATATCCCTTCCATTGTAAAGCTAATTATTAAAAAGACAAAAATTTATCAGAATTTCCCATTAATCAAAATCGCAACAAAGGATATTTTTGAAATCATAGTAATAATTCAAAAGGACATCTTTTATTTAGAAAGGGGAATGCTATTGAAAAGATCCAGGAAATCAAAAGTTGTAATAGAATTAATTTTATTACGTTTAATGAAATCTAAAATCGGTTGATTATTAGTGATAATCCAAGAGAAAAATTCTTTAGAAATACTGTTAATAATTTTATTTAAGTAGTTAGAGAAAAATGGTGCCAGGTTTAGTTAGATAAGTATTAGATCCACATGTGATAGTTCTAAATTTAACAGGAATTTTATGAAATTTCGGACTGATAATCAAGTAAGGAAATTGTATATTGCTAATTTTAATTTTTAATCTCTTATATAAAGCTAAACTTTTTTTAATGACAATATTATTATTCAAATTACTAAGTTTAAAATTTTTACTATTTTTTAATTCCGTATTTAAAAGTTCAACATATAATTTTTTACAGAAGATTGCATAATTATTGTTAGCTTAGTCTATGGTAGTAATTACAAAATTTTTTTGAAGTTGCTTAATTGATTGAACAATATTAAAAATAATTGTTGGATTGTTACTGTTATTTAAATTATCCTTATTATTGAGAATAAAGCTTTTAAAGTAATAATAAACACCCCATTTCCATTCTGTTAGCATACCTAAAGGTAAAGAGAATCTATTTGATATCTTTAAACAAAAACTATTGAGATCATTAAGAAAGTATTTTAGAATTTTATTGATTGATATATGGTAAATGGGTTTAAATTTTGTGCCTTTTATCATTAAATTCCTAAGTTCTATGTTTTCTATAATATTTAAATTACCAGTAATAATATGTTTATGATGTTTATCAACAAAATCAAAATATTTCTCTTCCTCACAGTGACATTCAAAATCGGATACGTTAATGCTCCCTAAATTTTTGCTTAAATCATTATAATTAAATATAGTTCTACCAAGAGATTTATTATATTTAAAGCTTTTAATAATGTTAAAATCTTTTAATGGAAATAAAGTTTTAAAATTTTCAAAAATATTATGAAATTTGATCTTATCGAAAATAGGATTTTGAAAGTTAATAACGAATATATATATATATATATATATATATATATATATATATATATATATATATATATATATATATATATATATATATATATATATATATATATATATATATATATATATATATATATATATAGAACATACTAATAAACTTTTTCATGTTTCTCAAGAATTACTAAAAGAATCATTTTGTATCTTCAGAATCAGAAGTGCATCATGTGATTTCTTATACTTATCAATGAAGTTTCAACGCTTTTAGAGGTTTGAGGGATCGACAATAAATTTCGTACGGAAAATTATTTTTTTGAACAATGACAAAAATTGTAGCAATACATTTATAACATGTAACAATTATTTTGGTTATAATATGTAATAAAGGCACAAAATTTCGTTGCCCTAGCTAAATATTAAATGAGAAATGGACATTTTAAAAATAAAAAAAATTATTTGTCTTACGTTTTTTTACTATAGCTTTAAAAGTATTCAGTAAAATTAAACAAAATTTTTAGTGCATCATAATTTTTTTTTCCTTTGAAATTTGAAAACTGTGTAATATGTAAGTAATGGAATTAGTCTTTTTTATACTGCGTATGAGCAGAAATTAAAAAAAACATTTTTCCTAATTTTGTAGTGAATCATATTCGGCACAAGAAAAAGGTTCGATTTGAATTTCTTAAAAAGTTTCTAATTTTCAAGCAATTTTCAATTAAGTTTTTGTTCTTTTTGCTAGAAGCTCAAACTGATAAGGGATTTTCTACATTTATTATTTTGCATCCTAAGACAAAATTCAATAACAAATGATTGTTTCCAAATACATATTAGTTTCCAAAAAACATATTAGTTTCCAAATACGATTAAGAAAGAAGATAAATATTAGAATCCTTAGGAGAACTCAAAGAAGAATTCTTCTACGCATTATTCGGGGCTATAGGACTGTTAGTTATGATGCGGTCTTCGTTATCTCTGGTCTTCCGCCTATTGATTTAATTATCTTAGATAATCTTGAATTGAAGGAGAAGATAAAAGACAATGATTGTTTTACCCTGGACGGGAAGCTTCCTATTTCATGTTTGCCCCACCCAGCATGTAGGAAACCTGTTATAATTATTCCTTATGCAAATAATGTTTTTCAGGAATATAAAACTATCTGTTTTACGGATGGTAGTAAGCTTGATGGAAGGCTTGGTCTTGCTTTTGTGATTTATGAAAATGGAACAGAGAAGGTTACTGACAAGCACCGAATACTTAATGAATGTACTGTTTTCCAGGCTGAACTTTTGTGTATAAACCTGGTTGTTAAGTGGATACAAAATTCTTTTACTGAGAACAAAATTTTTAAATATCTCATTTGCACAGATTCTCTTTCTTTATTTTGCGTGACACGACTTCTACTGAGAAGCTTGTGGTGGCAATTCACTCGATTTTGAACGCTCTTGAAAACGTAACTATTCATTTTTCTTATGTTCTTGGCCATAGCGGCATTTTGTGCAATGAAAGAGCAGACCAATTGGCTAGAGAAGCTGCGTGTGGTTAAATAGACTTAAGGGTGTCGGTTCCTGCTTCTCACTGGAAGCGCATCGCTAGAGATAAAATTATTACGGACTGGAATGCTGAATTTCTTGCTTCGCATGGGTCGCTTTGGACGAAAAGGCTATTTCCATCTATTTTTCACCGTTTGCAATGTAAATTCTTTGCAACTGATTTTAAATGAACCCAAATTTTAACAAACCATGGAAATTTTTAAGAGATATTTATTTCGTTTCCATCTGGAGACCAGTGGAATTTGTGCTTGTGGTGATGCTGATGAAGATGCTGAGCATATTCTTCTTCATTGCAATATGTAAGCGAGTGCCCGAATGAAATTAAAGACTGATTTGAGGCGTCTTTCTATTTGTTGGCCTCCTGTTTTATCAGAACTGGTCAAAAGTATCGAAAGTGTTGCTGCCTTGCGGAATTTTGTTTTTAATGTAAATTTGTAAATTTTTCTTGTTTTCTTTTTGTTTTCTTCTTACTTCTGTAAGCCTCATGCTATACTTTGTGGTGCATGAAAAGTTTTCAGTCGTTTAAAAAAAAAAATACGATTAAGAAAATAAAAATTTAAATTTTTCTCATGCATGCGGAGTATAAAAGAACTACAACCAGTGAAGGAACACTTAAACTTAGCTTATCTTTAAAAAAATCATAAAAATATTAACATTTGTAATTTTAGATAAATGACAGTGTCTGCACATTTGTTATTAAATGCAAATAGTTAAAAAAAATTTACGGAACTTACATAATATTGTTTTAAGCTTTTGGTGGTTCAAATAATATATGGTAAACTAATCAAGAGAATAAACTGTTCTTACTAGTGAATAAACACTAAATTTTCCAGGGAATGAACACTTTATTTTGAATACTCTTTCGGAATTCATAGGCTATACAAAGGTTTAAAAACAAGGTTTTTCTAGGAAATATAACACATAATCACAGTTAACATGGAAAATGTCACTTTTTTTCAGTCATGAAACGGAAAGTAAAGTGGGGTTGAATATAGAATTTAAAAAAAAAAAAATATCACTTTCTCTCTGACAGTTTTATAGTCGATTCTAAATCATGAATGTTTATCATTGTGTAATCCGATGATGCTTTTTTTTATAATTACTTTATCCCTTTTTTTGTTTACTGGCCCCCCTTACTTGTTTACTTTTGTTTTTTTCACCTCTTTTTTGAAGCCTTTTCTTATTTTTTTATGTATTTTCTTTCTCTTCGTCACATTTTCTTGCTTTATTTCAGCTCTTTCAGTCTCTTTAGGTTCTCACCATTTCAATTGTAGAATTGAAAAATGCTGCAGAGACTGTGCACTAATGGCATAGGTGCTATTGCTTGGAATAGTGTATGATATTTGGAAAATAGCATATCATTAAACTACATAACTATCAAAAAAATATATCGTAAGACCTGTTATCGATACAAAATTATAATTTAGAAAATTAAAAAAATACAAAAGAATTTAGTGCATAAAAATTTTAAAAAAAATATGAGTTATTTTTTCTTAAGTTAATGAGTTTTTTTTGAAAAATTTTTATTATACTTTTGACATTAAATTTCGTCAGTGATATTTAAGCAAACCTTAGTTATAAAATATGACAGCATGTTAATACGCGTAAGATAGGAACTTTCTTTAAACTAACATGGGAATAAAAGTAAATAAATAATTTAAGTCGCAATTTCATTTTCAATTGAACATAATTTTCTGAGTAAAAATCACTCCGCAGGTTTCTTTGTTTTTTAATTTATAATTTATTATATACTTTAATTTTTAAATTTTTATTTTAATAAACTGTAAACTTCCATTGTACGCGCAATTATTTGCTTTTCATGTAAACAAGAATTCTAATTCTACTTCCATTTCAAGATTATTTCATTAATGGAATCATTTCTGACCTTTATTGAAAATAACATTCATTGAAGTTTGTTTAAAACTCCCTTAACATTTCTAGGCAGAGGTGGAGATAATCGATTTTCGTTAATTCAATAATTTGATTGAAATAGCTTTTAACATTGGAAGCCGCTTAGAATAACAGAATATGAGGTCATTAGTAAGTTGGTAATTTACAGATTAATTTAAATCTTGCTTTGTCTCATTAGAAATTGAGTTTAACATATGTTGATGCTGAGTTACTGTAAGTAGGTAAGTAAATATTGTTCACTTCTTCTTTTATTGAAATACTACGTGTTTTGTTTTCTTCAGAATTGGAAAATGTACAGAATATTTTCCTTATGTAAAGAACAACATTTTAAAATAATAAAATATGTGTGAAAACAAAAAGAAAATACTATCAAAAGGTGACAAATCATGTATTAGATTTAAAAAAGACAAGCTCCTCCCCCCCAAAAAATTAGGAATTTGATGATGATTACGAAAAGCAGATTTGTCTACGAAATATTTAATCTATATCTGCGATAATATTGTGTCTTAAGAAGAGAATTTTTTTTTCTTAGTTGAGTATCTTGTCTCCTTATGTGCATATTTTTCATTTAATTCATTTTCACTTTTTATAAAGATTGTTCATTTTTAGAGATTATAAAGATTCTTCATTTATATAAAGATTCAAAAAAGTATCTATATTAAAGTTTCAACTTACGAAAATTTTGAACATTAAATATGTTAAACCGAAAGCTGTAAAAAAATAATCAACATGAAGAATTAAATTGAAAAATAGATAAATCAAATAAATAAATAAAATCAACGTGCTTCAAAATATTTAAAATTAGAAT
Source organism: Parasteatoda lunata (assembly GCA_949128135.1). Taxonomy (NCBI): domain Eukaryota; kingdom Metazoa; phylum Arthropoda; class Arachnida; order Araneae; family Theridiidae; genus Parasteatoda; species Parasteatoda lunata. Next base: position 110,928,458 of record OX421974.1, on the reverse strand, counting down.
TCTAAAACAACTTACAAGTTACGTTGAGAGGATTTCTAATTCATCTAAAATTGTTGCGATTTTAAATAACTAATGTCTAAATTTATATTTCTAAAAAAAAAAAAAAAGAAAAGAAATTAATCATTTATAGGTGAAACCTTTATATTTTTCCGTAAGAATGCTCTGAGCGAACATTTCGACAAGTTAAAATTACTATATTTTTTGTCTGATGATGTAAATTTCGTCAAACGCTTTATGCTTAATTCAACATATCGATTAGTTCCAACTTTAAATGACTAATTTCTACACATTTCTTTAAAGAAAGAAATGAATAATTTCAAATATGAACTACACTATAAATAATGGATATTCAAAAATCACTTTATAGGCTCAACCGTTTCCAAAGAAATGCTCTGAGCAAACATTTTGTCAAATTGAAGAAATTAACTTTATTTGTCTGAGGATATAAATTTTGTCAAAATCTTTATGCTTGACGGAGCGTATCGATTACCTCAAAAAGTTAGGGAGTATAACATTAAAAAAAAATGTAGCATGAGTGAATGAAAACTAACTTTTTCTCAGAAATTGCATTGAAGTAAGAGCATTAGCTCCTATATGATGACGTAATTGTTAATTGTTTCCAAAATTCGCCGTCGTAGAGAAACAATTTCATCATTTAACATTTGAGAGTTTTTTTTTGTTTTTTTTTTTGCGGAAAATCATATGAATTGGTGACGAAACGATAGTCAGAAATATTGCTCAAGGATAGATATAGTTATATAGTTTAAAAGAGAGCTTTATTTCTGAGTAATTTTTATATTAGGCAATATTGACGAGTTTTGGAAACAATTTTTATATTAGTAATATGAATTTTAAGTATTATTCGACTAAAAATAAAAGTAGTAAATACATTTAAGAAAAATAATATTCTGTTTTTCTTTTATATAGCAATCTAATCTTTTAAAAAAGAGTAAGCGGAAACAGACTGCAAGAATTACATTGTTTTCGCAATTATATTCTCCGAATTCTCGGCAAACTAATTGGAAATATCTTCACGTGTTTTAAGCTTTATAATTTAGTATGAAATCCGGCAATATATAATGCCTAAAACTAGCCCGCAAAGTATGAAATGATTTATATTTCACACATTGCCTAGGCATTATATATAATGCCGGATGCTATTTTGGAAAAGTATGAAATAAACATCCTGATGAGGTTATTATGTAAATGATGTGCATGTTACTGTGAATGACCGAAATCGGTGGTTGTTGACTTTCACCGAGGAATATTGACAATCACATAGTCGCTTTGGTGAATGTCCGAATAATTTATTACATCCAATTTGATATTAATTTATTCATGGATATAATTACATTTATTCGGTATTTTAATTCTTAATAACGATAGATTAGAAGAAACATCAGTGTTTGGAGTATCGGGCAAATATATACCGGGCAATGATACTTGACCTTAAAAAATATCAGCGTAGGATATACCGGGCAAATGTATATCGGGCAGGATACTCCAAACACTGATGTTTCTTCTAACCTATCGTCAGTAAGTGTTAAAATATCAAATAAATGTAATTATATCTACGAATAATCAATTATATCCACTGTTGTGTCACAACAACCAGAAATAAGACGTGAGTTATACCAAACAATTTATTTAAACATTCACACGAAAATCACAAAATATTACCCAAAGTAAAATCTCTTCTGAGAAAAAACCTCTCTTTTTCAACTGCACAAAAAAGAACATCACTTCTCGTGTGTGTCTCTCAAGCAACATCATTTTAGCATTACCTCTCGAGGAATTGATGCTTTTAGCTCAGTTGTCCCACATTGTTACGTTACAGTCTAACTCCTCCCTTCCACAGAGTTTTCTTTGCAAAAGTAGGAAATGGCAAAAAAAAAAAAAAAAAAAAAAAAAAAAACATACATAAAATTTTGTCAGAACTGATCTATACAGGCTGACATAAAACTGTTTTGTTTATCTGTATATAAGAAAATAAAAGTTAACAACAGGCTCAACCTGATGTGCCCAAATGACTAAGTTAGTCGGCTCAAACTATCAGCATTGATATGTTGATATGCATAGTTCCAGGTTTATGTATAACGTCGAAGTTCAAATGCTGATGATAAGGCCCATCGTAATAGTCGGGAATTGATTCCAGTGTTTTGTTTAAGCCATACTAAAGGATTATGATCTGTTTGAATTATAAATTTGTGAGGACCATCTATATAGCACTTTAACTTCTTGACAGCAAATATAATTGCCAAACATTCTTTTTCTACGGTACTGTACCTACTTTCAGCTTCACTGAATTTTCTACTTAAATATAGTATGGGATGTTCTTCTCCTCTATCATTGATTTGCGACAATACTACACCCATTCCAAGGTTTGAGGCATCACACTGTACTATAAAGGGTTTATCAAAATCAGGACTGTACAGAACGGGGCTCTCAGATAACTTCAATTTCAGGGTTATGAAAGCCTTTTGACATTCGTCATTCCAAAGTATAGATTCCTTCTTAGATTTTCCTTTCAATAAATCCGTTATTTGGTTTGAGATTAAGGAAAACTCTGGAATATATTTACGATAATATCCAGCAAGTCCCAAGAAAGCCCGCACTTCACTCTTTGTTTTTGGTACAGGGAAGTCTTCAACAGTTTTTACCTTGAGTTCTCCTGGACTTCTTTGTCCTTGTCCCACTTGATGGCCTAGATATTTTACATAGAATTGTGCAAATTTACATTTAGATGGCTTAATCTTTAAATTGGCGTCTTGAATTCTTTCCAATGCGGTGTTGAGATGAATAATATGTTCATCCCAAGTGTTCGAGAAAATGGCGACGTCATCGAGGTATGGAAGAGCGTAATTTTCACATCCTTTTAGTATTTCGGCCATTAGTTTATTAAAATAAAAAGGTGCATTCTTTAATCCAAAAGCCATTTTCAGTGGTCTAAAGGATTCAAAAGAAGTAACAAATACAGCATATCGTTGAGTACTCTTTTACTCAAAGGCAGCTGCCAATATCCTCTGGTCATATCGATTAAGCTTATATACTTAGCTTTGGACACTTGCTCTACTCATTCTTCAATATTTGGTAAAGGATAGTATTGGCTACGAGTAATTTGATTTAAACGTCGATACATGGCCTAGGATCTTTTCCTGGAGCTTCAACTAATATTAATGGTGACGTGAAATCAGATTCACCTGGTTCAATGATCTTAGCCTTCAGCATTTTCTCCACTTCTTCTTTCAATATTTTAGTTTGACGAGGAGATATACGATAGGGTTTTGTATATATTGGCTTTTCGGTTTCTAATTCTAGATCAAATTCTACTAAATGAGTACAACCAAGGTCAGTTGAAAACAAATCAATGTATTTATCCTGTAGAAATTTCAATTCGCTTATTTGGTGATCATCCAGTCGGGTTTCTACTTCACTTTCTCTTTGGGATTCTTGGAAATTTTGTGGCGACATTTTTAACAGTTCGATACCAATAAATTTTTTACTACAAGGTAATATCTTTTCAGTGAGTAAGTCATCGCTTTTCGCCGTTTGATCAGAAGTAACGATGTGTTCGTTGGAATCGACTATACCGAGCTGTACATTATCTTCATTTTCTACTTCCCTCCTTTCATTCATTTTTTCTTGTTTTCGAGTCATTACAGCACTTATCATTGGGACTTGAACCGAATTTTCCAATAGAGCAGCCGTTTTGTTACCCAATAAATAATACCCTTGATCAAGAGAATCACCTAATACAGCTGCCTTAGTAACCACTTTTCCTAACTCATAGTTTAATTCAACTCCGGCTAATGGGAAACAAATTATTCTTCCTGTATTGGAGTTTTTATCCAAACAAATTCACCCGTGTACATTTCAGGTTTTACAAATCTCCTAGGAATTAAATCCAAGGTTGCGCCAGTGTCTCGTAGTATTGAAATGCCAACGCCATTTACCACGCCAATGCTCGTATATGGTGTCATTATATCAGGAAACCTTGGTTCCGAAACGTGAAGCGAAGCCACCGTTTCTGAATTTGTTTTTGCCTTGGGACATTGAGGGCGTAGATCAGTGTTTCCCAAACTTATGACTTTTGTGTACCCTTTCTAAATTTTTCGTAACGCTACGTACCACTAATAAAAAAATGAATGTATTTTTTACTATAAAAAAATTGCACAAAAGGCACCCATTCATCTTTAGTTAAAACTCACAACTGGCTGTTGACATTACTAATTACTAGCTGTTAACTCTGCAAAAAATATCCAATAGAAAAATACGTAACCGTAAATTTTCATGGCTAGCTTTATTTTTGAATATTTTTTTTAAAATTTCATTTGTTTCCAGATATTTCGTATAGGCACTCGTACCCCTGCTAAACTATTCCCGTACCCCTAGGGGTACGCGTACCACACTTTGGGAAACACTGGCGTAGATGATCATAAGAACCGCATTCATGGCATCTAAGCTGTCTTCTTCTTTCAAATTCTCGTTCGCGAACATTTTTTTTAACATTATTTTTCTGCCAAGTCAACTTTTCTTTAGTTCTGGTATCACTTTGGTTCAGAGATCGCCTAGAATCATTTTGGTTACTTCGATTATAAGACACAGACTTTTCCTTGAAACTGTTTTTTAAACTTTCATAGTCGTCCAATTTTCCGGCGAATTTGGATTAAGAATTCAATTCCATCCAATCTTCAAGAAAATGATCTCTCATGTCATTTGGTACATGACGTTTCATTTGCTCGGTAACCATCAAACTCTTAAGATCATCGAAAGTGGTAATTTTTACTTCAGAAACCCATTCACTAAAATAGCAATTTAATTCTTGTGCAAAATTTCGCCAAGATTTTTCAGGTGATTTAAAATGTCGATAAAAATTTTGTTTGAGTTCCTCTGCATTAAGCTTATATTGTTTAAGAATCAAATCTTTTACAAAGTCGTAGTTATTGGCATCATTAGGAGACTCTCTCGCCAACATATTTGAAATGTCGGGTGGTACTACGCTCAATAGGTAAGGCACCCATTCATCTTTAGGAATTTGTGCAATTTCTGCTCGACGTTCAAAATTTATCAGATACAACGACATTTCATCTTTACCTTCATTAAATTTTGGAGTTATTTGTAAAATCCGTATTTTATGATTTGTTTCACCTGATACCGGTCTGTTTTGGTGCTGAATTTGAGAATTTGCTTCTAATTCGAGTCTACGCATTTCCAATTGATGTTGCCTTTCAAGTACTTCTCGCCGTTCTTGTCTTTCAAGTTCTTCTCGCCGTTCTTGTCTTTCAAGTTCTTCTCGCCTAATTCTCTCCTCCGCTATACGAGTCAAACACATCTTTACATCCTCAACCTCATAATGTTTACTAGTTTGAATTATTTTTTTAATTTCACAAACATTGGCTTGAGGTGGAACAGATTCACCTAATTCGTAGGCCAGTTCTATCAAATCCACTTTTTTCGTTTTATTAAGAAAAGCCATAATTTACAACTGATAAAAAACTACATATACAATCACTGACTACCTTAAATCAACTACTCTTACTATTTCCCGCCGCTGCCACCAGTAAAATTCTGTTGTGTCACAACAACCAGAAATAAGACGCGAGTTATATCAAACAATTTATTTAAAAATTCACACGAAAATCACAAAATATTACCCAAAGTAAAATCTCTTCTGAGAAAAAACCTCTCTTTTTCAACTACACAAAAAAGAACATCACTTCTCGTGTGTGTCTCTCAAGCAACATCATTTTAGCATTACCTCTCGAGGAACTGCTGCCTTTAGCTCAGTTGTCCCACATTGTTACGTTACACCACGAAGGCAATGAGATCAGAAACATTTCCTCGAGAGCACCAGGAATGAAACATTTAAAATACCTCAAACTTGGTGCATTGATAATAATATGCTTTTAAATAAGAACAAAACTATGTATCAATTCTTTTCCTTCCGAGAAATTAAGATAGATTTTGAATTGAAGACAGATGATGCTACAATAAGTAGGAGTGATTGTACAAAATATCTAGACGTAACACTAGATAACAAATTAAACTTCACCGATCACGTGAAAGTCACTGCAGAAAGAGTGGAAGGCAGAATATCAATGATGAAAAGATTTGCAGGAGCCAAATGGGGATGCAATCAAGCAACCCTTAATACAACCTATAACACATATGTTAAACCCATTATCAAATATGGTAGTGAGGCCTTGACTTCTGCGGCAAAGAGTAGTATTGACAAACTGGAAAAAGCGCAAAAAAAAGCCCTTAGGGTTATCGTTAGAGCAGTAAAAACTACCCCAGTCACAGCAATGCAGCTGTATACTTCCATCCCACCCATCAACATCGAAATTCAAAAACAGGCAGTCGGGAGTTACATCAAAATGTTGACCTCACACAAAGCAGATGTGATTCTAAATCAGGAACCCAGTACTCTCAAAACTCAAGTTTCACCTGTAGAAATATGTCAAAACACACTTCAAGATTTCGTTGCTAACATTCCTACTGAAAGCACATATAAAATTATCAACCCACTTGAATATGTAGACATCGAAAACAACTTGACTGTAGGGAACTTAAGGAAAAAAGACAGTATCGAAGCAGAGCTGAGGGCAACCGCGTTGCAAATGATCTGCGAAAAATACTTGGAAAGCGACTGGCTACATGAATTTACTAATGGATCTCAGATACAAGATAGAACTGGAGCTGGTGTTTTTTGTAAACTATTTTCATAAATAAATTTGTAAAATATTTTCATAAATTGGTCATAAAATGACCAATTTTAAATGCAGAGATCCAAGCAATTTATCTAGCATTACAGAACCTAAAAACAAGATATAATGAGTTCCTAAGGGTGGTTCTATTGGCAGACTCCATTTCTGCAAATCAAGCAATCACAGAAAACCACTGTTTTAAAATTAAGCTGTTAAACGAAATCCAGCTCGATATAAATCTCCTCAAGAAAATGAATAAAACTATAGTTTTACAGTGGATCCCTTCGCATATTGGTATCGAAGGCAATGAGAACGCAGATTATCTGGCAAAAAACGGAACAACTATGCCTCAAGAAATAACAACCGTCACACCTGATACTCTTAAAAAATACGTTATACTTAAAATATACTTGAGGCACTTATGAAAAAACTCAACGAAATAAATAATTAGGATTTAACTATAAAATCAAAAGGCAAAATATAGGAAAATATTCAAGACAATTGGAAATTTCTCTGTTACCAACCCCGTAAAGAAGCAGTAACCCATTTTAGGCTTAAAACAGACCACGAGTGCTCATCAGAACATTTATATAACATAAAAATTCTTACCAGCAAAGCATGCCCAATTTGTGACACGGGTGTATTAAACTCTGATCACCTCTTGTTGTGCAAGGGACTAGATAGGAACTCCCAGAAAAGTGGGAATGTCACTAAATTGTATTGGGACGAAAGAACTCACTAACTTTACCTTTGTCACTAACTTTACCTTTGTCTCTAACTTTACATGAATTGTCACTAACTTTACATTTTTCATGTTAATGTTTAAAATTTTATATTGTTGAAATGTTTATTGATTCAAATGTTTATTGTTCTTTTTGTTCACTTCACCTAAATTGTTGAATTGTTTCTTTGTTATTTTTCTGCTCCTTTGTGATGCAGTGATCTGTCAAATTTTCTGGATTGAATTCCTAATAAAGCCATATGAAACTCATATCCATGAATAAATTAATATCAAATCGGATGTAATAAATATTTCGGACATTCACCAAAGCGACTATGTGATTGTCAACATTCACCGGTGAAAGTCAACAACCACCGATTTCGGACATTCACAGTAACATGCACATCATTTACTTAATAAACTCATCAGGATGTTTATTTCATACTTTGCCTAAATAGCATCCGGCATTATATAGAATGCCTAGGCAATGTGTGAAATATTTCTCATATTTCATACTTTGCCTAAAAACGTCAGACATTATATATAATGCCGGAGTTTCATACTTTGCCGGTAACATATATAAAGATTTTTTTTATAGTTTAATGTTTCCACTATACAATAAAAACCGATTTGAAAGGGCACTGAAGCTCAATTTTTAGAATATAAGTTTCTTATTAACTAAGTTTAAACAATTCATCGAAAATAACGTAAACTATTAAAAGTATTAAGCTTATTATTGAATGTGTTATTTGGTGTCACTTTTATAACTTAAGAACAATTTGGGCTAGCAACCTAAAATGTGAATTCTTATACTCTGTTTTAGGTTAAGAAAAAACCATTATTCTTATGGAGAGAGCCTATTTGAATCTAAGTGCACGCCAAGTGGAGGAAAAGCTCTTTGCGTGAACCAGAGTTGGCCCAAAATGTAATCGATTACATTTTTCGATTACAGTAATCAATTACTTGCAATCATGATTACAATTTAACATAATTTTGATTACAACTGTAATCGGGATTACAACAAACAATTACAGTAATCAATTACTTGTAATCGTGATTACAACTTTTATTACAGCTGTAATCATGATTAAATAGTCGATTACAGAAATTAATTACTTGTAATCGTGATTACAACTTTAAAAGTTTGATTACAGCTGTAATCATGATAACAATATTGATTCCAGTAATCAATTACTTGTAATCTTGATTACATTAAAATTAAAATTTTGATTACAACTGTAATCATGATTCTAAGTAATTGCGATTACAAGTTATCACAACAAAAACGATTACGAGTAATTGTGATTACCTTTTTTCAAAATATATGATTACATGCAATATTGATTACATATAATCATGATTACAAGTAATTGTGATTGCTTGTAATCAAACTATACGATTACAAGTTATTACGATTGTATACTATATGCAAATTCATTATGTAAGTAAGTATGAGTTTGCATATTTTTATGTATATAGAATGTACGCACGCATGATCGTACAATTTGTGATTCCTATATATACATATACAATATATGCACAAACGTTGTTTGTACGTACAATATATATAATTATAATATACGTATTGCATTAAGTATATTGTAATATACTTAATGCAATATGCATATGCTTAGTACATATAATTATGCATTTATGAGACATGTACGTATGTATGTAGTTAGAAAATAATGCTTATACGTTTGCATGCTTTTACGTACTTAAGTACATACATTGTATAAATTTATGATAATAGCACGTATATACAATGTTCGTATGTATATAAAATTGTACGTATTTACGTACTATATGTAAGATTGTTGTTAAAAGGTATAATAAATGTACATAGTCGCGTAAATAAAATACATACATGTATGCTAGTACATTTACCTGTACATAGATATATGGTATGTACACGCAACGTATGTACTTATGTACAACGTACGCATGTACTTGTATAACTATATACTTTGTTAATACTTATGCGCATGTACTGTAAAGATGTACAAAAAATAGTTACATGCACAATGTACGTATTACGTACGCACATACAACGTATACATGTACATATTTACAAGTAATGTATAAATACATGCGTACATTTAAATATATGTTATTACAATATACACTTATATTGTGCATACATTAAAAAAATTTATATAAGTAAAGTTATTAAAGTTTGTTTTAAAATTTATTCTAAGATATATAAAACTCGACCTCATTTTGTTTTTATTTTAGAAAGCAAACGATAATCTTATTTTATATTCCCAAATATTATTTCCACATACAAAATTTACCTTTTTTTTGCCATTTAAAAAATTTCTATCAACCATACATTATGTTATAAAAAAAATAAATCTGTATTGTCAAACATTTAATGAAAATACCTGAAAATAATTTCTTATTCAAAAAATTTTAAAATTATATAGAACTATTAAAGCTGAAAATTAAATTTAAATATCGTTTGATTTTTGTCATTTAACTTGCTTGAGTCATTATAAGTTAACTTACATGCATTTTATTTATTGCATTGTACGCATATTTAGACATAAATGCAAGGTACATATGTATACGCGCATTGTGTGTACAATATATGTACATGCAACTGAGCGCAATTTAATTGTAAAAAAAAAATAATACCATCTCTGGTAATTTTTGACTTGCTTTTATGTAACGTTAAATGCATGTGTAACACAACTCTAAAAATAATATTAAGTCATCATTATAATTATTAAAAATATGTTACTTTCATGTCAGACTCGTTTCATGTATTAACGCTTTGCGGTCATATTAAGAGGCGACCGCTCTGTTTCCTGATTCACCACAGCTGTCTTTATCATCTTTAAAATAAATTTAATTAAAAATTATTATGACTAAATACCTGATAAGAAGTAAAATTCAAATGCATCTGAACGGTCACGAGTTAATTGCCTACCATTTAAAATAGACTCCAATTTTGTAGAATTGTCATATATACAATTGAAATCATAACTGTATCAAAATTAAAGTACATTTAATAAAAGAAATGTCCAGCCAGTTTTTTTACGGGTTTAAACAGAGGTCTTAATTCGAATAAATAAGCTTTATATATTCCAAATACTTTGAAGAGAACGGAAACATGTAATAATTTAAAAAATTCAGAACACTTTTTAATTTTATTTCAATATATTATTTTCCACTTTTTTTAAAAGATATATTTATAATGAAATATGAAATGCATTGAACATCTTAAAATACAGAATTGAATAGATTAATCTTGCAAATGTAGACTTTTATAAGTTAAGACAGACAACTTTATTAATAGAAAGCAATATAAATAGCAGCAAGTATAGACTGTATGAACAATAGATTATTCCAAAAATAAGATTTTTTTAAAAAATGCAGAAAGATATGAAATTAATTATCCAAAGTTGTTTTGTACCAGATTACGTTCAAAATAACTGAATAATAATAACGTAATAAATAACTGAAATACCGATATATATCGATTATATTAAAATAAAAAAAAATCAATTTTATTATGAGATCTAAAAGCATTCTAAAAAATTTTACAGGTTTAATATATCACCACAGCCGGCCAGGTGGCCGAGTGGATAGCGTGCCTGACTGCGGAGCCGATGGTTATGGGTTCGATTCCCACTCAGGGCATGGATGTTTCTTTCCCTCTCTGTGTTCTATGTCTTCTCTCCTTTGTGTGATTGAGTGAATGTGACCCGCCCTATAAACGGGTTTGTGGTTGTGTGACGTGAGCGACGCTGCTCCACCGCCGTGGCTTCGCCACAGGTGCCCAGTGGGTAACGAGAAGAGAGTAGCAGTCCTGGCATATGAAGCCAATGGGACAATCAATGAATCCCAAGGTGCCCGCCATTTATATATATATATATATATATATATATATATATATATCACCACATACTTTGACAAAAATGGAATTAGAGTTTTTTTTAATATTCCATAATCATCCACAATTTTTACTTTCAAATTTAATAAATTTCTCTTGGAAAAATAATGACAAGAATTTTATATAAAATTGCTAAAAACTGCTAATTTAAATGGAAAGTGTATGGAACATATTCCAAATTATAATATTTTAAAAATAATGTTATTTTAAAAATTAGAACAGAGTCTATTTATAGTTACCAAAAAGTAAAACAGCGTCTTCTTCAGAAATGCCGCTGTTAAATAAGTGATACTTTAATTCTTCTTTTTTCAAAATATCAATAGACATATTCATCAGAAAAAAATTAAACTTAAAATAGAAGCGAGGATATGACTAATTTAGATCGCTGAACATTACAATTTTATTTAGATTTTTTATCGTTTGCTTTGTAAAATAAAAAGATAGAAATTCCAGCTTATAGCTCGCACACAATTACATAATAAATAAATCACTCAAGTTTAAGCGAAAACCACTCAAGTATTGCTTTAATAAATACCACTCAATTTCGAGTGAACGTAAAGCAAGAATTTCTCTCAAATATAGGTGTATTTCACTCAAGATGAGTTAAAAAAATTTCTCTCTTTTTTTGAGTAGGGGAAATCACTATTTCATTTTAAGAGAGTATATATATGCTAAAGCTATCATTAAAAATCACGTGCAGTAACATTGCCACTTATCTAATTCAAATATATACCTACTCATTTTTAACAAAAAGCACATATAAGAGGGTACTTAAATTAGCATAGCTGTTACTTTTAAAACTGCTTCCGTTCAAATTTAAAACATATGGTCATAAGGATGGTAAAAATTAATTTTTATCATATTTTCCAAGAAATGAAGTGTTTGATCTAAGTTTTGATCCCTTGCATCGTATCATGTTAAATAAAGTCGGCGTTTCTGAAATTATGCGTACAATTTCATTAAGAAACATCATTATCACAAAACGAAGACATCTGCGGTTGTTGTTTTAAAACAACTGGAATAACATTAGATCCGAAAGCTGGAAGAAATCAATGAAATGTTTCAATTTTTGAAATGATAATCTCTTTTGAATTTGAATTCAATATTTGAATTAAAAGGACATGACACAAAAGTGAACTAAGCTTTTTTTAGCTTAAATAAAGCAATGCAGTCTTGCATCTGGAAATTATTTTTTGTATTGTTTTGGAAAATCTGAAGAATGAATGAATTTATTGAAATTAAGGATGGTAGTGTAACTTAACCTGTTTTTCCTCACAGATTTTCTATTTTGAGTATTTTAAACAAAATTCGTAAGAAGTTATTATTTAATCATCAATATTAAATTTTATACAAGCTGTTTTTTTAAATGCTGGTATTAACACTAATGTGTAGTAATATTTAGAAAATTATTATTAAAAAAAAAAAAAAAACATAACTTTTCTCATGATTTTTTTTTAAACGTGTATTAATGGAAAATGTTTAATAAGGAAAGCTTCCGAAACTTAAAGAAAACGTATTTTAAAATTTGAAAAAATAGATCAAAAATTCAGTAACATTTAAAGTTTACGCCCATGGATAGAAAAACGAAGCCATACATATGGCGTTTGATTTGCGAGATGAAAAGGAAAAATAATAAAATAATACTTTGAAAAAACAAAAAAGTTAAAATACTAAAGATTTTTTTAGTTTCCTGTTTTTTTTTTTTTTTTTTTTGCATTTAATTAAACTGAATTATTAAACTGTGTTAAATTAAATTTATTATTAAACATATAGTTAATTTCCAACTTTACAAATAAACATAATTAAAAAAAATGTTACTAATTTTAAATGAGTAATTGTACTAAATTAAGAGTTAATTTTAACAAGTATGCAATAAAAAAGTCAAAAATGCTACATGTATTGTTTTAAATTGAAAAAAGAAACATTGCAAAAACTTAACGAAGAAGCATTGCAAAAATGTAGTTTTCTTTTCTTTTAATATTTTCAGCGCGAGCTTCGAAATTTTAAATTAATATATTCTTGAAAAAATTAAGGGTGTTAGAGTTTGTGTTTCATGTCTGTCTACTTTAACTTTTATTACATTTCACGTTTTATATTATCGTTCATTGTAAAAGAGAAATTTAGAGAAAGAAAATAAAGAAGATAAGCTTTTTAATTAATTTTAAGAAATATGATAAATTTTTTATTGCAGTCATTTCATAATTTTAATAAAAATGATGTCTTAATATCCAATGTAATCATAATATCTAATGTAATCTTAATATCTAATGCAATCTTAATATGATAATATCTAAAAAAATATATAATTTTTATATCTTAATTATTGTCTTTATTTATTTAATTTCGGGATGAGAAATAGCATTGCCAAAATATTAAACATCAAATATATAAAATATCAAGAATGGTCATAGGAAGTCCGTTTTAGAAAGTATAAATTTAATCATTCTTCAAAGAATTATTTGTTCTTTTTCTTTTATTAAAAAGAGATATATTTCCTTTAGCTAAATGCCGAGTATGTAAAATTTCGAAACTATACGAAATATTTGGAAACTTATTCGCATTTTTACATCAAACTTTGCTATGAGTGTGGCATTGTTCAAAATTAATTACTTGTCATATGAACAAACTAGAACTTTTCTTATAAAGAGCTCCATTTATTTTTAGAGAAAGCTGCCTACTTTTATTTAAGATCTTACAGTAACTGAAAAAATCCTTTTTACTTTCCTTTTAACATACGCATTACATTAAACAAGATTTTTCTTCTCTAACAATTGTTTTTCGTCTCTTTTCAATGCAAAGAAGTCAAACAAATTTAGATTTCCTGAATGTAGTTCTGTCAAAAATTTAGAGAATGTCACTTTCATTTAAAACTTGACTCTGTGTAAAAGGGTGAGCGAAACTGATTAAGGTCAATAAATAAATAAAATATAGGATAAAACTATCTGTAAAAATCAGAAATGAAGTTTTATCATTATAAATTTTGCATTGTCTATTATGACCATATATATGGAACACAAAACACATTATGAAGCATATAAAATCTCTATATCTTTTCTTTAATAGAAAAGAATAAAAAGGTCAAAATTAATGTGATAAATGCATAAGTGTTTCATTGTGTTTCTCTTCTGGGTAAATGAGAAACGAGTGCGTCTATACATTTTTTATTTAATAGAGAAGAATATAAAATGTCAAAATTCGTTTTATATCTTTATAATTATTGATATAAATATAGTTGGACTAATAAGTATTATTGCGCATTTCTTTAAAAATATAAAAAAAGGTTAATCATTATATTGAAAATAATAGACATTTTTTCTTCTTCTTAAAATAAGCATCTTTAATTTATTGTATGAATGCGAAGATAAAATTATTGCATTTTAGTAATTAAAACTGCAACTTTTAGTAAGGGAAATGAGAAATCATTTATGATTTTCAGAGGATTAGAAGTGAAAAAAAGTTAACTATAAGTACCAAAATACACAGGAAAAAATGCACGTAAAAATACCGTTCTGTAGGTTCAACGATTCTGTTAAAAAAATATGGTCAATAAAACCAAAATATCCGGTATTTAAGCCCTTTACTTTGTAAATTTTTCCATTTAAATGCTAATTGTTTTCCGGAAATTCTGGTTTTCAAAATTATAGTTCTTTTAAGCACATATTTTGTAAAAAATACAAAACTGAAAAAATAATAAAATGGAATAGTTTTTCAGCCATGCTCTAAGGTATCATGACTAAATTTCCAAATTTTACCACATTTCCCAAATTTTATCACATATTATAAATCCATATTTTATTGTACATTTTACCTAAAACATTACCACGGGCTCTGGTAAAAATTACTGAGCTTTTTGGCGTCTCTATAGAACCAGAGACACGGTAAATGTTACCATATTCTGGCAGTTTCGACTATTTTTTTTCGCAGTGAACAATAAGCTAGAAGATATAATATTGAATTATTTTCGATCATATGATTGGATTATCACGTACAAATCGCTATGGTTCAGTGCACTGTAAAAAATTCCGGATCAATTTCAAGTAAAAAGCACAGACACTTAGGGTGCTGGTATTTTTTATCATATAATCCATTTTCATCGGAACATGCTACGGAATAGAAAAATATCATATGCCGTTATTTTTACGGTAATTATAACTTCAAAATCACTAAAATCAAAATAATTTTTATTTTCCAATTATGGTACATAATTTTGCGATATTAATGGATTTTACGATAAAATATGTTTTGCGGATGATGTGCTAGACTTTATAATGTAATATTTTACAGTAACGTTTGAACTCATGTAAGTAAATTAATGCAATTAACACTAATGCAATGGTTACAATTAACACTAGAAGGGTCATTGGTGTCCTTTTGATTATTTTTTGCCATTTCTTATGCTAATTTTGAAGATACTAGTGAGCTTTGAAATTCTTATTATTTAGCGTTTTTAAAACAAAATTTAGTATATGGTATCAAAATTCCATGAATTTATGTTGATTATTAAAATAAATTATCAATGAAATTATAGACAGAAAGAATCATCTTGAGCCTCGTAGGAAAAACATTCATTTTTGAAGTTCATGACAGTTTTCGATTTTGCAAGTCTGCAAACCTTGTGATGATGATTTTAAGAATAAATGTGGGAGTCCAGCGTGTTAAAAATTGTCCCATAATAATTTACGTAAATTATATGGTATCCTTGATTCAATGTTACCTTATTTGAACTCTTAGTGATTTTCCGATTTTTTATTTCGCTGAACAAATATCGCTATAATAGTTTATCGCATGGCAGACATCTACCTAACTTTGACTTCAAGATTTTGTTTTCAACTGCCAAAAAATTAAAAAAAATATATAAATTAAAATTGAATGGTCATCTACATTTGTGCACGTTGAAAAGTGGCCTAACGAATTATAATTCTGGGAAAATATAGTTCAATAAGTATGGAACCACATCTAAATTTCGAGTAGAGCGAGACTCTTGATAATTTTTACCTCACTAAAAGTTGCAGATATTTCTTTTTCTTTTAAAGAAATACCCCCATAATTAAGATTGAAGATCTGAACAACAAATTAAAAAAAAAAAAACTTTTTGTGTCATTTCTTTGTCATAATATTCATCTTTTGCATTGAAAAATGAAAAGGAATCACTCAATGTATAGGTGCACAAAAAATTCTCAAAATTCTGAAATAATATTCAAGGGTGTATGTGTTTGCAAACGATTGCACAGAGTAGAAGACAAGCACTCTCAATTATTGCAATCGAACGAAATGACAAACTAGACATCTTCTGCACGATTTAAATTGAAGTTCGAATCTTTTTTTTAAATGATTTTCTTGGGATGTTTAAAATAATGTTTAGTTTAAAATGGTTTGCCTCAATACTTGGATAGTTTTACAATGAATCCTTCTTCCACGAATTGCGCATTGCTATCCACTCTTGACCTCGTTTAAGAACTACAGATTAATGTTTTGCGCACTCAGATAGCACAAAATTCAAAATACCCAGTCACTTAAATAAAAGAAATGCTCCAAATCATTTTAACATTTGAAAGGAAGAAAATTAAACTTCTATGAGAAAGTTAATTGCTATGAGAGATGCTAAACACCAGTTTGTTGATTTTTTTGTCGTCACTTTCACGCCACTAGGATACTCGACACCTACGCATATATAATGTGTAATTTACTTGAAACATGCTATGTGTTAATGTGTATTGTTTACATTTGCATTTATTATTTTTCGTACACCTTATGCTTCCGCCAAAGAACAATCTGTATTACTGTACACTGTATTATTATATTGCCATTACGTTAAGAAAAAAATAACAAAAACAAAATGATTTCAATCTCTAGGAATCCTTATGTATTGGTTTTTCAACAAATATCATCAAGTAAAAAATACTTTATTTTAGATTACCATTGATTTCTCACCTCGGTTAAATTGACCCCAAATGACGGTTTTAGGTAAGTCCAAAATATGATTATTATAGTGTTAAGTTACAAAATTGACACAGTTTACTTTCTATTGGATAGACGTGATTTTTCCCGAGAAATTCTATTTTTAACTAGAAAATTAGCCACGTTTTGAAAAATTTGACATAAATAGTCACATTAAAACAGCTTTCGAAGATTTGAACTCCTTTATTTTAATTTCTTGTTTTGTACATATTTCATAATAAAAAAAAATCTTGTCACTTTCGTATCAAAATTAAATAATTACCACTATTACGTGAAATTGAAAAAAATAAATATTGTTTGAAACATATTTTTCATATCGTGTAAATTGTACAACATAACACGATTATTTATTAGAATTTGACGAATCTCTTTCCATGTAAGCGACAAACCTTATTTTTTATTACTTTATCTGTGGAATGTTGTTTAGTAGTATGGAAGTTTCTATTCTTTACTTATGAACTTAATTTTTTCTCTTATCTTGTATTTTCATTCTTAGGATAATTTTTGGTTGAATCCCCTCAAATAGTTGTATTAAGAACTCACTTCATTGTTTTGACCGTTGCTTCTTTATTGCTTAACAATTTGTTTACTCTCTTGTAATACATAAACGAAGAATAATGAAATCGAAGAATATCGTTGGATAATATTTGAAATTGTAGTATTGAAATAGAAATCTTCTTAGAAATTTGTTATAAAGTTCCCTTGTTAAAAAGTGTAGCACGTTTACTTGAAAATCTTAATGTTGATTGTATTTTAGAAAAATATCGTTAGTTGGTTTAGTGATTTCTCATTTTTTTTATTTAAGATCGTTGATTTTGGAGGAAAAAAAAAATTCATTTGCTAAGAGATTCTTGGAAAATGTTACATATTATCACGGTTACATTTTATAGAAAAACCTTCTTAATACAAACATTTATTTTACTAATAAACATATTTCTTTGAGATTATGGACTAAATTCACCATTATCTGGCATGACGCATATACTAAGTATGACTTCGTGAATGGTTGTTGTTTTGAATACTAATGCACTATGTTTAATTGCAGAAATTGACTGTTGCAGTTTATTATTTTTAACTATATTTATAATTAAAATAGTCATGGATTACAGTGATTACAGTTAACTTTACGTTTCAAAAATAGTTAGCTAGGGAAAATTTAAAATAAAAGCGCTGTTCTTCAAGTAATTTCACAGTGAAATTCGTTATTTTAAATGAGAAATGTGAATCCGAAATTATTATTTAAAAAACACCAGGTTAAATTATTAGATTCGTGTGGATAATGACCCTGAATGAATTAATTTATTGAGTAGAATTAGATAGAAGGCCTGGTATAAATCTAACATATTTCCTACTTGTTCACAAATTAGAACAATTATTGAAACAGTTTAAATCCTGAGTATTGCTCAATTAGGCAGAGAGATCAGTTAGTTTCTAAATTGCCCCACGAGAGATTTATTAATTAATTACATCTGATGCAGCGTTATTACCTAAATTCCATTACCAATTGAGAGAAGTTCCCCTTCAATCGAAACACTCAATTTGTAAAAGCATGTACGCAAAAGTACGAATATATATGACTCGAAAATATACAAAAGAATTTATAGATAACATTGAGGTACACTTTTTTTTTTTTTTTTGTTTTCTGTTGCATAGGATTTTTTTAAACAGTCTCTCTTCAAGCTACAATGACATCATTCATATTAAATTTTTTGTTGAAGTTTAAGACTGATATCTATAACAGAGGATCACAAAAACGTTGCTGGAAAATTTTACTTTAGTTATGAAATATTATCAGGATTAAAAACTGCTCATGAATTGGAAATGCTTGTCTGGAGTCTGCCTGGAACCGTGCCTGGAAATGTCGTCCTACAACGCTAGGGCAGCTTCACTTTTGAAAAGTGTTTTTTCACGGTCGTAATAGAAAAGCGTCCCTATCCGCGTACAACGACGTTTCCGAGATTCTTTGGTTCTCATGCAATTTTGATCTTAGTGATGCCCTAACTAAAAATGGCTAAAATGTTATTTAAAAGAATCTGTAGTTTTAGGAGCAAAACTAATTTTAGATATGAAATTCCCTCACTAAAATTAGTCAAGATCAAGCATTTGTATAAATGCAACAAAAAATTTGTAATAGCTTAATTCATATTTCTAGTCATTCATCTGGGATTTTTTGTTCTGCTCAAAGATAAAAATATAATTAATTTATCATTTTTTTCCAGTTTTTTGATTTTTTTAATTATTAAAACGAAGTTGATGCATAAAAAATCATGAATTTCAAATTGAAGATCTTTATAAAAAAAATTCAAAATAAGCACATATTTTGACCAAAATTAATTGATGAAGATAACCACGAATAGTATTCATTTCAATAGCTACATTGCATTGACTATCCATTCTTAACTTATTAAAGTGCTGTTGGACCAAAATGAAATGTTTCTGTTACATTCATGATAGAAAAGTAATATTTTAAACCTGTTTTGGTACAATATAATTGAGTCAAATAGGAAATTATGTATACCACTAAAAAAACAACTAGGATAGCATAAAACATTAAAAGAATATTGTAAAGCTATAGCCCTACACCAGTCTCTTCATTAGTATTATTTTTATTTGTTCATATAAAATTGAAGAACTTAACAAAATTGTTCTCTGAGCAAACGTAATTTTTGTCGAAATAAGCAAATGATTTAAATCTCCATCGCCAAACTATTATAAAGGGAACTAAATATTTATAACTATCTATAAAAATCTGAACAACTTAATGAAACTGCAATCGTTTGTAGCTCCTGATTTATAGTGATGTGATCTGTCTACGAATAGAATATCATTTGTTCATTTTTAATATTTATTTATATAAAATTGAGTAACTAAAATCTTTTTAAGTTTTAGCTGAAAGACTAACTTTATTACAATGTTACGAGACATACATAAGACTTTGACTTTAATTATAACAATACCATAACCTTTGAAACAAAGCTTTATAAATGCAAAGAGCAACAAAATTTCACAGTTGATAATTCTAACATTCTTGGACAAATTATTTGACTATTTACAAGTAAAAACAGGTATTTCATTTATTTCTGATATTGCAAAATAAGTAACATATTCATTTGGGACAGCTACAATTTATTTGCTTTTGGAGGTGACTTGCATTTAATCGGGGATAAATCACATATCTCGTTCATATTTCTCTTTAATGTTTCATTGCATTCGGAAAACTCTTCATTTGTAGACTGTTGTTAGCAGACTAAAACTCTTTGTTAGAAGAATTCCTAAGCAAAATATTTACAAAAAATGTTTAGAAAGAAAGTGAAATTGGAATTTGAAATAAATTTTTAGAATTTTGGAATTATTCGAAAGTTGAAACTATGTTTAAATTTCTATTGCTCTATCACCTGAAATAAACTGTTTTCGTACAGGGAGAAAAAACTCTGGCAAATAAACCTTTATGTATCATAATGCAGGATGTAACAATGAAGACAATAAGCTCCACATGGAAGTTTACAAAAACAATTTCACAAAATTGCTATTTTCTAATTCTGAAAAAAAAAGCTTTTTCATTATCCTAATAACTCGTTTTTCATATAAATTTTTACCTTTTATTGCAAAGCAATACTGCGTATTAAAAAGTTTTGTAGAGTACTTGCCAAGTAGAAAAAGAGCATTTGATTGATTTACCACCAAGCTCGTCAAGCATTAAAAATTTAATTTCAATTAAGTATTTTTGAAACTACATATAGCGAGTTTTTAAAACAATGGTTCCTCAAATGCTAAATCTAGCACGCAACAATGAAGACAATGACCTCAACAACGAACTTCAAAAATAAATAAAATTCAACAAAATTAGTATTCTCTAATTCTACAAAATAAACGAAATATTTTCTTTTATTATTTTAACAACTCGTTTTTAAAGTACTTTTTTTAGTCTTATTCCAGAGCAATCCGGCATATCTCTGAGATTAAGAAATTCAAAGAACACCTGGTTGATCAAGTATCCGAAACATAATTCCAATAAATTACTTTCGAAACTGCACCCATTGGGTCATTGGTAAGTCAAATGCTCAATTTCACTATAAAATATGGTTTTTAGAACTGGTAAATGTGATCAAATTTGGTCTTTTTACTACGATATCTTTAATTATGGCAAAAGAGTCATTTATTCGGTTAAGCTTACTTTCAGCTTTGTATTATTTAGTGAATGTGTGGTAATGACTATATTATTGAAAACCAGAATTTCCAGTAAAAGGTTAGCACATGAACACAAAAATTACTAAATGAATAGTTTAAGCACTGTATATTTAGTTACCAGAATTATATTTTCTTTACCAGAAATGTCTTTATCATACAATACCGTAATTTTACTAGAATTTTATTTTCTCCGTGTGCCTATAATGATAATGGCTCCAGTGACTTAAAGAAAGAGTAATTTTTGCTGAATTGCATATTGCGTAGAATCAAAGGGCACGCCATAACCACAACTTCATTGAAGTGGAATTTTTACGCAAGATATCAACTTTTGAACATCATAAAATACTTCATCATGCCAGGAATCGATATTACAGTTAAAATATCGTCTTGGCTTCGCGAAATACGAGCTTATGTGCTTAAAAACACGAAAGAAGTGGGATTTAAAGGATTTATAAGATTTAAACTATTAAATAGACTATACAATTTTTTCTTATTTCCGAATTTCAGTGATCCACATAAGATTTAATAGAATTTATAGAAAAATCAAAATTTCACAACTGTGACAGAAATTTTTTTAACATTTAAAAACATAGGGAAATAATGTAAATTGTACTAATCGAATTATAGAAAAATAGTCTCAATTATATCGCCTAAAAAAGACAATGAGATAAATTATTGAATTCCCAATTTTGAACTAAACAAGTGCGACTTACTTTTGACACTGTCAATTTTTCTACTAGAGAATCTAAAACATTCGCCATTTTTTTCAGCTTCTCCCGAATTGTTATTTACTAACACTCGGTGTTCAAATGATTGGATGTGGCAGAGAAATTTTTAGAACATGCTAAAAATGGTATTGTATGGCTAAAAGTAATGAAATATATATTATTTAAATTAGTTTTGATGTAAAATGTTATTAATTTGTACTTGTAATTACTAACTTTTTATTATAGCCATCGTACGTGGAGTCTAACCATAGGGCATATAACGTTTCTAAATCATATGTTCAAATATTTTCAGCAATTTCAAACTTCTTTAAATGCGGAAATTAACGTAAGATATAGCGAGTATTTTTTGCAGTTCATAGTAAATTCAAGATGAGGGCTTAAACAAGCTCCATGGGAGGAAGCAAATGTCTAATTCTCTTATTGCAACTCAATCAGATAATTTGAAACAATTTCAAGCTTTATCATAATAATTTTTTCCATATTTGGCTATTTCATTTGGTACAAAAATTAGCCGACTGTGCTGGTGAAGCGGAAGCTAAACTTAAAGCTACAGGATTCCAAAAATTCCAATGAAGTGATAGAATTTTGACAAATAGGTCAAAAACTACGCTTTGCATAATCTGAAAATTAAAAAAAAAAACAGCTTTAGCCATGTATAATAGAATATCAGAGAAAAAAAGTAAGTGACTAATAAGTTGCGGCAAGAATAATGAAGCTGGCATAAAATGGTGTTACGTTGGCATAAAATTGGCGGCAATACAATAATGGTAGGCAAAGGAGCATCCATGTATCCAATTAAGTTTTGTGTTAAAAAAAATAATTGGCAAAACTTAGCATGGAAGAGAGTTAAAAAATGGCAAAAAAAGACGCTTGAAGTCCATGAGCCGTAAACTACAAATCGAATAATATAGAGTTTTTAAATTATGCTGACATTAGAACGAATTACTTGAAGGCCAGAGTGTGTATTTAAAGTGTTAAAATGCTTTAGAGGATAGTAACAACGAAATCACAGTAAGTTTAAGAGGTTGATGAATTTAATTCTGAGTACGATAAGCTTTAGAGATTTAATGGCTACAAAAAGGAAACGAAATTAATGAAATTGTAAAAATAAAAATATAGTTTGTCTATAGATTTTACTATATAAATGAGAATGTAGTGAAATGAAAGCATAACTTTAAATTAAATTAACAATTTATCCATATAAATATCAATTATTCGAAATAAATAAAAAATTTCTAATACAGTATAGCTTAAAATAGGATATAGCTTGAGTCAAAACATCATATACTAATATATGATATTGTTCACCACACATGCAATGTTTATTTTGTCATTAACCTTATTGCGGATTCCCGTATAATTTGTTCTAATGCATTAGAAATGTATTTTATTGATTTAATTTATTAATTTAATATGGTATTGTTTTTTATAAATAAATTATTATTCATTATTTGAAAATAATCATAATATAATTGTTACTTCTTTATGTGATTCATATAATCAATTTTGAGTAAAATAGAATCATATAATCAATTTGAGTAATTTTTTTTTCAAAAGTGATTGATTGAAACATTGAATAAGAATTTCTACATTGGATTTATTTTACATATTTTCCAAGATAAAATTTTTTCTTATCAGTTTTCCCTTGTTACCGGTAAGAAATGTGTAATTTTCACATTTTAGCTCCATTTATTCCTTTACTGTATTAGGTGGCCATCTCATATCAACACTGAAGAGAGATGCCCACTTTTAAGTTTATTTTCAAACAGATTTTTTCATATGTATTTCTTAATATGTCATCATTTTTTGGTCAAAACATATTAAATGCATATATAAAGAATTTAAAATATGCATAAACATTTCTTGTGTATCTGTTTTCAATACTTTTATTTCGATTGGTAAAAAAAAAATAGGTTTCTATCTTCGACTTACCCTGCACGTTGTGAAATATCAATATTGCCTTGCGATTTACGGCGATATTAAAATTATAATATAACTATTTGAAATATTTGAAAAAAAAAGGAAGTATATTTACTTTCAAATCAAATTTAACATATAAAATGGTGATAAACCATTTAGTTTGAAGGAAGGGCTAAATTCAGATTTTTATTTTTTTAGTTTATTACTTCCTGTATGAACGTGATCCCGAATAAATATTGTGGGAAAAGAAAAATTTCGTCAGAAGTAAGTAAGAAAAAATATAGTTCATTGATATTGGAATCACGTTGTATAATTTTAACTCAGGTTTACTGGGCAAATAGTTTTTGATAAGCCACGGGCACAGTGTGTCTTGAGAACTCATGTCTGTGTGTCCAAAGTAAATAAGTTAAAGTATAGCTTAGAGTTTGAAAGAATAAAGATTATTTTCCCTGTCTCTCAAAAATTTACTCACCAAGTGATTAAGAGATCATGAAAGTTTTTCTATTCAATAATGTCTCAGGGGTAGATAGTCTTTAAATTGTCCTATATATATATATATATATATATATATATATATATATATATCAAAATTTGAAGACAATTGGATGCATCTTTAAATATTTTGGAAACTTTCTGCCTGAGATAATTTGAAGTGTAAAGGGGAAAATGTTCAAGAATGATTAGTTTATGAATTATTGTATTGCGGTTGCAGAAGTATTTCTTTTTTTAATTTTTCAGTTGATAAATCAAAAACAATAGCACAAATATTTTGGTAAATTCATTTATTGCTTTGAATTCTGTGGAAGGACAATGACACAGTGTTATTGATTTTTAAACCGTAGTTGAAAAGAATCTAGTAGTGTTATAAATAGACATTCCTCCTAAAATATATAAAAAGCAAAATATTAATGTTTTGAAATTAAAAATCGAAAAAGGAAAAAATATGGATAACTATGAGTCTGGAATTAAGAAGAAAAATTTCAGGCTTTAAAAAATAAGCATCGGTTAAAAAAATAGAATTTTCTACATTTTGAGCCATAACATTAAAAAAAAATCATTTAAAAAATAAATAAATAAAGATAAAAGTGCCCCAGAATAAACTTACAGACAACTTACCATCTACAGCTCAACTTATTACTTTAAATATCAATTTTGTGAGCAAGACTATATTATAAAATAACAAAATAAGAAGCAGTTAACACATTTTATACCACATAATTTAAATTTGAATAAACATAAAAGACAAAATAATTTATGTTTTTGAATTAGCTGCATTCTGGCTTTCGTATTTTTGAATCTCACTTTTTTCAATAAAATTTGCTTACTTCAAAAAGTATTTAATCTATAATGCAAATAAATTAAATACTTTTTGAGATCAAAATAATTTAATTTAGACATTTTAACATATCAAGTGTACATAGATGGGGCACAGTTTAGCATAAATAAGTACGTTTAAATATTCTTAAAATATTTGTTTTCATTTCTCAATTTTTATTCTTACTATTTAGTCATTATTTTTAAAAACAAGCACAAAACTAGTATATTAAAAAGAAACACAAAGAAAAGATTTCTATCTTTTCGAAGAAATAACAAGCACAATTGTGCGAGAAATCGGAATTCAAATATTTCAAATGAAAACCACATCTTTGCAATGCTTGTGATTTATTTGGTACTTACGCAAAATTTCTGCTATAAATTGTAAAAAACAAATAAGAACGAAGAAAATGTATTTGGATGTTAGTATAATATTTCTTAAATATTATTGAAAAGGGGTTATGCAGAAAAAAAAACTTATGCATATTGAATGAAATTTAAACAGAAATTTCAGTAATACTTTACAAATTAAAAGGAAATTAATATATTATAGTTTTATTGTTTTAAGCATAATTGCTGTAGTTTCAAAAGTATACATTAGGTTTCTTACGTTTAATCCTTTTTTCAATAAATGTATCAAAGAGAAACTTATCCCCAAGAAAAGAAACTGAATTAAATCTTTTCCTCAGTGACGTTAATTATATTATTAAAGTGAAAATGCAATTAAATCATAAAATAAAGGTACCATGTTGCACCGCAGTTGCCCACCGAATGCCTTTCAACTATCACCTCATAATTCAGTTATAGTCTTTTTTATTACAATATCAGATAAAAGTAAAAAAGAAAAAAAAAATATTTTCCGAAAGTAAACTTGTGTAGAATTTTAATCGTCTTCTTTTTCTTCAAGCAATAAATATTGAAAATACAGATGATTGAAATATGAAGTTATATCTAGCATCGATAATTATCTTTAAAATAATAAATAAACAAATATAAATGCAAACGATTGCATATAAATGCAAATGATTCCAAACAGGAAATTTTCTTCAAATTTAATGTTTTGAAAAAAAGAAACAGAAAAACAAAAAAAATTCGTTACAGTTAATTATTACGGAGACAAACATAACAGCCCTGATATAAACGTTATTGCCTTAAATTTGAAATTTTGAGGCCTTTTATTACTTCCAAATAACAAATATTAATCTGAAATTGTTCGTAAGTAAAATAAGTTTTCTTGGTCTAAATATATTTTTTGTGTATATTTTTGTACGAAAAAATCGTCATTTATTTTAACTATCGTTTGCAGTATTTTTATTAGTTACTTAAAGCATAAGATGGCTGTCTGATTACTTTCAAAATAGAAGGAAAACGACCACTCGAAAGGAAATATGACCTGACTATAGTATCATATTGTAGCTACAACTGTATTTTGGTATTCAAAATTTCGAATCCGTTAAAAAAAAGTACATTTATTTACAAAAAGTTCGGTTTGTATCTGATTCCGTAAATTAATATATAGCTCGCACAAATTAATTAGCATATTTAAGTCTGTTTCTTTAAACCATTAAGATTTTTTTATTGTGTTTTCACTGTACTTAGAAGTATTGATATTCATTTTGAGTAGTTGAGCCACTCCTATCTGACCGCTTACATTTTCTATCCAAATAAGGAAAATCTATACAGTTTGAAAAGTTAGTCATTGTTTTTTTTTATTTATTGCTTTATTTAAATAAAAAAAATCGATTTTTGACACAAGAATCCTTTATCAATTGCAAATAATATCATGTCGATGCTTGGAACATTCAATGTACGTATATCGTTCTTACCGGCAAAGTATACAAATTCATATATTTTTTTCAGAGGTTACTTTAGAGATCTATGAATATACCGAAAATAAAATTCATTTAATATTTTTTTTCTTTTCTGTATTGTATAGTATTTACATTTCTGGTAAAAAATAAATAATGTGGTTAACAAAACCGAAATATATGGTTCATAAACCTATCATTCATTTAAACCTTTCAACCACATATTTAGTGAAAAATACAAAATCTAAAAATAAATTTAACCGAATATATAATTTTAATGCCATGCTCTTTCGTAAAATGATAAAATTACCAGATATTGCGAAAATTACTAAATTTTATGACAGATTATAAAACCATATTTTATTGTTAATTTTATTAAAATTAGTAATTAAAGCGTTAGTAATTAAAGCTTGAGTAATTTAGCTTAGCATTGCTTTAGTAATTAAAGCGTTTCGATATAAGTTACTGACATTTTTGGGGCTCTCACAAATCCAAAATCCTGACACTTGATGTCTCCTTAGAGCTTTTGGCGTTTCTTTAGAGTAATAATACGATAAATATAAACACATTCTAGTAGTTTTGACTAAAATTCTTTTTTGAGTGTATGGATAATAATGTTTTGTTATGGAGTTAAGAGTGTGCTGTCTTGAAAACAGCATTTTTACAAAGTATTTTTAAAAAATGGAAACCAGTAGAAAAAACTAAATATAATTCATGAACTTCAAGGATATTTAATTTTTTCATAGTTTCAATAAATCATAGTTTAAATGGAGATGTAAAGCGTGCTGGAAACAAATATGCATGCTAGCTTCAGTTGTAGAAAAATTGAAGAAATATTGTATTTAACCGTTAGTGTTAATGTTTAACATAAATGTGCTTATTCATGCAAAGGGCATTTCATTACACGCTTTTGAGACTTAAATCGGTTAAAACTCAACTCCTGAATCTCAACACTGAGAAGAAAAAAATAATAACAAAAATCTTTCGTCTAGGTTTAAAATAGTTGCATTAAACTGATTGGTATGCCCATTTTAATTACCAATTAAAAATGTCAAGTGTAAAGACTGGTTTTAATTTTTTTAATGTAAATACTCATTTATTTGTTTCTGTTATATTTCTGTTCTTGAACAGTCCCATGGACCTGAATTAATGGGCTGTTGACGAAATTCAGAATTGTTATCGAAACTCATCACGGTTATCATACGATTATCATTTTGCATATCATACGATTATGCAAGAAACAAAAATTAAATCCTCTCTCACTTGAGTAACATGAGTTTATTATGTCAATAATGAGCCTCCAAATGACATGAGTAATGACATGAGTAACATGAGTAATTATGAGTATAATAAGCCTACAAATATTTGAAATTCAACTTACTTAAAAAGGCGGAGCAGTTGGTAGCCGAACGCGTCTAATTATAACTGAGGATAAGACATGGCTATTAATATTTCTAAAAAATCTAACCCAATGTATTGACTATAATGTGGAATGAGTAGTGTCCAAAAGATACAGCACATATTTCAAAAGCATCCATTTTTACATTCTTTCAATGTCCAAAGAAAAGTAATATATTTGTGTTTCTCATAAAGTGAAACAAAGTAGAAAACTTTTACGAATAAAAAGTTACTCAAACTTTCAGAAAAAAATATACAAATGTTTTATATTATTTTTCTTATGTAGACAAGTCCCATTAGTCGTTTTAAATAATGAATAGTAAATGAGGAGGAATGAATATTTTTTAGATATCTCATTGTCGTGCGGAAAATATTAAAT
Source organism: Parasteatoda lunata (assembly GCA_949128135.1). Taxonomy (NCBI): domain Eukaryota; kingdom Metazoa; phylum Arthropoda; class Arachnida; order Araneae; family Theridiidae; genus Parasteatoda; species Parasteatoda lunata. Next base: position 110,899,439 of record OX421974.1, on the reverse strand, counting down.
AAAAGATTTTTTTTTATATATTATTCATATCTTGTTTGTCTAAATTCTGCTATATTATGAGATATTATTTACATTGCTATATTATGAGAAAACTATTTAAGTTTTTAAGTCCAAAAGAAAATACTAAGCACAATAATCCACTGAAAATGAAGACTTGTGATCACAACCTATGTTATAGTAAAAAAGTTCTTTTTATGCAAAATTTGTGGAAGGAATTGGTATCTAGTACTTAATTTGCTTAACATATTTAAATTAATAGGATGATGTTTAAAAGAGCAGCAAAAGGCAACCTAAATATATAATTTTAAATCACTAATAAAATACTATTTTTAAAATGTCTTGCATATCACAAAAACTATCCTCGCGTAATTGGACCTGTAAAATTTCTTTGTTGTCTCGTAATGACATTTCTAGTTAAAAAGAAAAAAAGAAACAACTTAATGGTTGCAATAACTAAAATATACAATATTTAAACCATTAATTTTGTATTTCCTCGTTCTTAAGATAATAGTTTAGCGAGATTCATGGTTTTCAAAATTATAGTTCTTGTTACCACACATTTAGTACAAAACATAAAACGGAAAAGTAAATTCAACAGATTAAATGGTTTTTATGCCATGCTCTAAGGTATTTTGATAAAATTATAAAATTTCATTGCATTTATCAAACTTTATTATGGACAATTATGTATTATAAAATCATACTTTGTCGTTAATTTACCCAAATTCATTATCAAAACGCTTCAGTAAAAATGCCGAGCTTTTTGGTGTTCCTTTAGAGTCAGAAACACGGTAAAGTTTATAATATTCTGGTAGTTTTGAACATACTTTTTTTTTATTATCTCAGATTGATTTCGTGTTCTTATTTTAAATAAGGAAAAAAAGATATGTACTAGTTAAAGCTTTTATAATTCTTAGTGTCACTGATTTTAGATTAAATAAAGATGTAAGCTAGCTCAAGTTCACGGATGATATGTAGGGTGATTTATAAGTAACTAAACAATTTAAAAGCGTTATATAACATCAAAAATATAAGTTATTTAATGTTACCTGTTTCAAAAGTGTAGGTGATTGCTGAAAATGTTTTATAGGCAGTCAGACATATTTTATAACACACACACATATTTTGAAGACACACATCGAAACGGCAATTAATTTCCCTGAAACACGAGGTAAAAGGCTTAGCGCATCTATTACGGTGATTCCAGATGTGATACGCTGCGCTCTAGATCAATTGAAGGAGTAAAAACGGCATCCATTATGCTAAGCATGGCATAAGATCTGTGCTTCTAGATGATTATAGAGAAGGTATGTTACCATTCAATCCACGGGGAAGATGCTCATCAAGTTAATATCACACGTTGCAAAATTTCATTGTTTGCCTGCAACTGTGGTATAAACCAAATGCTTATCGTTTCCAGAAAAGAGTGTAAAGTTACACTGCCGATACAATTCAGTTATCACACGTTGTCTTCCAAGTGTGGGGATGCACCATCTAACTTCAGAATAAAAATTTCATAGACTGTCTGCAACTGTGGTATAAACCAAATGATTATAGTTTCCAGAAAAGAGCTTCCAGGGACACTATCGATAAAATTTGGTTATCCTAGGCTTAGGTTACCTAAGACAAGTAACCTGTAGTTTTATAATTTTTACACTAACCGTAAATAAAATTCCTAGTTGGAGGTTTTTTTTTTCGAAATGTTGATTGACAATAGCGTAAAACGGCAGTGACAGATTCAGTTTTGTTCAAATTCATACCTTAGAGCACTTCCTTGCATCACAATGTTCTGTATTGTATTGCGCGTATTGTATTAGCGTGTATTGTATTAGCAAGGCGTGTATTGTATTAGTATGTACTCTCTGACGAATCTCGTTACAATCTTGAGTACAATGATGGGAGAGTACGCGTCAGACGTAAAGATATGAAGTCTGCTTCAGCGTCATATCACGCAAACACCTGGCACTATAGTGTGGATAGGGTATAATTCTGTCAAGTGCAAATTGTAGACAATTTCAACTGTGTTCACTACATAAAAACAAAATTGTGGAGCTAGAGGTCATCCTCGTTCGTTGATGCTAATGCTCTTACACATATATCTAAGACTGCGCAAGTCTTCTTATGTTCATAAAAGGTATCACTTCTTCTATGGCCCGCTTTTTCCCAGGAAATATTACCGATTGATTATGGTTAGGATTTCATCGGTCGGTGACTCACTCGGATATCTGATTGGACACATAGTAAGCCTGAACTTGAGAGTCAAGTCAAAACTTGAAGTGAACTTTCTGAAAGTGACTCTCTGAAGTGAAAGTGAAGTGACTTTCAAGTGAACTTGAGAGTCAATATGGAATGTCTTTCACCCGTATCACATACATGATTACCTCTATATGATTCAATGCCACGGCTTTTCTAGGCTCTCATTGCTCGGGGTTGCGGACAAACAAAATACTAATTTCTGGCTTTCTTCCTTCTTTTTGACTTGTAAATTAGAGTATTTATTTGTACCACTATCAGTAGTATATGGTTTGAAAATACAGAGAATTTATATATTTTTTTTGGTTTGATAATCTTATTTATGAAACTTTGTAGTTTGCACGCTGAAAGATTCTACTTTTTATATAATATTCATAAATCAATGTTCTTAAAATATAGACTTTATATTATGGCTCTGCATTATAAAGAGATAAAACTCTATACAATTATGTTACCTTAAAATTATTTATTGTTTAGATTAAATAAGTATGACATATATGTCAACATATATGTCCACATACGATTTTATTAGCTCAATTTTCTTCATATTTTCCTATTTCATTGAGTTAGATCATGAATTAATATGTATTAGAATGGTAATTCTAAACATACACTATCTAGCCATTAATGACCTGACGGTGGAGGAAGTTCGGCGGTGGAGGAATTATGGTGTGGTCCTGTTTCTCATGGTTTGGCTTTGGATCATTGGTGTTAGTGCGTGGAACCCTGAACGCAGAAGGGTATAGAGACATCCTGGACAATTCGGCACTTCCCACCCTGTGGCATCTGTTCGGTAATGGCCCGTTTTTGTTTCAATACGATAACGCTGCCATTCATAAAGCACATGCCATCACGGACTGGTTTGATGAAATGGAGGTGCAAGAGCTTGACTGGCCATCCCAAAGTCCCGACATCTATCCAATTGAGCATCTCTGGGATGAGTTGGAGCGCCGGTTGAGGGCCAGACCACAACGCCCCAAAACCACCACTCAACTCTTCGTTATGTTACAGGAGAAATGGCGGGCAATACCTGCCGCCGTGTACCAACACCTAGTGGATAGCCTTCCTAGAAGTGTTAAAGCTGTGATTCGGGCGCGTGGCTGCTCTACGCCCTACTGACTTGATACTAGCACCTCATGTATCCGAAATGAGGGGTGCCCGATCATTAATGGCCAAATAGCGTATTAGAAAACTATTTATTTTTACTTGTCAGAAAATATTTCCCTAATGTTTCATAAATTTTATCATTAACTTCTATAGTTCATGCTTACTAAGATTATAATTTAATATAGATTACGCTTTAAAAGATTCCCTGATATTACATTACAAAGACGAACATTTTCAGAAACTTTTAGTTAGAGTTTTCTTGATACATTCCTTTTCGTGATATTACAGTAAACGTTTTTTTGTGTTTTGACACTATTTTATAATGTCACTTTTTTCAAATTCTATTCTCAGAATCAGAAAATGCGATATAAAATTTTCATTCGTTAAAAAAATATGTATTTTATTTATTTGGAAAGATATCTATAAAAATTCCTATTATTTTTAAGTCTGTTTTAGTGCTGTAGTACAAAAAGTAAATTTAAATCTTATTTAAAAAAATAGAATTCACCAAAAGTAATGTACAAAATATAAACTGAATAAAAAAGAGTAAAGATTAATCTGGAAATCTAATAATTCGCATACTAAGAAAATTCTTAATTATATTAAATGTCATACCACAAAAATCGATTTCAATTTCTGTGTTTCACTCCTTTAAAAAAGGTAATTTATTTAAATCCCTACAAGTGAAAAATAATGCAATTTGTGTGTTTCAATTTCATTTGAATGTTTGTTTTTTTGCGGATTCTTTTTATAAAAGAAATTTATTTAAGTCTTTGAAAGGAAAAATACAATAACTATGTTTTGTTCCTGGAAACCTCTCATTTGCAAAGTAATGAAGTACTCTTCTTTACGAAATAAATGAATTTTTATTACAATGTCATAAATAATTTTTATTGTCTGAGGGAATTACAGAACTTATGTTAATGACATTAAATATAAAACTTTTTTCTACGAAATCTTAGTAACTTTTCACAACTTTAAAAGAATATAAAAAATAGCATTGGTTTCAAGAAAAAGATTTTAAAAACATGTAATTATATTGTTAATACTGTTTATGTTTATTTAAAAGCTTGATTTAAACTTCTTTTACAACTTTTTCTAATCAATTGTTTAAATTCTCTCGCTTCTTCAATAAAAATAAGGAATTATTTATAGGAATTCAATTACACATTCATTTCATGATATAAAAGAGTTATGTAAGCTACGCGGAGTGCTACTGAAAAGAATCGAATATCTTAATAATTGAATACTATTATTCTTTTCGATTTGACATATTTTTGGAGCCGAAATTATTTTGACCATTGAGTCATGGTGGCTCAGGGGATAGAGCGCCTTCCCTTTCTAATGCGTTGAGCCGGGTTCGAATTCCAGCGATATCTGGTACATACGATTTCTTCACCCGACTCGCACCAACCAAAATATCCAAAGTGGTAGACGGATCAAGGGTAAAAGTTCTCTTGTCATTAGGCTAACCATGAAAGGTTTTCATGGGTTTCATGGGACAGTGAAAGGTTTCATGTGACGCCAATGCGGGTTAGTTCCATCAAAAAATCCTCCACAAGGGCAATTTCTCTCAATTCTTGATCCAGAATTTCCCTTGTCTTCAGGATTAGGTTCAAAATTACGAGTTGAACATTAGTAGTCGTGAAGCCGAAATTGGATCAGGTATTCAACGACAGTTATGAAATAAAATAATACATACCATTCCTAACTCTTATTAAGTATATTGACCAATAACATTATTTATAATTTTACTGCAAGTTTTTACCTAATTATTATGATATTCTACTATTTAATATTTAAATTTCTTTGCAAATAGTGTAAATATTTACTTTTTTGAAATATCTTCATAAAAAATGTATGAATTTTCTTCTCTGCATATTTTTGCCATTAAGTAAGAACAGTTCTACAAAGTTAAAAGAAAAACAAATTATGTTGTACAAATTGCAATAAATTAAAAGACATTTTAATAATTAATTTATAGAAAAGTTTTAATTTTGCTTCATGTATATGAATAATTTTGTATGCATTTTTTATCCGGAATAATTATTTGTATGCTAAATAGATAACTTTGAAATCACGTTCAACACATATTTTAAACTCGAAATTTTGTTAGTACAAAAAAATAATAAATCTAGTATGTTGCCTTATAATAAATCTTCTCATAATGAATAAAAATTTTGCTACTTATAGGTGGAAACACCCTTTGAACTTAAGTGTGAGTAAATAAGAATTCTACCAAAGTTGGTTATGGAATATAATACTTGTGTTCCGTCTAAATTTTATTCTAATGACCAAACTTCGAAACAATATAGTTTATTATTTCAGCATTACATGTTATTAGTTGAAGTCAATTTTTATAACAGCAATGAAAATATTATTAAGCATAAATATTATTTTAAAAGTAAAGAATCTGGATAGGAATTTTCAATAAAATAATAATCTTTTTAATCAACATTTCATAGAAAACATTTTTATTGAATATTCGATCATGTGTAAATTTGTTTAACATTTTATTACAGGAAATAACTAATAGTAAGTTATTAATATTTAGTGAAATATCTGTGACATTTTAGTATATAATAGATAAAACTTTTAAAAATTCAATTTGGGGGGAAAATTATTTTAGTGGTATATTTTATATTGAAGGAAAACATTTTTTTTTTATTAAAAACTGTGTTTATAACGTCTTTATCAATATAATCAATGTACATTTATTTTTTTCACAGAAATAATCATTAAAAATATCTGATAATATTAAAAATTATATCAGGTTACATTTATGAATTATGACTATAAATAATATCAGGTATAACAGAAAAAATAGAAAAATAATTTAAATAAAGTAAATGAATAGTTTACGAAAATTGAATATCAAGAATTAAATGGGAGCCCCGGAATTTCCATAAAAAATAATTTTTACGACTTCTGAAATAATTTTCTGTCTTAAAGTTATTGATGTAATATCTACAATATTTTGTGAGACATTTCTCTCAATTCCAAAATTTATTGAATTTTAAACAAAATTTCGTATTCAGAATATATTCCCACGTTTTATCCTTTTACATGCAGTACAAGATAAAACGTTATGGTTGTATGGTTTGAGTTGGCAGTTTTGTTGGAAGAAAGATAAGACTTTCATGATTTAGTCAAGCTTGAGACTGATTTCCCAAGAGTTTTAAGTATTTTATTTTTCTCGGAAACGAAGTAAAAAAATAAACTATGTTGTCAAAATGTTTTTTTTCTTTTTTTAAACATACTTTTAGAAAAAAATTTTTTAGATGACTAACATTTTTTAAATAGAAAAAAGATTATTTCCTTTCTTTATACTATAAAAAATTCTTTATCATATGTATCAAAAAACATAGTTTACTATATTTCACTGCTGTTTTCGAAAACTTAAGTGAAACACATTAAAATATATGATCAAATGTACAAAAAAATGAAAAGATTTACACTTTAAACGTTAAAAAATTAGTCGTTTTTTTAATAATTTAAAAAAGTTCAAAATAGAAAGATTACAAAAATCTACTAAGGAAGGAAGAAAATCTCTCACAAAAACACTATATTTTAGTTAAAATAAGACATATCCAGTATTTTTTCATACTAAGTTCTCTACTGTGCAACATCAAAATAATATTAATAATATAATAATAATTTTAATAATAACAGTAATAATAATGATAATAATGAAGATAATGATAATACTAATTATGGTATGTTCATGAAAATTATGTTCCCATGACAATAGTTAAACTTCAGGAAAATGAGACGAATCACTAAAATATAGCACATTTTTAATGCTTCATTACATATGCCTTTCGATTTGATAACTTAGGCACCTTATCAGTTATTTTAAACTTATTAGTTATAAACTAATTTGTCACAATTTTGGAAGCGTGCTCAGTATCATTATCCTGCGGAAACTTCCATCCCGGAGGCTTATTTTTATAAGCATAAGGTAACACTTAAACTTCTGAAATGTTTTATAAACATATTGATACGCGAGGGGGGGGGGCAAGATCAATTATAATAGAATGTTCAACAGACCATTATTGATTTGTTTTCATGTTTCACTGTTGATTATCGGTGCCAGGGATTCATTTTGACGAATCAAACGCCGATCATCACTTCCAAGCAAATTGTATTTAGATTCATAACTCCGAAAGACCTTTTTCCAATTTTTATTTGCTCATGTCTCGTCCTCTTTTGCAAATTAAATTCAGATCATGATTTCATTTGTCCGGATGAGGATTTTTTAAAGGAACTAATGCAGACAATCTGACTACATTCAAACGATGTCTTATGGTTTGTTTCTCGCCTCATTTAAGTGTTCCATTTCCTTGCATATTTGATTAGCGCTCTTTGTTTTTCGATCAACAACAACCAACTTCCTTTGGATTAACACATCATGACATTGAGCTGATTTTCTTGGGGCTTCTGATCTTGGAAGATCGTGCATACTTTTTCTATCCTTCAAATTCTTTACTATGTGGTCAACAATTGATGTTGCAATTCCAAAATTGTCTAATCGTTGGCGATGGCGGAATATGAAACTTTTTTTCTAACCAAAGGTGTGTTTAATTCGTATGATATAACCACTGAGATATATGAGCATTTATGTGTCAGAAATTATTGTATAGATATATATATATTTAAATTAAGTGATAAAAACATGAAATATATATATATATATATATATATATATATATATATATATATATATATATATATATATATATATATATATATATATATATATATATATATATATATATATATATGTTTTTTTTTTCTTTTCATGTTTCTTCTCCCTATCCTTATTGGATGAGGGTGAATATCATGTGTGTTGTTATATGCATATATTACTTTCACAAAATCAATTGTCTGGAGCTATTAAACTATTATTTTAAATTTTTAATAGATTAAATCGGAACGAATTCACCAAATATTGTTTTTAATATAAATTTGTGCCAGATACAAAAAAAAAAATCCTTGTTACTTTCAAATTATTGATTCAGTATATCATGCTGTATAATGCACATGTATGTAACTTTTCATCTTCTATTTTCATTATCAGAAAACAGTGCAATTTGTTGTTGTTGTTTCGAATGACTCTTTTTATTTTATTTTATATTATAACCAACCTAGAACAGCCGACCCGAATTTGGGTTTACCACTACTAATATTCAACTCCAGAGCTTTGTAATTTTGCACCTAATCCAAAAGACGAGAGAGCTTCTGGATCAAGTAATGGGACAACTTTGCCTTCGTGGAAGACTTTTTGATGGAACCCACTTTTATTTGCATTACATGGAGAGGAGGACCATGAGAAACTCCCACGGTTAGCCCGACGGCAAGGGAACTCTAACTCGTGATCCGTCTACCTCGGAGGATATTTCACGTTAGCAATGTGGTCGGTGCAAGCCGGATTCGGAATTCGTATCAACCAGCATCGTTGGGATTCGAACCCGATTCATATCATTGGAAGGCGGACGCTTTATTCCCTGAGCCATCGCAGCTCTTCTAATGACACTTTACAATAACAGCAAAACTGCTTAGTGAAACTAAGAGAATTTAAGGCAGATGGTGCGCTCTTGTTTTTGTGGCGCCATCCATAGCCAAGAATACGATTTCAGTCACACACTAACGTCACAGCCCGTTTATAGGGTTGATTCATTCATACATCCATTCCTTGGTCCGCAGATAGTAATTTTTACCTCAACCAGAACCTCCAGAGGTATTTATTTGTTATAGGGAAATGAAGATCTTTGTGATCTGACAAATTTAACGAGCACCAGTCACCATTTACTGGTGCTCGGTCGGAGGACATTGAACTCACGATCGGTTAGACATGGGCTCAGCACCCTACCAACCAGGCTATCCCGGACCACAATGCAATTTAATCCATAGATATACAATATCTACTTCATATAACGACAAAATGCCAAAAACAGATTAAAAAAAATAAAGGAATATTCCATGTCATGTGAGAGGCAATTATAAACTATAATCTATTTTTTAATTTTTTTTGCTTTTTTCCCCATAAATATGAATAGAACTATTTTCCGGTTTTCGCAAGCACTACAAAAATATTTTCGTTAAGACATCTTTGCAAAAGTTTTCATTCTGACAAATTTATTAATTAGCATGTGTCAAGTATTTATAGATGGTAGAATTCCAAAAATGCTGTTAATTATGTTTAATTTAGATTACAGCCTTTGATGCAAGTGAAATATTACTTTATTTAAATAATTAAAATAGTAAACGATAACCAAAATAGATATTAATACCTCTATCTTAAGGAAATGAAATCATGGCTGAGACTTAAATTTATGAAGGCATCAAAATATATGATTTAACACTTATATAAACAAAATTTCAATATCAAGTATGCAATTTTTTTCTTCGTTTGAATTTAAAAGTAATTAATTATCATTTCTAAAATGACTAATTTAATACTTTGTAATATTAAAAAAAATCATATCTATATTAGATTTATTTATTAATTAAGTTGAAACTGTTATCATTTTGACTTAATAAAAATGACAGAATTCATGAATAATAAATTATTCAAAGTAGCATTGCAAATTTATTAGTTGTATAAACTCTTTTAATTTTTCAGGTTTTTTAAGATTTTTTCTTATTTTTATTTTTTTAAATTTCATCAGAAGAGGAGGGAATATTTTATAAACTACCCTTTATCAATCACTTTCAAAAGATACTTTTTCTTTCTTAAGTTACCTTGTAATTTTTCTGTAGCATGTTGCTTAGAAATTTACTATTTTTATTTTTTTATTTTTTATAAGCGACAGCCTTTGTTGGCAACATTCTTTAGATTCAGATCATAAATCTTCAGAAAACAACTCAAAAGAACGAGGTATCTCGTACACAACTTTTTGTGATATGTCGTTGAGATATATTGATTTTTTTAAGGAAATGTGTAGAATTAAAAGTTTTATTTCTCATAAAAAATTTGTCAGAAAGTTTTGAAAGTCATTATGTTTTTGACTTTATATTAAAGATAATAATTAACTTTTCTTTTTACTTTAAGATCATGAATATAAAATAATAGAAACGTAAATAATTTGATAAATAAACTGCATAAATAATATTAGCATTAATTTTAAATAAGATCTCTCAACCTATAAAGTCAGAGTATTTCAAAGTTTCATTCAGGATTAAAATTTGCTTTAAAATAAATATTAACTAATAATAAATATTATTCTTATCATTTAATTTTATTAGTTAAAATAATTTTTTTAATAAAGATTATACTAAGCTAGGTAAGGAACCTCTACCTTACCCTAAACATAAACGGGAAAAAATATTTTATTTTAACATCATCAAACTTATTATTTGACATTCTTATAACTCTGTAATGTTTCTTTAAACTATAACCGAATTAAAAAGTATGCAGCAAGAAATTACTTGTTATTACAAAAACCTTACAAAATATTATGCCTTCAACTTTCCACTATGGCTATAACAGTCAGTTTTCACATTCATTATTTACCCAATCAATAACCTGTAAAAATTTTGGAATCAAATTTCGGTAAAAGATACCGGCACTTTAAGTGTCAGTTTTTTTTTACCTTAAAACTAATTTATACTGTTTACAAAAAAAGTCTGATTTACCGTAAATTTTGCAGTAATAGTTATTGTATAATCATTGAAAACTGTAATATACTAAATATCACTCTAAAAATTACATTATATAATTTAACGGTAAAAATGCTTCGGATTCCAGTACTTTTTACTTTAGTTTGATCTGGAATCCTTTACTGTGAATTTCAGCTTTGATGTTAACTAAACTAACAATTACAACTAACAAAACATTTTCATTCTTTAAAACAATATTGCGATTTCTTGTAATGATAGACCATTATTTTTAGTTTTAATTAATTCCTAAGAATATTTTTCACCCATCTTTCCTAACAGGAAACTTTCTGCATATATTTCTTTCATTCAATCCCGCCAAGGGCATAAATTTGTTTTTCTTTGGTTCGCTATTTTTTTTTTTGATAAGTATTTTTCTATTTCTTTCAATCGTTTTTATATTTGAATAAATTATTTTAATTTTTATTCCTATTTATTTTTATTGTTATCACTCATAATTCTTGATATTTTAGCTTTTGAAAAATCAAGCTATGTTCAGATATTTCCCTTCCTCGAATTTAGGCAATGAATTAAGCTGACCTATATAATCGTTGCACCGAGATTCACAGTTGTAAGTTGCAAGATAATATAAGTTTTGAATTTATTAAAGAAATTCAATTTGAAATGATGGGGCTCAAAATTTGAAGGAAGTTGGTCGAATAATTCATTAAAAATAAAAATTGACTTATACAACTTATATATAAACATTGACTTAAAATTTTTGTACTCAAAATTTAATCAACCAATTCGGACCAAAATTTTTATTTTGTCAACTAAAATTTTATATTTTAAAATGAAGTGAAAATTTAAATTTTTTATGATTCAAAAATACAATTTGTCACTAAATACAATTATAAACACTATTATAAATTATTGTAAATAAGAGGTTTTGGAAAAAAATTATTTTTGCCGGTACGATTGTTTTAATTCTTTAAAAAGTTTTGGAGATATGTTGAAAGCTCTTTTTATTTAAATGAAAATAAAGTTAGCAATTTCTTCTCGTATTTTGTTTGTTAACACTTGCGCTTATAAAACATGCTTCTTCAAACCTTAATCAATTAAATTTAAAAAGTTCAAAGGTAAATGATTAAATTCCAATTCATCTGGAAATTTAAAATATCAGTAATTTTTTACTAAACTGTAAAAAATATGGCCAAAACAGCAAAATTATGGTAATATTAATCGTGTTTTTGGCTCTATGGGAATACAAAAACATTCATAAATTCTTAAAGGATAATATATGCAATAAAATTTGGTTTACTAAATTTTTTGTAATAATTTTATCATGATACTTTCGAGCATTTTATAAAAACCATTAATTCAGTAAAATTATTTTTCAGTTTTCTTTTTTTTCTTCTAAATGTGTGACAATAATAACTATAATTTTGAAAACCAGAATTTCTGAGGAACTGTTACATAATGGGCGAAAAAGAATACCAAATGAATGTTTTAAATACCGTAGATTTTAGCTTTTATCACCAGAAATATGTTTTTGTTTTTTTTTACTTGAAATGTCATTCAGTGCGATAATTGTAAAAAAATTTGTTTACTCCGTGAATTCATCTCGTGCATAAATACATCTTGAAAATGTAAAACAGGGATAGAAGAGGTATATTTAGCAACATATGGCTTTGCAACATAAGTTATTATAAAAAAAATATACATGCCATAAACTGTTATTCACCAAATTATATACTGCTCACTTTGATCGCATTTAATAATTCGATTTTTCTCAACGGGAAATGGCAGATAAAAGAAATGGTGGAAAAAATTTTAGTCTGTAGTTTATAAAATAAACTTATGGAATGAGATTATTACTTAGTATGTACTGAAAATTGAATTTCTCTTATCCAAAACAAAGAGTAAAAACAAGTTGGAAAAAAAATTAAGAACGATTGATTTTAACTAGCAGATTTTAACAAAACTTATCCGTAGTCAATAATATCAATAGTCAATAATATCAACAGTCAATAATACCATTACTTTAAAATCAAAAAGATTAACAATAATTAATAATTTTCAGTAATTCAATGTAGCCCTCAAGCAGAAAAATAGTTAAAATGGATATTAATTTTTACTTCTCACAATTTTGATGCTCGCTGAATAGGATACTTTTAACATGATTCTGAACATAATATATATGGAATTTATTCGCATCTTCTATAAAAAATAAGTAAGTTTTTGATTGTCTTAGTTGTTTTATATTTTGTTATTTTATCTTTCAGTTATTAAAATTATTTATATTTTTTACTTATTAGAAACATTTTGTGAAGTAATATTTAATAATTTGAGCAGATGTAGGTTGGATCAAATATTCTTGATCAATAATTTGTGTATCATTGTGTAATTTGGAATGTAGTTAAACTTTATTTTTACTGTCATCAAATTTTATTTTTATGTCTCACCACTTATATTGAGTAAAACAGCATACGTAAAAAGCACAAACAAGCTTGGCTATTCAATTTTTGTCTTTAAAAATTCGGAACAAATTATTATCATTTTGTTCTGACGGATTTTAATTATTTCTTATTACATGCAAATATGAATGACTCGAAATTATTTTGAAAGGGTTGGTTAACATTAAAGATGTGTGTATACACCATATTTTGTATGAAAATGATGTAAAAAATTAGTTAAGGTCTTAAGGGATGAGCACTGTATACAAAGAAAAAAAAGTATTAATAGTATATACTTTTTTGAAATAAATTAAAGGAAATTAATTTCTTAAAATTTATGGTAGACTTTATATAACTTTGAACAATTCAATTTAAATAACTTTGAATAATTCAATGAGTATCAGTATTCAATCAGTATCAGAATAAACTTAGATTTCTGTGGACGAATGTGCGTATTATATATATTTTAATAAGCTTTGTTTTTTTTAAATCAAGAAATTTTAAAAATGTATGAGTTTTCCACGCATGATGAAATCAAACCGTAAATTTACATTTAAATTGTCGATTTTTGCGCACGTCTTTTTTTTATTATAAGTATTAAATATTATTTTTGTACATGATATATTTTAGATTTATTTGTTACTTATTTCAAAGGCCGCAAAACGAAAAAAAATAAACCTCGGTCAAAGACTTAGTTTTAGAATTTGCCTCGTACTTTTTTTTTTTTTGCCTTTATCCTTACGTAATAAATTTTATTGGTATTTGCGTGCTTAACTGAAGTATAATTTCATATGCTGTAACTAATTACTACATTATATGCCTATATTTACTTTTACTTTTAGAATTTAAAAGTTTCATATTAAAAATATTTATTAAAAAAAAAAAAATTATATCTCTTAATAAATAAAACAAAAAGACTGAAATGATATTATCTATATCCAATGTTTTCATGGAATATTATGATATTCACTTAAAAGCAAATATCGTGGAAAATAACATTATTATACATGAATATCAAAATTAAACAAATAATCCTCAAGCAGAGGCGCAGCAGAGTTGAAACGGTATTTCTAATTTAATTTTTTTCAATCCCTATTTGATCGAAGAAAATGAGAAAATAAAGAGCAATGCACGCACTTACTTAAATAAATCTTTGACATATTCAGAAATTCACCAGTAAAATACCAGCGTGAAATTAAGTTATGTTAATTTTAAAGAAATGAAGTGATTTTCAATTTATAGTGGAGAACATTAATCCAAGTTCATTTCAAATAATTTATTTCAAATGGAATTCACACCAAAGTTTCATTAACGATATGAGATTTTGGGATTTCTGTTTTATTTACTGAATATCATCTAATTTGCAATGCATAAAATGTTCGAAAAAAGATATTTGTTCATTAGAGATGCATCTAATATTGACTGAACGAAATGTATTTCACAGCTATTTCTCGAAATTGTAACCATTTTTTACACTAGTTCAGAATATTTTAGAATAAATTTAGAAATAATGTTTTATGAAGGGCGGGCAAAAGGCAAAATGTATATATATATGTATATATATATATATATATATATATATATATATATATATATATATATATATATATATATATATATATATATATATATATATATATATACTGTAGACTCTAAGTGCACGCACGTAACCTCTCAGTAAAAAGAGAGGATTCAAAAATGTAGGCTTGGCGATTCATGGCAACACCAGAAGGCCTCAAAGAATTTAGTGAAATATTAAAATTAACAATGGTAGTTACTCAGAAAATAGGAGTTTGAGTGTTCTAACATAATAGACGAGGCCTCAAAACGAAAAAAAAAAAAAAAAAACATCGAAAAAAAGGTAACAGACATATTTTGATGATGAAGTACCAGAATTTGTCCAAAGCCCATGAAAACAGATACAATTTCAAAAAGAAGAGTTACGGCGAGGCAGCCGTAAAGAAAAATCCTCAAACAAGAGGAACCTTCAAAACATGAATAGTTAAAAAATTTTACAAACTTTTGAACAATAAATTAATCGAAAATTCGATATCATTTCTAAAGAACACAAAAATAGTATTTGCGAAGGTTAAATAAATAACTAAATAAATAAATAAAATAATAATAATAAAAAATTATAATAATAATAATAAAAAAATACTATAAGCATACAGAAAATTGTTAACAGTGAGACACAATTAATGCATTACATGAAGTATAGAGCTCGTTAATTCTACAGCCCACATTTGTTGACGCCTTCTAGTCATTCACTGGGAAGACCTATTGCCAATAAATCCAATGTAGTCTGAACTTAAGGACAAAAGATGAAAGGCTTGATGGCTAAAAGATGAAAGGCTTTAAGGATAAAAGTGAGGCTTGTACAGTGTGTGTTGCCTTTAGTATGGTGTATGGTCACCCCTGACAAACAGACAGCATGCACAACGAGTATGCATGCTGTTAATAAGGGAGTTAAGGAGGACTTAACGAAGGCCCTCCCATTATTCCACCAGAGCAATTTTTAAATCCAGAATGGTTCTGGGGGGAGGCTGGCGAATCGCAATAGCTCTCCCAAGAGCATCCCAAGCATGTTCAATAGGATTCAGGTCAGGAGATTTCGCTGGCCAATCCATTCGTTGAATATCTTCGCTTTCCAGATACTCATCAACAATGAAAGCTCTATGTGGTCGCGCATTGTCGACCATAAAAATGAACACAGGGCGTCCCTGAACAGCGTCTCTGAAAAGGCGCACATAGGGCTCTAAGACCTCCTGCCTGTACCTCTGGGCATTCACGGAACCATTGTCAAACACATGGAGCGGTGTGCGGGTATCCCTGCCCAAACCACGAGTCCTCAACCAGCATAATGGTCCCTTTCAATAATGTTGCTGGGATGGTATCGGGTTCCAGGTTCCCTCCATATCAATAACCGTCCAGAATCAGGTTGTAGACTGAATCTGGACTCATCGGTGAAGAGAACATTAGCCCATTGAAGCTGTGTCCAATTCTGATTAATTTCTGATTTTCTCTTAATTGTGTCCACCAGTGTATATATATATATATATGTATGTATATATATATATATATATATATATATATATATATATATATATATATATATATATATATATATATATATATATATATATACTAGAGGACTCCGCCCTCTGCTCGCGACCGCTCGCCCCCCCCCCCCGATATTTGATACGCAATTACATACAAAATTAAAGTCGTTTTTCTGGAGATTAGCTGGCATTTTTTCTGCACTAACATCACAAAGAGAGAATATGATAGGATTGTAAAATGTCAGAGATCCTTATTATCAGCATTATAAACTTATATAAAGCAATTTATTACAAACAATATTATAAACTTATATGAAGCAAGGAAGCAATATTATTTAACACATTACTATAGGGCATTAGGCGGAGATTAATCTCCGTATCCTAAGCACGCGTTGCAAAGCCTAACTCGGGTAGACTATGTTTGAGGGTGCCCCTTGATTCTCGCTAAGTTGTGATCGCAGTTGATCGCCAAACTGAACGCTGTTTAAACCCAATCGTGATTCTGATTGGTTTAGATTTTAGCGTTATTTTTAAATGTTCAACGGTATATGTAATTTCAGAGGTTCGCTAGTTCTACGTTGGATACTTTGGTTACTTTTGCTTCTGGTCAATAAGATCGAAGGTATGTAGGCAGTCATACAAAGGGACTTCAGAAAAAATTGTCACCACCGGTACTACTGACGCCTTTTTCGATTCATATTTTGCCGAATTTATGTGGCGATGGAGGTACACATGATAAATGTCTATTCTATTCATGATATTCTATTTATGATAAATTTAGACAGTATCTAACTGCCATTCGAGAATTCTGTGCATTTAAATCTGAGGATATTCAAGCTTAATGAAGAAGTGAGTTGTTTTCTTCCTTTTCTTTCTGTGCTTACTCCATTAATTTTTGTTTCAATGCAAAGTTTATTTTATTGGGTTTATTAATTTAGCTTATAATGGGTTCATTGCAGTTTTATAAAGTTTTGGCAGATGTTCTGTTTTAAATTTTCAAATGTTTCGTTAAAATTACATTATGTTATGGCACACATTCCTGTTATCACGGTGTTCCACGCAAACAGGAATGGCTCCAAACATAAGTCCCCAATTTCGTCAAGAGGCACCCTCAAGTATATTTATACCAATTTTTTGGTCATACTGATTACTAATATAAACACAAATATAAAGTGAAATAATTATGTTATCAAAGTTCAATAAACATTTTTGTCAGAACTGTTATAAAAAAAATAAGGTAAAAACAATAAAATTAGAAACTATTTACAATAGATCTCTGAATATTCCCAAAACCTAGCTATGTACATTTTTCATTGATTTTTCTTTTTGCATCATTTTGTGTACGAATGATTTGCACATTTATGCATTATTTAAAAAATATCTCAAACAAATATGAACTGTTAATTAATATTTCTGGCTGAACAATTTTTTGAAAGTAAGAAAAAAACAAATAAAAGTAAGCAAAAGATGTTCACGTCTAAGATATTCATGGCGATCCCTTTTATGCAATAAAGATATGAGTATTTCAAAGTAAACTCTGATCAATATATTTCACTCATTCGATACAAATAAAAATCGCTACAAGCTTTAGTTGGTAAGTTCAGTTGTAACATTTCTGCATGCTGCATTACGAGGGTAGCTATTTATATTTCTGGCCTTGGCAACAGTAAGTGTTGCTAGGCGACCGCAGACGATTTTAATCGAAAGTTTGATATTTTTAAACATAAATTCAGCAGACGATTTACTATTATAACTTCATTTGTGTTGTTGACAGTAAATTGAAAAGTTCTTCTCTTTCAAAAAATGGAATTGAATCGTGAACATTTTCGTGCCATTATTTTTCATAACTTTCGATGTGGATTGTCAAGACAAGAGTGCTTCGATGAACTTAATTCTTTATTCAGCGATAAAGCGCCATCCTACAGCACTGTAAAAAATTGGTATTACGAATTTAATCGTGGTCGATGTTCGATCCAGGACGAATTCCGTGCAGGTCGTCCAAAATCCGTTGTTGTGCCAGAAAAGATCGATGCTGTGCGTGAACTGATAAAGCAAGATCGTCATGTGACATACCGTGAGATAGAGGTGTCTTTGGACATTAGTATGACTAGCATCAATAAAATATTGCATGAACATTTGAGCGTAAAAAAAAATTTTTCGCGTTGGATCCCGCATAATCTGACAAACGCTCAAAAAAAAGGCTCGTGTCGATTGGTGCAAGGAAATGTTGGAAAAATACGTTCAAGATACATCAAAGGCTGTGTATAACATCTACACAGGTGACGAATCGTGGATCTATGCATATGAGCCGGAAACAAAACAGCAATCAACTGTATGGGTCTTAAAGGACGAGGCAAAACCAACAAAAGTTTTTCGAGGAAGAAGCACATCGAAACAAATGATTGCCTGTTTCTTCGGCATTAACGGTCATGTGGCAACAGTGGCGTAAGAGCAACGCAGGACGGTCAATTCTGAATGGTACACGACCATTTGTTTGCCAGAAGTCATCGGAGAAATTCGAAAAAAGCAGAAGAACAGACGAATCATTCTTCATCATGACAATGCGAGCTCTCACACATCGACTCAAACAAAGGCATTTCAGACGGAGCGAAAGATCGAACTGATGGGTCATCCGCCGTACAGCCTTGATTTGGCACCCAATGACATCTTCTTATTCCCACACATCAAAAATAAATTACTTGGACAACGATTTTCGACCCCCGAAGAAGCGGTTGATGCATACAAAACGCATGTTTTGGAGTTACCTCAATCGGACTGGAAAAAGTGCTTTGAAAATTGGTTCAAACGCATGCAAAAGTGTATTGATCATCATGGTGAATATTTTGAAAAGCAATAAAACCAATTTCGATCCTACATATTTGTTTTTTCATTATTAGGCCAGAAATATAAATAGCAACCCTCGTATTAAAAATTATTACTTTTCACACATGTTCCTGAACATGTGTTCTCAATTTTGATTGGCTGTTTTGTTTCTTACTAACCAGAAGTCTTCTGTGATTGGCTATGTATTATCATTCCACTCTCTTCTTATATTACATATATATTTATATATATATTTATATATATATATACATACAGCAAAATAAATAAATACAAAAAAACCAGAAAAAAATCAAGGAAAACAATAAGTATCATTTATTGCGCATAAGAAAAAAACGGAAAATAAAAGATATAATCTTTTCCTCAGCCCACACGATTATATCCGAAAAAGAGTGCTTTCTAATATTGTATCAGTATAACCTAAGCAAAATATATCAATACAATAGTGTGAGGAGCACTCAAAAAATTTTTTTAGCAAAAATTACAACAAAATTTTTATGTAATTTTTGTAAAAAAATTTTTTTGAATGCTCCTCACACTATTGTATTGATATATTTTGCTTAGGCTATATTGATACAATATTAGAAAGCACTCTTTTTCGGATATAATCGTGTGGGCTGATGAAAAGATTATATATTTTATTTTCCGGTTTTTTTAAAAAAACTTTTTCCTTTTTTTTTTTTTTTAATTAATTCTTTTTTTTTCTTTTTCCAATTGTTTGTTATTATTATTATTCCCCCCCTTTTTTTTCATTTGTCTGTAATTTACCTTTGTTTTATCTTCATTTTGAACTTATATATATATATATATATATATATGTGTGTGTGTGTTTGTAGACAGGTTAATGTAAGCACCTGGAATGTTTTTTTTTTCTCATTTATCCCTCAACTCTCAAAGAAATGTTTGAATATTGATGAATGTTACACTTTTATATAAACTTGAATGACAACACACTTGATTGCTAAGTAGCATCTTTTTTTTATGGTTGAAATGCAAATTTTTAATTTGTTTTACAATTCTCACTTCAAGTCTTTTATTAATTGTTTTAAAAATTTGGAAATATTTTCCATTCAAGGAATATACTAGATATAGATATCATATATCTATTTGATTATGATTAGATATATAGATATTATACATCTATTTTATACATGATTTTTTTTTATATTTGATTTTTATTTCTTTTTAACTAACCGTTAATGGCCGGGATGCGTGTTGCCAAACCTTACCATAGATTATAAACTTGGCGATTGCAGGTGGTATTGGAGATGGATTACGCGTAAATGTGGTGGGAGAACGAAATTACATTAACCTAAACAGTGTAATTCGATATTCTTTTTCTCTTCCTCGACTAGCCATGATGAATAAAAATAACTCATTAATTCTTTTTAGTAGAGAATTAAAAAAGAAAATAACCTTTTCATTTTTAGGATCACTTTACAAATACACTGTATTTATATTTTATTAAACGCAATAACTTATATTTTATTAAACGCAATAATTTATATTTTATAAAACGATCTAGTTTTTTGATATAACAGATTTAATTTTTTAATTTTTTTTTACAAGAGTTGTGTTTGCGAAGAAATAAAAATAATTTATTAATGAACCAGTCACAAAATATAACGCAACATTTTAATACCATGTTTTATTGGAACGCTATTTTGAAGAATTGATTCTATTTAACTTTTATTGTAAGAAGGAATAACCTGTTTTATTTTAGTGATATTCTCTTTTAAATCAATATTCTCAATAAAAGAATAATGTGAGTATTTTTATGAAGATTTTTTTTAAGAAATTAACAAAGAAATATTATTATTAACTAGAAAAAAAAATTTGAGTATTTAAAAATGTTATCACTCTTTAAAGTAATAGTTTCTTGCAAACGAAATAATCGATATTTTTAAAATAAAGTTTGAAAATGTTTGTTTCATTACTAGAAGCATTTATCGTTAAAAAAAATTATTAAATAACTTTTTTTGCAATGAGATGAGATCTTAAACTTCGTGAAAAATTTATTCAATTCATTCATTATGGAGGTCATAGATACCTTGATACTCTTTCAATATAAGAATAATAAATGCAATAAATAGAAAATGCACAATTTAAAAAATATATTTAATTTACATATATTTCGTACAGGTTATTCTGCAACGATCATACGTAACATAAATTTATAAATTCCTATATACTGTTATATGAGTTTGGTAGTTAAAAATATAATTAAAAAATAGCATAATTAAAAAATAACATAATTAAAAAAATAACATGATTAAAAAGATTTTCAACCTTCAATTAAAAACTTCCTATTGTCAAATATTAAAAATAATTATCATTTTTAAAAATTTTTTTAAACACAAATTTTTATTTCTCGAACTTAATACTATCCTTCATATGAAAATATCAGAAAATTTATAAAAGAAAAACTATATTTTGAAACTGAGCCATTGGCGACAACTGAGGTTAGATGTATGTGCGGAGTTTAAATAAATTATGTGTTATAGAACTCACATTTAAGACTTAGATCAATTTATTATCAGGTCATAAGAGTGTTAATAAATAAATGTAGTGATTGTTTGATTTATAATTGTAAGTTCTGAATGTTTAATGTTAAGTTATACATTTCTTTTGAAATAATTTTTGAAATATGCAAAGCAGGGCGACATTCATTTCATCTTAAAAATCATCAACTTAACTTTCAATAACTATAGATAAATAAAAAACAAAAGTTAGATAATAACTTTAAATGAAATACTTTTAGAAAAATTCTTTCTAAATAATATTTAACACGTTCACGCGGGGATGACCCACCGGTGGGTCACGCTAGATTGTCTCATCTTGGCAGCGCACCGGAGTAAAAACTGGTAACAAAAAATTTCATTTTGTAGTTTTTTTCCGGGAATAATAAAAATCCATAACTATCAGATGTTTTTAACGGATGCAATTTTTATACTGAATTGCTTCTTCGCTGTGATAAATTTCCTTACAGTGAATTGCTTTGCTGAGAATAGATTAACTACTCCCCAATATTATCTAATATTGAAATAGTTCTTCTACCAGTATTTTTTTTTCCGTACCAGTTTTTTCACTTTTCCCGGCGTGAACGTGTTAAATAAAACACAATCACTTCTGAGTGATTTTGTAAGGAATTCTAAACTTTTAAATTTTACAATTTAGGTGAAAAGTAAATATCTTACAATAGTGGTAGGGAATTAAGGGAATTCTAAATCAAAAGTTTGCGTCCTAGAACGTAAATATCTGATCATTAGATTAAAAGTTAGTTTTAGATTTTTTGTTTACTGTTCACTTTACACTAAAACGTGATTTTTGTCTTTTGAAATTTTGATTTTAATGCCAATACTTCAACCTCCTTCGGGTTATGCTTACTTTATAAATTTAATCTCAACTTTATTTTTCTCTTCACTTTTAAACTGCAAAAGACTTTTTCTCCATTTGAAAATTATAAAAAAAGTTATTAATTTGATTGCGTGAACAGTTAATTCATTAAAATTGGACATTCTCAAATAATTCCTTTTAATAGTCATTTGTATTATTAATAATTATTATTTATACAAAATTATAATAAAGAAAAATTTGATTAGAAACTTAAAAGTTTTTGCTGCAATAATTAGGGAATTTCTATTGACAAAATTCAAGTATTTTTTTTCTCTGGAGCGAAA
Source organism: Parasteatoda lunata (assembly GCA_949128135.1). Classification (NCBI taxonomy): domain Eukaryota; kingdom Metazoa; phylum Arthropoda; class Arachnida; order Araneae; family Theridiidae; genus Parasteatoda; species Parasteatoda lunata. The sequence continues at coordinate 110,876,441 of OX421974.1, read as the reverse complement.
TGCATTTTTATTTAAAAGGGAACAATACTGACTTAATATTTATACTATAAAAATATCTCTAATCGCTAACACTGATGACAGGAAAAAAATTCGTTTTCTTTTTTTTTTCTTTTCCACAAAAAGTTTAAAACTTAAATTGTTGTTCTTTCATGATGAAGCAATCGTATAATATTCTCGTATCATGTAAAACTTTATGATGAAATTACTTATCTACCGTTTTACAATTATAAAATGAAATAAATATTGAATTCTACTTGCATTTTAAAATGTAATACTCAATTGTTCAATGCATTTTACGATTATTATTATAAAACTGCGTATAATGAACATTTCAACTAAAATAATTAGTACAAAATAGCTGCTAAAAATTCTCTTAAACATTTATAAATATTATACATTTATAAATTTCAGCTTTTCACATTTTTGCTAAATAATTTTTACGTCGAAAAATATTTAAAGAATTCCATAATAACTGAAAATCAAATAAAATTTTTAAAAAAATTATAAGCGGTATCGAGCAGAACCATTAAGTTTAATTAATGAGTATAGAATTGGAAACAAAGTCTCTGCTGAACAATAAAAAAAATTTTTTTAATCTTTTAAGTAAACAAACTTTATTGTAATAATCATTTCATTATTAAGGATTAAAAGTTATTGCGAAATTATTAGTTTTAATTAGTGGATGAGTAGGTAAAGAAGTTCACTACTCGAAATACATTTAATGAAAGTTATGAAAATATAGAAGGGGTAAAGGAGGTAATAATATAGAATTTTTTTTATCTTAGTTTCATTACGACCTTCTAAAACACGCTACTAAACACAATTTTGTTAACAGATACAAACGATTATGTCGGCGTTATAACAAACAAAAAAAAAAAAAAAATACGCTTTATATTTCATTTAATGCAGAGGAATCTAATGAAGACCCGCTTAATCGAAACTCTGAAATGTCTCACCCATATATAACTTGGTGAATGATAGGTACGTGATACCGAAAACAAAACCAAAACATAAGCGCACAGCTGTTTGGCGATTTGCGAGAACGCTCCTTTAACGCCAATAGAAATTTTCGCCAACCCTTTTATAATCTATGGTATGGTTTGGCAATACGCGGCCGGGATAGCCTGGTCGATTGGGTGCTGGGCCAATGTCCGAGAGTTCGTGGGTTCGAACCCCGCCGGACGAAGACTCCCCGTGTAGTTGGTGACTGATGCAAGTTAAAATTCTGTCGAGTCGCAAAGTCCTCCATGTTCCCGTAGCAAATCAATACCTCTGGGGGTACTGGATTGGAGACCGATCGTTCTCTGATTCAGGTCAAAGTTACGGTCTGTGGATGAATGAATGGATGTATGAATGGGTCCGCCTTATAAGCAGGTGTAGCGTATGATGTGGCAGAAGTCGAATTCTTGGCCATAGATGGCGCCACTGAAAAACAAGAATCGCACTCTCTGCTTTAAATTTGCTCGGTTTCACCAAGACGGCTTGCCCGTGGCGCAAACGGCATTAGAACCAACCAAGCAACACTAGCCGTTAAGGATCTTAAATGAATAAAAGACTCCATGAGATTGTAGTTGGCTCTTTGGTGTAGGTCTACTCCCCCCCCCCTAAGTATTGAACTTTCTGAGAATGATATAACTCCACTAAAAAAATCTCAAGAATTTCTTAATTTATAATTTAATTAATTTATAATAAATTTATATTATGCTTAAAAGTTTCCTACGGAAAAAAAACAATCATAAAAATTTTTCTTTGGCTAAGAATTTTAAAATCTGGAAATAATTTGAAATCCTTAGCATTGGCTATGTATATATATATAGTAATATCATAATTAAAGGTCAGTAAAGAAAAAGTGCAGGTAAACAAAGAAAACACAACACCGGAGGCAAAATTATAATGGTAATCATACTTAATACATTTAGTAATTAACCGTAAAAATAGCCTAAAACAAATTTACAAAAAATATAGTTTAAAATAAAAAAAAATTTAATAAAATTAGCCCCATAGTAAGAAAATAAAACATCATAGAAAAAGGTGATAACATACAGGTAAATTTGCTATACAGAGTGTAACGCCTTTAAGTCCATTTTATTGGAAGAAATGGTAAGACTCGTTTAATGCAGGCACTTATAAAAAAGTTCACATGTTTAACAGAGAACTTTTATTAAAATTTTTTCCTAATTTTGGAAAAAAAAAAAACAAATGACAATTTTTTAATAGTTTTCACTAGCTAACCCACAATCACAATAATTCGGAGCAATAGCAACGGACATTTAAAAGTTGTATTCGGAAGAAGAAATGCTCCAGTTCAAATATTTGCCGGAGGAGGTACATGAGCAAAGCATTTGTAGAGGAGGCCTGACCAAATCCTTCCCGCAGCACCCACATCTTGCACATTCTTCATATTTTAGTCTCACAATCACAAGATTTCTCTATAAGCGAGAGTAAATGCGAGTCAAGGAATTTAACAGCAGAATTTTTTGAAGTGATTGGCTTTATTGTTTCCAGGGCAATAGTAGAGAGTTCGCCTTTCAATGAGATGAATCGGGTTCTAATCTTAACAATGGCTGGTCGATATGTATTTTCCATTCCATTCGCACCGACCACAGTGCACAAAATACCCTCAGTGGTAAAAGGATCATGGGTTCGACGCTAGACTAACCGTGTCAGGTTTGCGTGGTTTTCCTCTCCATGTAACCCAAATGTGAGTTTTGTCATGCATTCAGCTCGGCTAGAACATTTAAAACAGGACTTATCAATGTAAGAGTATTTTATTTTAATAAGTTGTTAAAAGTTTTCATCACAATGTACACAAATACATTCATGAAGATTTTATTACATTAAGAATAGGTTTAGCCAAAGTAATTTTTAAATTTAATATTATTGATAATTTAATATTATTGATAATTTAATATTATTGAACTAATTTAACACGCTGAATGCCATAGGTCACCGGTGATGAGTTTGTTTGTAGCACCACAGGGGTCACCGATGAACGGCGAAGCTGAAGTATTCGAAACACATAATTCGAATAAATTTTTAATGCTCTTAATTTTTTTTATATTATTATTCTTACTAAAATGGTTTGAAGAAATTAATGCAATACATACTGAAAAAATCATTTTGGCCAGACGGGCAAGCCATGTAGAATTAGCGTGGCATTCAACGTGTTAAAGAAACAAAAAAAGTGTAAATCTAGCTAAGCTTAAATACACAAGAAAGTGTTGTTTTTAATACATAACAAAATTGGAGTAAACAAAGAAAATTCAAATGTAAATAGAAAAGTAATTATTTATAAAAATAACTACTTATAAAAATAATTATTATTTATAAAAATATTGAATAATTGAAAAAAAAAATATTTTGCATTTACTGGAACACAGTCAAGACAGAAAGTAACAAAAAAAAACTATAAATCATTTAGTTAAATTTAGATTACACAAACATTAAATTGCCTTCAGAGAGAAAAAAAATGTCACTGTATCAAGTTTATACACATATCTTTACCTTACAATCAATATATTTTCTTTCTAAATATTGTTACCAAAATCATCAGTAGATTAAAACTAACCTGTCTCACGACGGTATAAACCCAGCTATTAGTGGGTGAACAATCCAACGCTTTGCGAATTCTGCTTCGTAATGATAGAAAGAGCCGACATCGAAGGATCAAAAAGCGACGTCGCTATGAACGCTTGACCGCCACAACCCAGTTATCCCTATGGTAACTTTTCCGGCACCTCTTGCATAAAACTCTTAAAATCAAAGGGATCGATAGGCCCCGCTTTCGCGGTCCGTATTCGTACTGAAAATCAAGATCAAGCGAGCTTTTGCCCTTTTACTCCACGCGAGGTTTCTGTCCTCGCTGAGCTCTCGCCTTAGGACACCTGCGTTACCTTTTGACAGATGTACCGCCCCAGTCAAACTTCCTGCCTGAATCTGGCCTCGGAGCGGATCGCGCGGGCCGCTCGAGGGCCCGCGCTTAGTGCTAGAACCGTGGTCCCTTCGGACCGCTTCACCGAGTCAGTAAAAACACGATGAAAGTAGTGGTATTTCACTGTCGACGGCCGAGACGACCGTCTCCCTCTTATACTACACCCTCCATGTCTTTTCACAGAGTCAGACTAGAGTCAAGCTCAATAGGGTCTTCTTTCCCCGCTGATTTTTTCCAAGCCCGTTCCCTTGGCTGTGGTTTCGCTAGATAGTAGATAGGGACATGCCTCCAGGTGAGACTTGGTACCTAGAGTTTTGAAAATCCCCAAACCCATAACAATCTCACCTGACTACCTATCCATCTGGCCAAACCTCGGGTGCGAGCCTTGAAGAAACCAACGAGTTGGAAGGTTTATTAAATCATTTTGATATTTGTACATAAAAATTTCTTTTTTTTTTTTCTTTAACATGACAAAAACTTAACAATTTCGTGTATTATATGAACAAGGCCATTTGTGATGAATTTCTTTTATTTATTTATTTTTTTAAATGAATAGATTTCTACGTATTGTAAAATAGATTTCTAAGTATTGTAAAATAGATTTCTAAGTTTTTTTTTCTCCTTCCCTTTTTTTCTTTTATCTTTTTTATTACTTTTGCAGATGTTGAATTTTTTATATTTTGTTGTTAATCGGAGATTTTCTACATTATATATATATATATATATATATTTTCTTAGTCTAATTTCAATAGATTGTCGTTATTGGCTAGAAAATCCATAGCATCGTGGAGTTTTTTGTTTAGTATTCTGTTTTTTAGAAATGAAAGTCTCCACTCTCTCAAAAAATTTTGATTAGGTGTTTGAGTATGCCATGAAGCTGTTAGGGGACAATTGAGTAAGTAGTGATCTGGGTCACCTACTTCTCCACAGGTACAATATTCTGTGTTTGTGATTTTTAAATAATTAAAGTATTTTGGAAATGGGCCATGGCCCGTCAGGAACCATATTTCCTTTTTTGTTAAATTTTTTTATATTTCTTTCATAGTATTACGCATATTAAAAAGTCTTCTTCCTGTGTTTATGTCTTCCCATGATTCTTGCCACTTTTTTTTGATTTTATTTTTTAAGATTGATTTAAGAGCTGATTTTGGGATTGGATGTGGGTAAATTGGTTGATTTGATATTGCTGCCTCTTTTGCTATTTTATCTGATAATTCATTCCCCTGAGTACCATTATGCGCTTTCATCCATTTGATCTTTATGTTTGTGTTAAGGATTAGTTTTTTTATATTGTTACTGGAAATTGTTAGTGGAAAGTGTTACTGGAAATGGCTTGGAGAACCGATTTACTATCTGACCAGATATTTATGTTTTGGTTTGATGTGCTTGAATTTTTAATGAATTTTATGCATTCGTAGATTGCCAAGAGTTCGGCTTGAAATATTGAATTGTTTTGTGATAATTTAAATTTTTTTTTAATAGTGTTGCTAACGAATGCAAATCCTGTACCAAATGGTTGTTTTGAGCCGTCTGTGAAAAAGTTATTATTGAGAATTTGCTGTTTATTATTGTGGTCAAAAGTATCATGTGTAATTAGGTTGTGTTCAAATGTTTGTGTTGGGTGGAAGATTTGTTCATAGAAATATGTTTCAAAGTTATTTGCTTGTAGTGATGTATCAAAAAATGTTGCATTGGTATTAAGTTGTAAGATGTTTATTTTTTTTCCAATTGCTTGGATTTCAAGATGGAGCGGAGGAACCTGTGTTATTATGAGTAAGGTGGAGGTTGGGGTTGAGTGGTAAGCTTTTGAAATCGAAAGTAGAAATTTTCTTTGAATGGTTGTCAATACTCGTTCTAGACGCGGTGAAATATTTTGTGCCCATAGGTTGGCTCCATGGGAGAGGGTTGGAATGACTATTGTTTTGTTAAGTTGAATCCTGGAATAGAAATTAATTCCCCAATTTGTTGAGGCGATTTTGTTTAAGGATTTAAAAAGTTTTAGTGATTTTTCTTTTAAGATTCTAGAATGAGATCCCCAATTTAGGCCCCTGTCAATTTGAATTCCGAGATATTTGAAATTATTTGTTGTTTTTAAAAAAGTGTTGAAGATTTTAAGAATTGGGCCTCTATTAGTAAATTTAAAATAAGTGAATGAGGATTTGTTGATTGAAAGTGTTAGAAATCTTGAAGTTAGCCAGTTTTCAATATGTTTTAGAATTAAATTGCTTTCTTGCTCAAGTATTTTCCTAGATTTCCCCCCCGTTAGGATTAAAAGATCATCCGCGAAGGCTAAAAAATTATTTGAAAAGGTAGGATTCTTCAATAAGTCATTAAAAAGTAAATTCCATTGGAGCGGGCCAGAACAGGAATCTTGAGGGCATCCTTTTAAGAGGATTTTAGTAACAAAACCTTCTGGAGTTAGTAGTGCAATTTTTTTATTGTTGTTTATGTTGATGAGCATTTTTCCAAAGTTGACTGGAATATTCGTTCTTGAGAGTTCTTTGTGTACTAGATGATATTGTATGTTGTCGAATGCACCTGCTATGTCTAATGAAATGGCTGTTACGTGTTTGTGTTGTTGTTTAAGTTGATTTAGTGTGTTGTGGAAATGATGGAGAGCTGTGTTAACTGATTTTCCGATTCGGAAACCGAATTGATTATGCGTTAGATTGTTTTCTGATTCGATGCGAAAAGATATTTTTTTAGTTATAATTTTTTCTAGTAATTTGCCCATGTTAGGAAGAAGTGTAATGGGTTAGTAGGATTTGATATCTTCGGGATTTTTTCCTGTTTATAAGAAAAGTAATAGTTGTCCGAATTTAAAAAAGTCCGGAAAAGTTGATAAGAGAAAACACTTATTAAAAAAAATTAAAAAGAATTTGTGAAAGTGATTGATTAAATTTTTAATGATTATGTTGTCGATACCATCAATTCCTGGTGCCTTATTATTGTTAAATTGTTTTGTGGCGTTAAAAAGTTCTTGTTTTGTTATTAATGGGTCATGAATTCTATTTTTGAAATAAAGGGGGGTTTGGGTGATTATATTATCATTTGTAAATATTTTGTCTAGGTAATTAAAGGCTTCTTTTTTAAAATCGTTTGAATTAAGTATTGTATGAAATGGTGCTGGATGTGGATTATCTTTGAATGCGTGTTTATAATGTTTACCGTAAAGATTCTTAGAAGTTTCGCATAGTTTTTTCCATGAGTTTGTTTTTTGAATTTTGATCATTTGTTTGAAAATCGCTCTTTCTTTTTTAAAAATTTTGGTGAAATGAATTTTAGAGTCTTGATTATCTGTCTTTTGTATTCTTCTTCTTAATGCTATTATTTTTTTTGTTGGGTTTGAAGGCTGGAGTTCCACCAAGGGATTTCTTTGTTATTGTTTGTAATTTTTTTTGTTTTAAGAGAATTCTTGCAAATTTTAAAAATTATTTCTATTAAGAAAAGGGTAAAGTCATTCAGTTTTTTTGAATTATTCACATCATTTAATTTTGAAAAAAGGGACTGTTCTTGTTCCTTAAAGAGAGTATTAAATTTTGAAAAGTTACCAAATTTTGTTTTGAATCTCGTATTGGTGGTTATCTTGAAGGAATTTTTGATAATTATTTGGATGAATTTATGATCTGAATTGTTGAAATTACCCAACACTTGCCAGTCTATGTGTTCTTTGAGTGTTGGGGAGTTTGTTATTAAAAGATCTGGCCATCCCTGATGGTTGGAAGTTTGAAATGTTGGTTGTGCTCCGGTTGTGTTTAAAAGAGCAAGATGATTTGCTTGTAGGAAATCTAAAAGGGTTTCTCCACGATCGTCGTTATTGCTATAACCCCAGAGGGTATAATGTGCGTTAGAATCTGTGCAGAATAGAATTTTTGAATTAATTGAGTATTTGTTTAAAATAAATTGTAGTTCTACTATGAGGTTATCTATGTTGCATTTTGGTGAAATGTAGGAGGAATTAATGAAAAGTGGGGTTGTATTGTTAGAGTTTATAGAGATTGAAACCGATTTAGGAAATTGTTTTAATAGAATAGGGTTAAGATTTTTGTTAATGAGGAAAATCCCCGCTTTGTTATTACTAGAATTGTACAATCTCCAATTTGAGGGTAAACCAAGAATTTGATTTTTTGGACAGTATGGTTCCTGAAAACAGACCATGTCCAATTTTAAATCTATGGCTGTTTTTTGTAATATGCTCATGGCATCTCTTGACCTTTGAAGGTTAATTTGAATAATGTTTAATTGTGGAATATCAATTGTGTTGGAGAGGAATTTGGTTAAGTTAAGAAAATTTAAGTTTTGGGATGACATGTTAATTAAGAAAAATCCAAACATGATGGAATTCCAGTCTGAAGTTGGTAAATTTGAAGACAAGAATTCTTTAGTCTTATTGTTTTGTTTTGTTTTAAGGGATTGAAGTAGTCTGGTCAATATGTTGAGGTACTGAAATGGATTGGTTCTTTTTAATTAGCTGTCTTTGAGTGTGGTGTTGAGAAATCTCTGATGGATTAGGAACTTTGGAATTGTGAGTGAATAGAAAGTTTGGGTCTCAGAGAATGGTTAGATTGGATGAGAGATTCCAACTTGATTTGAGGAAAAACTGTTGACTTTACATCTTTCTATGAAGTTGCTTTAGATGAGTAGATCGAAGCAAAATGATTGAAGTTGGCTTCCTGTTGAAGTGATGTTCTTGGTTTGATTTGAAGGATTGAGGATCTTAGCTTTCCGTGTGAGCCCGAAGAAAAACAGGGATACTGTATGTAGATTGATGAACTTGAATCTGTACTGTTAGGTGAGTGTAGATTTTTGAGTCTTGAAGTTAGTAGTGTCTTTTATAAAGATGTAGATGTTAAGTTGTTTGAAAGTTTGTCTTTGTTTTGTTTTTGCTTGTTAATACTGAGATCTGTTATGGCGATTGTTTTGATAGTATTTCTTTTGTTCTTCCTTGAGTAAGGTAAATTCGTTAAGGTATGCAGGGCAGTTTCTGTATCCTGGGCTATGATTAGTGTGAAAGTTTGTGTTAAAGTAGTGGTTTGAGTAATCGCAATTGATGCATGATGGATGACAACTTATTTTACCGTCGTGATAATTGCTGCATGTTTTACATGCAGTTTTGTTAATGCAGCTTGATGTTAGGTGGCCTATAGCATGACAATTTCTGCAGACTTTTACTTGAAGCCTTTTTCTTATGTAGATCTTGTTAAATTCTAAGAAAAAAGATTGTTTTTTAGTAGGTTTATTGCTAAGGAATAAGTGATTGAGAACACTGAGTGTCTTTGGTTCTCTCGTTTATAATTTGGTATATCAAGGATGTGAATAATTTCTTTATATTCGTTGTATCTTTCTTCTATCTTGAGTTCATCGATGATTTCGTCGTTGTTATATTCTTTTGGTATATTGAATAGTATTATTGTTATCTTTCTGTTCTTTTTTTCTGTGAAGGGGATGTCTACATTATTTAGGATCTCTTGGGCTTCCCGTTGTTCTTTAGTTGAGTTGCATTTTATTTCCATGATGTTATTGTTTCTGTATATGTTTTTAATTTTTGGGATGGTATTGGTTTCTTTAATCTGGTCAATGATTGACTCTGACGAGAGATTGTTCTTTTCAAGTTCAATAATCAGGGGAGCTGGTGTACTATTGATCTGTTTTGAAGTTGTTTGTCTTGGTTCTTTGTAGTTATTAACATTTGCTTTATCTCTGTTATGTTTTCCTTTTTGTCGTTCAATTCTGCCGTGTTGCTTTTTGTAGAATACCATAATTGTTTAAGATTAACTAAGGCTTCATTGCCCGATTTTCTCAGTTCTGAGCTCAAAGAACTTCGATTTCCTGTGTGGTCGATTTCCTGTCCATGATGTTATTGTTTCTGTATATGTTTTTAATTTTTGGGATGGTATTGGTTTCTTTAATCTGGTCAATGATTGACTCTGACGAGAGATTGTTCTTTTCAAGTTCAATAATCAGGGGAGCTGGTGTACTATTGATCTGTTTTGAAGTTGTTTGTCTTGGTTCTTTGTAGTTGTTAACATTTGCTTTATCTCTGTTATGTTTTCCTTTTTGTCGTTCAATTCTGCCGTGTTGCTTTTTGTAGAATACCATAATTGTTTAAGATTAACTAAGGCTTCATTGCCCGATTTTCTCAGTTCTGAGCTCAAAGAACTTCGATTTCCTGTGTGGTGGTTAATGATGTTATGAAGTAATGTCCAGGTTATCTCAAGTTGGTTGTTGTTATCCATTATTATTTCTAGGTTGTTAATGTTTGGGTTTCTTTGATTCATTGTTATGATAGTTACTGATTTGGTTGAGTTATGTTTTGATGGAAATTATCCTCTTGGCTTGTCCCTCCCCCCCCCGGCGAGGCCATCCCCCGGTCATGAGCGAATTGATGAAAGAAACCATTTGGTTTATGTTGTCTTGTAAAAAATTGATTAGTTGAATTATTGAATAAAAAAAAAATTAAAATAAAAAAAATATTTTGTTATATCAATTTATAATCCTTGAAATAGATTGTATACCAATCATAGTAAAACGATGTAAAAAATCTGTCTGAAAAGAGACTTTGAAATTTGGTAATGTATCCCTTTAAATTTACTGAAAAATGAAAAATGACATTTTTTTGGGAAAACCCAAAAAAAATAATTAAAAATAAATAAAAAAAAATAAAAAAAGATTAGAGTGGACCCATGTCTCACTGATTTTTGAAAAATTAAAAAAAAAGTGATAAAGAAACTGTTAATTTGGAAGAGGAAAAAAAAAAAAAAAAAAAAGCACTATGTTTTACCGTTTTTCCCATTAAAAGCAATTTTTTTTACTTAAAGAAAAATATAAAAAAAAATTGATTAGGTTAAAAGCAGTTAAATTGTAGAAGGACGGCCAAAATAAATGTAAAGAAAATTAATTTTTGTCAGAATTTGTGATCATAACTGAATTTTTGTAGAAATTTGCTTTAATAACACAGTAAAAATAGTTAAAATACATGGAAACAGAAATTGGAACATTTTCCGAGGTTTGTAAGCCGAAATTTGAAAATTAACTTTAACTGCGTTCATGCTCTTTGTTTTGATCGAAAGATGCTTTTATCGGTAATCCATCGGAAACCATAGTAAATTTTCAAAAAATCATGGAAAAAAAGCTAATTGTTTTAGGAAAAAAAAAATACTTTTAAAACATTAAGGATAAATACAAACACAAGGATAAATACTTTTAAAACATTTCAAATTATTCATGGTAAAAAAACTAAATGATTATTGAAACAGAAAACTAATAAATAAAGAGAAAAAAGACAATGTTTACATACAAAAATGTCTGAGAAACGTGCAATAAACACGTTTTTTGATGTTAATATTTTGCCGTCATAGCCATATTATTAGAACCGGTTGTTGGAATTGCATAAATTATATCTCTAATTAAAGGTAATCGCATTGTGAAAAAGGAAAGTATTGCGTTTTTAAAAAATGACAACTCTTAAACCCCTTAAAAAAATGTTGAAATTAGCGAAATTTCCGAAAAGTGCCGAAAAATTTTCTCGGAAGCTTGAAAAAATGGGTTATGGATTTTTAGATTTTTTAAAAAGAATTTATTTGATTAGTACTCATTAACAACCAAGTAAAAAAAAAGAAATTTCAGAAAAATGACAATAATTTCTATTTTTTAGCGAATTTTGAAAAATGAAAGATAGTGAAAATGTTCTATTACAAAAATTCAGGATTTAATTAAAAAATAACAAAAAATGCTAGAAATGTGCGGTTATTACCGCTAGATTGTAAATATTTTTTTCTATTATTGTGATTTTTTACTAAAAACAAAAAACATTTTTTATATTTTTTACAGAATTTAAAACATTTATTTAGACAAAAACAATATGGCCGACCCCTACTATAAGCCTAAAAATTGCAATCATGATTTACTTTTTCGCTCATAAGCAGAAAAATAAGCCCCCCCCCAAGGGGGAAAAAGACTCACCGAAGATGCCCTGGACTCTTACATCCTTCTTATTTGTAAAATTGGCACTGATAAATAAGAATAAACACTTAATTGGGTTAAAAAATCCGGAGCTGTTTTAAAGGACGCGTTCCTTTATTGGCTGCTGGATAGGTAGTATTAGATAGGGACAGTAGGGAATCTCGTTAATCCATTCATGCGCGTCACTAATTAGATGACGAGGCAATTGGCTAGAACAAGGGGTAGCCTTAAGAGAGTCACAGTTACTCTCGCCGTTTACCCGAGCTTGGATGAATTTCTTCACTTTGACATTCAGAGCACTGGGCAGAAATCACATTGCGTCAGCACCGGTCATGGGCTATCGCAATGCATTGTTTTAATTAGACGGTCGGATTCGTTGAGTCCGTGCCAGTTCTGAGTCGACTGTTAGTCGCCCGCTGAAACGGTTGGTACGCACCGTGGCACGGTCCGCCGCGCAGCTGAGGCATTCCACGGGAAGGCCCCGACGCTGGTAGCCAGTCTCGCCCTGTCCCGGTGCAGTGCCACACCCGCTTCGGACCCCAGCCTGACGGGCCCAGTCCTCAGAGCCAATCCTTATCCCGAAGTTACGGATCGAACTTGCCGACTTCCCTTACCTGCATTGTTCTATCGACTAGAGGTTGTTCACCTTGGAGACCTGCTGCGGATATGGGTACAGACCGGCACGAAAATCACACTCTCTCCCTCGGATTTGCAAGGGCCGGCAGAGGCGCACCAGACACCGCAAGAGCCGCGGTGCTTTTACGAGAACAGCGTCCCTATCTCCAGACGAGCCAATTCCAGGGACACGAATTCTTACAAAGAAAAGACAACTCTTCCCCGGGTCCTCCGTCGACTACTCCGAGTTCGGTTGCGTCGCCGCACTTGTGCCCGAGGGCACTATCTTCGTGTCCGGGTTGGGGAATATTAACCCCATTCCCTTTCGGTCGGCAGCGGGACAAACTGAATTTTAACGTCCCGCTTCGGAACGGACTTCTCCGATTCCTTAGGGCCGACTGACCCATGTTCAACTGCTGTTCACATGGAACCCTTCTCCAGCTTCAGTCCTCAAGGTTCTCACTTGAGTATTTGCTACTACCACCAAGATCTGCACCGGTGGCGGCTCCAGGCGGGGTCGCGCCCGGCACCTTCGACGCACACCACCGCGACCCTCCTACTCGCTGCGGCGTAAGCCTCCTTTCAATGGGGAGTTTTGCCGCAGCGCCCGGGTATGGGCTCGACACTGTAACGCGCCATCCATTTTCAGGGCTAGTTGCTTCGGCAGGTGAGTTGTTACACACTCCTTAGCGGATTCCGACTTCCATGGCCACCGTCCTGCTGTCTAGAGCAACCAACACCTTTCATGGGGTCTCATGGGCGTTCATCCTACAGCGTCAGTTCTGCTTACCAAAAGTGGCTCACTGGGCACTCTCATCCGAAACGTCCTCTCTTCAGTCATGCAAGAGGGACTTCTCACCCATTTAAAGTTTGAGAATAGGTTGAGGTCGTTTCGACCCCAAGGCCTCTAATCATTCGCTTTACCGGATGAGACTGATTTCTCCGAGCGCCAGCTATCCTGAGGGAAACTTCGGAGGGAACCATCTACTAGATGATTCGATGAGTCTTTCGCCCCTATACCTGGGTCTGACGATCGATTTGCACGTCAGCACCGCTGCGGACCTCCACCAGAGTTTCCTCCGGCGTCATCCTGCCCGGGCATAGGTCACCATCTTTCGGGTCCCAACGTGTATGCTCGGACTCCGCCCAACCGATGAATCGGACAGGACGGGTCGTTGGTGCGCCCCCCACGCGCAGGCGAGGGGATCTCAACTTGACCAGCGTCGAGTCCAGCCTTCGCTTTCATTGCGCCTCTGGGCCTAGTCAAGACCCATTGACTCGCACACATGTTAGACTCCTTGGTCCGTGTTTCAAGACGGGTCGGGTGGGTGACCGATCTACTCGCTACCAACCACTGGCCTCCTGCGGGTCTCGCGCGGCCACCAAGGGCCCCAGTCCAAGAGCCACGGGCTCGTCCCGTGTGCAAGCAGAAACATCTGGAGAGCCCTTGCCGCGACTCGCCCGCTCCAAATTGGAGGAGGCGCAGAAGCCCAAGAGGGCTTAGCGACAACACGGTCGGGTCACGAGCCATCGCCGGACCGGCTATAATACAGACGACGCCCACGAGGAGCACGCCGGCTACCTTCCGATCGTCCGACCTTCAGGCCGTCTCCCAACCGGTTGCAGCATCCTTCGGACGGGAAGCAAATGCGTCTCGCGGCCGGAGCGGGCCGCACGGTAGGTCCCGTTAGGGAACCAGACCCGGACGTACCCGTCCCTGCCTCGCGACTGAATCCTCCCGCCACAGGATTTCGAGGGCCCACCCGTTTACCTCTGAGCAGTTTCATGTACTCTTGAACACTCTCTTCAAAGTTCTTGGCAACTTTCCCTCACGGTACTTGTTTGCTATCGGTCTCACGGCCATATTTAGCCTTAGGTGGAGTTTACCACCCGATTGGGGCTGCACTCCCAAGCAACCCGACTCCAAGGAGATCGCATCCGCGGACGACCGAGCAGCTATGGGTCTCGCACCCGCTCTGGAAAGATGCCCCGGTCAGGGGGACTTGCTGCAAGGTCGAACCTCGCCACGCTCACTCACGAACGCCACATTTCCCGGAACCCGCGAGGATCCGGGATTCGGCGCTGGGCTCTTCCCTTTTCGTTCGCCATTACTCAGGCAATCCCTGTTGGTTCTTTTCCTCCGCTTATTTATATGCTTAAATTCAGCGGGTCGTTTTGTCTGATCTGAGGTCGACACAGATTATAAGTTTGCGATTTCTTCCCAAGACCTCTTTTTAAGGTGCTAACTCTTGACGGGAGACGACATGTGTAGCGTCTTCTCCTTGAGGCACCCGCGACGTCGGTGGTACGCCGCGATCGGCCAGGGGAGGAACCGAGCACTTGGAGCCGGCGGATCTGTCGATCTGGTGCGGCCAGGTGAAGGCAGAGTCTCCTTTGCAATCTAAGGTCCGAAGGGACCACGGTTCTAGCACTAAGCGCGGGCCCTCGAGCGGCCCGCGCGATCCGCTCCGAGGACAGATTGAGGCAGGAAGTTTGACTGGGGCGGTACATCTGTCAAAAGGTAACGCAGGTGTCCTAAGGCGAGCTCAGCGAGGACAGAAACCTCGCAAGATCGCAACCGAGCAAGATCATCTGGCTTTTATTTGCAAAGAGAAGTCGAGGTGTATTAATTGTACTCAGGCCAACGAGATGAATCACCTAAACCTGAAAACTAACCACAGTGCGATCAATAAGAACTGCGAAACGAACAAGTGGGAGATTGTCAAACTCATTAAGAAGATAAACGATGGATAGAAAAGATACCAAGTTAAAGATCTCGCATATCAACTTAAATCACACAAGAATAGCTAATTCGCAACACTCAACAGACTTCATTGCAATTGGAATAACAGTTGGATCGTTAAACGAACCCTACTATAATAAGAACAATCAAATTGCTGGGCTCCAGCGGGAGATTGGAATCGTGGCGGGAGACGATAGACCTAGAAGTGCCGTGATCTACAGATTGGGAGAGATTGACATTTTTCCTGTCTGTATCGAGCGCGATTTGGTCATTGTAGAGATTACAACCATAAACATGCACTTCTTCTTTTTCTCAACGTACGTTCCCCCTTCGGAACCTTTATCAGCTTCTCTGGATGCATTGCAGGCGCATATGTATAGACATCCGAGGGATGACTTTTTAATCAATGGTGACCTCAATGCTAAAAGCGCGCTATGGGGTAATCCAGTCGATGATAGTAGAGGTAATGAGATAATTGAATTCATCGCTTTGATGGACCTAAACATAGGGAATCAACCAGATTCAATTCCAACATACCACTCTACAATCGGCTCCAGCTGGATCGACCTAACACTTTACAGAAATAATACTTTTGACCTATAGAAATGGAGAGTTGAGGATATAGAAACTCTGAGTGATCATAAACTGATAACGATGGAAATAACTGTGGAGCAAAGCGAGAAACCAAAAACAGGAAGGATAGTGTATTCCGACCTAAATCTCTTCCAATTTGTAATAAATAAAGACATGGTTCGAAGAGAAGGTGGACAGATAAATCACATTGACAACGCGCAAAACTTGAACGATTACATACAGGACATGACTAAACAAATTAAGGAAATTTGTGACAAATCAAGAAAAAAACGGGAGAAGTCACACTCTAACAGCCCAAAATGGTGGTCCCTTGATCTGGCCATACATAGAAAGAGACTCAGATAAAAAGAAGGCGTTATCAAAGAGAGACAGAACCGACAGCTAGGCAGAATAAATTAATAGAATTTAAAAGAGAGAGTTGTAGTTGTAGTTGTAGTTAATTTACGTCGCACTAGAGCTGCACAATGGGCTATTGGCGACGGTCTGGGAAACATCCCTGAGGATGATCCGAAGACATGCCATCACAATTTTGATCCTCTGCAGAGGGGATGGCACCCCTGCTTCGGTAGCCCAACGACCTGCACGCGAAGTCGAGCACTTTACGGTAGAACAGTTTAACGAGGACCAATACCGCACACCCTCGGTCCCTACGCAGACTGATCCAAGTGGTCACCCACCCGCACACTGACCGCAGCCAGTGATGCTTGACTTCGGTGATCTGCTGGGAACCGTGTCTTAACGATCAGTCCACTGCGGGACTTTAAAAGAGAGAGAACATTATATACTAATAGAATTAGAAGACAGAAAGCACAGTCATTAAGAGACCACCTTACTAACATTACAGAGCAAAACTGTTTTGGGCCCGATAACTTGATAACCAAGGGTAAATACCTTGGAGGAGGAATCATGAAGCCCCAGAGGAAGCTTGATGGCACGTACACAACAAATCTGTCAGAGACTATAAAAGAGATCATAAATTATCATTTTCCTTTAACTGGAAATCAGTCCCTTCCTGAAATAACCGACCACAACTTAGAGCAGCCCTTAACAAACGAAGAGATAACTAAGACTATGAACAACATCAAAAACAATAAGGCCACAGGACCAGACGGTCTTCCATCAGAGATATTCAAGGCCACCTGGGCTGTACAGCCCCAGTGGTTTGCGAGCATCTTAAATAAATGTATTGAACTACGGTCCTTTCCAAACGCCTGGAAACAGGCAAAACTAATTCTTATACCAAAGCCGGGCAAAGACCAGAATGCCCCTGACGGCTACAGGCCACTATCTCTTCTCCCGACTTGGGGGAAGGTATTAGACAAACTTTTAACAACTAGATTGACCTTTTTCCTTGAAACAAACTCCTTACTACATACCGATCAACACGGCTTCAGAGTTGGGCGATCCACAACAACAGCGGTAAAGGCACTGCTCAACAGAATAACTAGGGCAAAGCAACTGCAACATTACGCACTGGATGTTTCACTGGACATAAAAGGTGCATTTGACCGGGTAATGTGGAGCTGCGTAATTCAGCAACTTATTAAAACAAACTGTACTTTGACATTAACAAAAATGATAATCAGCTTCCTGAGCGACAGATCAATCGTTTTCCGGACGAAGCAAATAGATATTGAGCATCCGATTACTAGGGGAGTCCCACAGGGATCGAGCCTTGGGCCGATCCTGTGGCTACTTGTGGCAAACGATATTCTTGGAAAGAACAAATTGGAACACGAGTCCTCACTGGCATTTGCTGACGATTTCATGGTGCTGGAAACGGGAACAATAATTGAAAGACTTGGCCCAAAGATGACCAGTATACTTGAAGAATATCAGGCCTGGGCCGAGAAATACGGACTCGAGTTTAGCTCGAACAAATCACAGGCCATCGCGTTTCCCAAGGGAAAACGGATAACGAGAAAACCAACAATCAAACTCAGGGGCCGGGATAGCCTGGTCGGTAGGGCGCTGGGCCCATGTCGCAAAGGTCGAGGGTTCGATCCTCGCCGACCGAAGACTCCCCGTGTAGTAAATGGTGACTGATGCACGTTAAATCTGTCGAGTCTCAAAGTCCTCCATGTTCCCATAACAAATCAATACCTCTGGGGGTACAGATACAGGAGTTTTCTTGTCTTCTGGATTGGCTCAAAATTACAAGGCTACGGAGTTGAACATTAGTAGTCGTAAACCCATGAAATTGGATCGGCTGTTCAACGACGGTTATAAAATAAAATAAAATCAAACTCAGGGGAGAAAATATTAGAGTCTATGATACAATCACCTATCTGGGCTTTAAGCTGAACACACAGATGTCATGGCTCCCCCACTTGAACATATCTACAACAAGATCACTATATTCCAGAGCAAACTCACCAGATTATCGGGTGCAGAGTGGGGCCTAGGCCCAAAAATTAAAAAGATGATCTACTTACAGTGTACACAGAAAGTTATTACATATGGTGCCGAGATATGGGCAAACGACCAGGTTAGAACCTTAAACAGGATCAGGAAGATTGAGAGATTGTCTTTACTCAACATTACAAAGGTCTACAGGACGATGCCAACTGCCGCATTGCAAGTTCTCGCTGGAACAATCCCTCTGGAATTCATCGTTGAGACAGAAGCAGCTATCTCAAACAAGTTTTTACATGAAGAAAGAGAGATAATTCACCCGAAAATACCGGCTAGACACCCTGCAGATAACATATCGATTTCATACCGTTTGAACTTACCCACACTGTGCGGTATCGAGATATTCTCAGATGGATCTAGACTACTGATTGGAAATGAGTATCGTGTGGGATGTGCTTTTCAGGTATACGACAGTGGCACCCCCATCACAAGTTATAGGTTCAGATTGTCTAACAACTCTACGGTGTATAAAGCGGAGCTGTGGGCGATCTACCAGTCAGCCTTATGGATAAAAATTAACGGCCTTACATCAACGGTAAATATATACTCGGACTCGCTCTCTGGCCTCCAGGCACTTGACAGACACAGAAATACAGATTACGTAATTAAAATGATTAGAGACAATTATAGTTCCAATATCCAGATGCATTGGGTGAGAGCCCACGTCGGGACGGTAGGGAACGAGGAGGCGGACAAACTAGCAAAACAGGCATGCGAGTTACCAAAAATAGATGCCCAACATTTTACATCTAAGGTATCAATAAGAACCGATCAACGGAATGAAAATCTCGGGAAGTGGCAACAGAGGTGGGACGACCTGCAAACACAAGGGTGCCATACTCACGAAATTATTCCTAAAGTTGGTATGAATAAAATATATTCAGATTTTTATATTAATCAACTTCAGACAAATCATGTTACGCAGGGCATCTACCAAGCGAGATTCCATAACAAATCACCCAATTGTCACCAGTGTGGAGTACCTGAGGACATGGAACACCTGTTATTGAGATGTCCTGTGTTTTCAGAGGAGAGAAATCAATATTTCCCTGATAACTTAACATACCAAAACCTAAAGAAATTCTGGAACCAAACCCGTATTAACGCAGGTATAAGGGAAATTCTGAAGAAACATTTTGAGGCTAACACTCCCACTATCTTGTAGCCCCCATGGGTATGGCTTCAAATGTATATCACAGATTTTTACCATAGAAACTCTAAACGCGTAAAAACTGTTCATTAATCCAATTGTAAATTTCTAGCGCAGTTATAACTGTACACTACAAATACTCTTATTATAAAAGACCTGAGTGTACATAAATTTATCACTTTTTCTGAAAATTGCAGGGGTAACCATAACAGTACATTACAAATATCTTTATCATTTACTTTATACATTTAGAAACTCCGAATGTGTACAAACTGTTCATCTTTCCATCTGTAAATCTCAAGTATAGTCATTAATGTATATCGCAACCTTCTTACCGTAGAAACTCTAAACGTGTACAGATTGTTCTTTTCCCATTTGTAAATATAGGTGTAGTTATAACTGTACATTTCAAACACTCTGTACATTCTCTACTGTAGAGAATCTGAGTGCATTTGAATTACCATCTTCCCATCTGAAAATTGTAGGGATAATTAAAACTGAACATTACAAACATCATTATTATCTAACTAATATATGTAGAAACTCTGAATGTGTAGAAATTGATTACCTTTTCAACTGTAAATTATCAAGTAAAGTCATAGATCCTTTCAAATATGGTCATAGATGTTTAACACGGATTTTCCTACTGTAGAAACTCTAAATTTGTATAAACTGTACATCTTTCCATCTGTAAATTTTAGTCATGGTTATAACTGTACATTTTAAACACTCTCACTTTAGAAAATATGATTGTATAAACTGTTCATCTTTTCATCTGTAAATCTCAGGTGTAAATTTCAAGTATAGTCACAGACCTTTTCAAATATGGTCATAGATGTATAACACGGATTTTCCTACTGTAGAAACTCTAAATTTGTAGAAACTGTACATCTTTCTATCTGTAAATTTTAGACATGGTTATAGCTGTACATTTCAAACACTCTCACTGTAGAAAATATGATTGTATAAACTGTTCATCTTTCCATCTGTAAATCTCAAGCATAGTCATAAATGTATATCACAGACCTTCTTAACTGCGCATTGCAAAAATCCTTGTTGCTTACTAATTATATGTAGAAACCTTGAATACGTACAAACTGTCCATCTTTACATCTGTGGATTTCAAGCGTAATTATAACTGTACTTTTCAAACATTCCTACTGTAGAGAACATTAGTGTATGTAAATTCGTCATCTTTAAATCTGATAATTATGAGTAGTCATAACTGTACATAACAAACATTTTCACCCTTCACTTCATGTATGAAAAACCTAATAGTGTATAAAATGTTCAGCTGTGAACAGTTCATCTGTTGATTTGTATGCCAACTTACTTTGTTTTCTTTTTCTCGGCTATTCGCCGAAAGTTTGTATTGTATTATTTATTTTGAGATTCTCAATAAAATCTTTGCAGCCTTTCGGTCGAGGAGGGGGCAATGGGTCGTAGTGGCTGCTTTGCGCGTGCAGCACCTAGACACTGTACAAAAAACTTTTACTGTTCAAAATTTCAAAACTATTATTAACTAAAATTCAAAACTACTTCAAAATTTCAAAACAATTCTCAACTAAAATTTCAAAACTATCTCAAAACATTTTCAAAACTATTTTCAATTCATAGCACCTGTGTTAAACCCACATACGGTCCATCTCCAGCAGACCCCCATTGACGAGTTGTGTTGCCTATTTTCGTTGCCAAGCCTTTTCAAGCTGTCCATCTTTTCGTGCTGAGTAGACACGCACGCGCACCGAGTTAACAGTAATCCCTGGATGCCCCCATTGGGGGCGGGTCGGGGTTAAGATTGTCTTAACCTACTGATGATTTTGGTAACAATATTTAGAAAGAAAATATATTGATTGTAAGGTAAAGATATGTGTATAAACTTGATACAGTGACATTTTTTTTTCTCTCTGAAGGCAATTTAATGTTTGTGTAATATAAATTTAACTAAATGATTTACAGTTTTTTTTTTGTTACTTTCTGTCTTGACTGTGTTCCAGTAAATGCAAAAAAAATTTTTTTTTCAATTATTCAATATTTTTATTAATAATAATTATTTTTATAAGTAGTTATTTTTATAAATAATTACTTGGAGAACTGTGGAGAAGAGGGACACAGAAGAGCAGAGTGTAAAAGTAAGAGTAAATGTCCAAACTGCGAAGCTGCGAACCAGAACTTTGGCTCCAGACATAATACAAATGACGCAGCAAATAGAAGAACGTGCCCATCCTTCCAACGCGCAGTAAACATCCTAAAAGCTAGAATAAATTATTAACCCAATTCTTGTGAGCCGGTAACAGGCATCCTCCACCCCCTCAGCGGGGTGTTTAACACTCTGTAACCTCCTTTTGTGGTTTTTCAACTCTGTAAGACTACCAAGTCGGTAGTCCTTGTCTTTTATGTTATGTAATTTTTTGTAAATAAAGTTCTTGTTTGGTTTCAGATACTTTCCAGTCAGAGGATGCCTCGAGGGATCGTGCTGTGGTGGCTGTCTCTCGGTACAGCACTCCTACTGAGTCGTTGCGGACGAGTCGGCACCGCCGCACCGGCCTGGGTTTTTCCATTCGGCCTCCTCTGCTCATCGACGAAATGTGTTGCTTTTGTCGGGCGTGACTCGGGGCCATGGATACTCGTGTCCATGCACCGTTGGGTCCTCCGACTGATTCGAGGGTTGCCGCTTCTATGAGTTCACAGTAACAGCTTCGCTTAACCTACTGATGACTCGTCGTTGCGATAGTAATCCTGCTCAGTACGAGAGGAACCGCAGGTTCGGACACTTGGTACATGTGCTTGGTCGAGTAACCAGTGGTGCGAAGCTACCATCCGTGGGATAATGACTGAATGCCTCTAAGTCAGAATCCCGTCTAGTCACTGCAATGATACCGTTCGCATCCGTCGCGTCGATGGGCAAAGTTAGCCGGGGCGTACATCCGCTCCCTGCGGGCGGACTACCCCGGCTTTGCTTCATAATTTTTGACTACAGTTCAGGAAAAGCATTAGTTATAGTATAATAAAGGTTTTTTGATAATGTTATGCTAAGTAACACAGGTAAAGCAGCAATAACAATAAAATAAATAAATGTTTCTCAAAAATTATTATCATTGACGCTGTATTAGAAAGTGTTACTATGTAGCTTTTAGTGGCAGGAAAACCTGGAGTATAAAGTGTTGTGCATTGAATGTGAAGTACCAAATATTTTTTGTATAAAGTATTCAGTATATATCGATAAAGCATTAAGAATTTATCTTGAAAAATGCCAGTGGAACAACAGCGATTCTGCATATCTAATCCATTTGTGATCCAATGAATGTTATGCAAATAATTTTTTTTATTTTTTATTTATAGTTATTGATAACAAAATTATGTAAATTATACTGCACTAGTTAACAATACTTTAATATTTTTAAAAAGTTCAAGCTGTTAAGTACTTTTCATTATTTTATTTTAAACATAGAGCAAGGTACGCATCACCGCCATCACTCAGTCATGACCAAAAAACCAATTTCTAGGGCTTTACTTTTTAATGGCCATAGTTGAAATGTCATGTAATTTTGATACTGGCCAGATAAAGTGTACTCCGCTTGAGCTACCTCTTTTCAATATTCCGCACAATAACCAATGAGAGAACTTTCAGCCGTGGCAGAGTTCATATGCACCTTGCTGAGAATACACGCCAGTTGTTTTATACATTGCCAGGATCAAACTCATTACCCTAGTTCTCTAATAAGCAGTGTGAAAGATATTTTAGCCAGCTGTGCCACGAGAGCACCCTGGAGCAAGCTATTAACCCTTCTTAAAATCAAATAAATATAATTTTACTTTCAAATGTTACAATTTTTAAAAGGAAAGTTTTTCAGCCGTAAATAATTATATATCCCATGTTATCTATTTTGAGTTATAAATTCAGAACTAAAATTTAAAATTTTAAACTTAAATCTGTGATCTTAAAAACATTTTTAATAAAATAAAACATTTAAATAAAATAAAATAAAATATAAATATATAAAACATTTTTAAATATTACTTCTACAAAATAAATAATAACAAATTAAAAATCTATAAATCATTCGAAGATTGTTTTTTTTTTCATTCTCACACCATATTTAACATATTAATAAAGCATAATCTTGTTTTTTCTTCAGGTTTATATCAACTGTAAGTTTAGTAGCAATTTAAAATAATTAAAATTAGAATATGTATATCCAAATGTCACTTGTTTTTTAGCTAGTGATTGAAAGTATACTTTTCATAATTATAAATTATAATAAAAATTCGAAAACATTCTTCGTTGTTTTTCAAAATTATTTAATCACTCTCTGAGAGAATTTCTGTGATAGCTCTTGGTTATAAACTAAGATAAACAAAAAAGAAAATTGGTTTATTCAAATAAAAATTATTTCTTATTCATAGCGATCGCCACAATGAAAACCTCATACAAAATTATGATCAAACACTACAGAACAGATATAGGGCATTTTAAAAACATTCTTCTTAATATTATAATGATTAAACGTAAATGATACAACTACGACAGAAATGTAAACATCATAACTAGGGTTAGCTCCCTCGCTTAAACATTTTTATAAGATTTGTAGCAGTAATAATTCATCAATATTAATTGAAATGTATTAATAAGAAAGATGCCATCGTTAATTGGGAATAAATATAAAAATAAGATATAAGCATAAGTTTTAAACTTACCAAATTCAAGCATTTATAACATCACACGCGCCACATAGGCCGGTTTGAAAATGTAAACAAGCTACTTCAATCGATGGAGTGGGTAGGAGGGGAGAGGACAGGAAACGGAAGCTGGGCTGTTCAGGTGGCTATTTCTTTGATTAAAGACTTGTTAATTTTCAGTAAATGAATTAAACTGTACACTTTCAGCATTTGTGAACGAAAACGGTTCATACAGCTTTAATAAGTAAATATATTACATATGTACTTAAAAACGAAATTAATGAACACAAATTTTAAATATTCGTAAAATTAAACTTGCTTTGTTAATGTGAATGCTACACGTAACTTTTGCATCAATTCATGAAAAAATAAAACTAACAACTACTGTAAATAAGCGATCTCTTTCTTAATCAGGTATATCGTATAAACTTAAAATTAGAATCTAGGAGAGTGAATTATTTATACATTCAACTTGGCAAAATTTCCACTCATTCAAATTTTAATAATGTGAGAGTTTTTGATTAATAAAAATTGATCTGATTGGTGTATTGAATTCCGTAGATACCAGTTGATGTTTCATAAAAGCCGTAAAGTAAAACATTTAAAATAAAAGTCAAATGAAACATTTTCTTTTCAATCTCAAATTAATATTTTGTATGTTTCATGAAAGAACAAAAAAAAAGCAGAAAACCTTTTAAATATATAATTTAATTATAGAATTATTGAAATTCTCACGGAATTAAACAGAAACTAAGATCTGATCATTATCGAAAATATCACAAGACAAATTTTGTGTGAACTGAAAAAAATTTTAATAAATCTTTGTTCAAACTTAATTCACCTTAAAGATATTCACAATGTCTTCAAAAATTCTTAAGATATTTTAAAAAAATTTAAGATGTTTTAAGGTAACATTAATTCAGGATACTTTCTTAAGATTTTCTTAAGACAAACTTAATTCACCCTAAAGATATTCAAAATATATATAAAATGTCTGAAAAAATTCTTAAGATATTTTAAAGAATCCTAAGATGCTTTAAGGTAATTCTAACTCAGGAATCTGTCTTAAGATTTTCTTAAGAATTTTTGAAGACAAACTTAATTCAGCTTAAAGATATTCAAAATGTCTGTAAAATGTCTGCAAAAATTCTTAAGATATTTTGGAGATAAAGTTAAGTCTTAAGAAATTCTTCAGATTTCTGAAGAATTTCTTAAGAAAATGAAATTTTATTAAGAAAAACTTAAGATTATTTTTAGTGGGGAAGAACCTAATTAGTTTTGATGAACTAATTATGTTTTTAGCTAATTAATATCAAAATAGGCTTTTATTATAAGATTAAAGCAATGGGCATTTCTGTAAACTGATTAAAAAATTTTTTACATTGAAAAGCCAAAAAACAAAAAACTAAATAGGAAAAATTATTTGATGATATCATTCAGAGCCCTCGCAAGCACGAAAAAGTGCCATAACACCATGTGGTATCGGACTCGGCTGAACCCTGAAGAGCTGGAAGTCACAAATCCAATGAAGCGAAAGGTATTGGAGATCAGCGTATTGCAAAGCATCGCAGATATATCTTGGGATCTAAGTGTCTAGTGGAAGTACGCAAAGTTAGAAGATAGCAAATTGTTAACAAATCTGGCCATCTGGAGTGACGCATTACTTGTTGGAATCATCAAAATCAGTCGGTATGCAAAAAGGAAGGATGCTAAGATATATGTCACCCACAATGTCATAGATAGACTTTTAAGGGATTCCGTATTACCCAAAATGTTTACGCCTCATACTATGGCAGAATGTTCACTAACTTTAACAGTCTCCTTTTGATATCTAGATTCCATGGGTTGATTGGCTCCTATCCCGTATTAGATCATCAACTCGACACAATTAACATCGTGATTCGTCAAACACGGCAAATAGTTGTAATTAACTGAAACATCATTCTCTAATTATGTTGAATTATGTAGGCTTAAATGTATCCATAGCATGCTTTGGCTACATACATCAGATATTTCCTTGTTAATGCTTATTTAAAAATGTATTAAAAATACCTAAAAATAAAAAAAATTTTCGTGCGTAATTACTAAGTACACGCTATTGTTTTTTCTAATTTAGTCACAACAATACGTTTTCACTATTATGCAGGATTTTTTTTTATAAGAACAACTACTTGAACTATTATCTTTGAAAAATGATTCAACGCCTATTAATGAATGAATTCCAAATATTCATAACTCTAACTAATTTTAATCCTTATATATTTAAAGAGTTAAATTTTTTTCCCTGAAATGTCTTAATTATAATAATAAATAAACTATTTTGAAAAGAACTTAATTATTTTAAAGGCCAGAGTTTTTTTTCTAAGTTCAATGACCTGCTTAATTCAATTTTGAAGATTAAATTTACTATAACTAATTTTTTGAGAAAAAATGGCACAACTAGACCTAAGAAAAACCATAAATTTACTTAGCTAAGAAATATTTCTTTTTAAAATGTATTGTTTCAGAACGTATTAAACTAGTGCCCAATTCATTTTTTTATCATTAAAATTAGATGAATATTTCGAGTTTCTTCTTTAAATTTTACTTAGAAATTTCAACTTATATCTAAAAGTTTCATTTTTAACACCAGCTCCTTTTCTTTTTGCTAATAAAAATCCATAAAACATATACTCTCGAAAAATGAAATGGTTTCAGCAGCTTCGACGGTAGAATTTTTCCGATTCTTCACGAAATTTAAATATTTTTTTTTCTTAAGAATATTTTTTAAAAAAATGTATTCTTTTCTTAGAGAAAAGAAAGGAGGCTTATGACTGATCAATCTCTAAATGTTTAATAAAACTGGATGAAAGGATGTTTTTGTGATATTTCATTCATAAATAAAAAAAATCAATGTATTGAATAGAAATATATAAATTATAGATATCTAGTTATAAGTTTTAACTTTTCGAGGCCTCTTCAGACAAAAAACAAAATGCAATAAATATGGTTAAGTTATAAGAATGAGAAGATTAAAATTAAATACTGGTCTTATTCATATACTAGGAAAGAACACTATGCATATCAGCAGTCTAGATATACGATGATCAGGTAAACTATTAAGAAACAACAAGTCATACATATGCACGCCAAACATTTCATATAAATTCCACGGGGGATATGAGATCAAAATGAATGCTTATCCATATATTTAAATTTTTTTCGAACAGTTTTCAATGTAAAAGTTATAAAAAAAAAGACATCAAACGCTATATTGCGTGGTGGTTTGAAAATGAAACTTGCTTGACTCTTTTCAAGATAGAATGCTAAGCAATGAAATTTTTAGCATTCATTTGAGTTGATTACATAAAGGACGTTTTTCTTACTTGTGTTGTTGTCATGAATAATCCATCTTTCTTATTATAGTTTAATTGTTATCAATATTCAAGGTTGCATACTACAAAAAAATGAGAGGTTTGTAAAAGGTAGTCTGTTTAAATTCTGCTGTGTGATGTCTTTAAGGAAAACAATTTCGAATTTCCAGCGTTTGTAACAATCACTAATGCTTTAAACAAGCCTAAGTTCAGATACAAAAATTGTACAATATAAAATTTAATGTTTCAAACATGAATCACTTAAACTGCCTTAAATTATTTTAATAGATGCTTCGTAAAAGAAAAATGTTCCGGAAACGGAAAAATATATCATGACAATTCTAGCCAGTCATTTTAATTTTACATTGTATATAAAAGCTTTTTAGGAAGGAAAATTGACTTTTTCTTCTACATCGCAAAAAAATCTGGCTAAAATAACGGTAAGATGTACCGGCACTCAGGTTGCCGGGAATTTTTACCTTAAATTCATTTTTAAAGGAACATGTTCAGGAGTAAAAAATCTGATGCACCCTAATTTTTGCAGTAATAAGTACAGTAAAATCGCAAAATCACATAATTAAATAAACATTGTTGTAAAAAGTACGGTACAATATTTTACGATAAAATGAAACTTACAGATGATGCACCAAATGGGCCGGTACTTTATACCGCAATATGATCCGTAATTTTTTACGGTATACTTAGTTTAAAAGTGTTATTGTTTGAATATTGAACTGAAAGAGTCACGAGTCTTTTGCAATGGAGTTTGAAAGAATAAACATCACCTACAGAATCAATTGCTTTGTACCGAAAAAAAAACTGAATCCTAATATTACCTAAAATCTGAATCTTATGCGCAGAGAACATTTAATCACCAAATTAGTGAATCTTAGAAACGCAATTAAAGCAGTTTATAAAGAAATTTCAATTTTCATTTTTATGCACATGTGATAGCTGTTATTTTTGTAGATTTTTCTATTTTTTGAAACTTTTGTTTCCGTTTTTAAATAAAGCTACATTTAGCCTGATCTGATGTGTGTATTTAAATAAAAGTTGTTTTGAAAATTATCTGAAGTTATTTTATTCTTATGTGGTGATGGGTTCGCCGCTCATCGTAAAATCAAGTGTATTTCATTTTATTATCTGTTTGTCTTTAATCAATTGTGTTTTTACTTATTTTGGAAGTGAACTGAATTAAGAGTTCTGACGTCATCATATTTTTAGAATTGTATAAATACCAGCAGGCATATGGCAGCCTGCCCATTATTTCTCCCATCACCTGCTGTGGTGATGTTTCTTGTAATTCAACCCAACTTGTATGTTCAATAAATATTAATATTAAAAAGGAGCTATCTTCGCTTACTTCAATGGTGACCCGGACGTCTGACAGCAACTTTTAGTTTTCATCTTTCCTGTTTTTGCTTCTTGTATTAGTCATGGATTAATAGGAAACTGCAACTATGGCGGAATCGTCTGCAGTAAAAATTCCCATCTTCAATATTTCCGATCCACACCTGTGGTTCCATATGGTCGAAGCAACTTTCCAGCTTGCGACACCGAAGCCGATTACAGAGAGCAAAATAAAGTTTAACTACTGCCTCGCCCACCTTCCTCCCGAAGTAGCCGCAGTTGTAAGGGACGTCATTATAACTCCTGACGCAGACGATCCTTTCAAAGAGCTGAAAGAAGAAATTATTACACGTTGCGGAGAAACAAAGTCCCAGGAAATTCGACGTTTACTCTCCGGAGAGCAACTAGGAGATCGAAAGCCTAGCGAACTCTTGTGCACTATGCAGAGAAGAGCTGAATCTCACGAAATCTCAGATTCCCTACTTTTGGAATTATTTCTAAATCAGCTGCCGCAGCATGTTCAGTCAATATTGGCCGCAATCCCTTCACTGAATACAACAAGAGCTGCTGAAATTGCAGATAAAGTAATGGAAGTGTCAACTTCAAGTGAAGTTAGCGAAGTTTCTTCAAACCAACAGTGCACCTTTGAGCTTTTAGAAGAAGTTAAAGCACTACGAAAAGAAGTAGCAGCATTGCGAACACGCAGTAGGTCTCGCAACAGGAACTATGCACAATTTCGTAATCGCCAAAGCCAATCCTCATCTCCACATCGAAACTCCAAAATGTGTTTCTATAATCGAAAATTTAAATCGGATGCTAGCAAGTGTGTCAAACCCTGCATCTACCAGAAAAACCAAGAAAGGCAAGAGTGAGTGCGACTAACATCTTGCCTCCAACAAATTGTCGCCTTTTTATTAGAGATAGACAATCTAACAAACAATTTCTAGTGGATACCGGAAGTGACTGCTCAATCATTCCAGCAAATAAAGAAGAAAAAACTCTTTGTCCGATACAGACCTTTAAAGCTGTGAACAATACCATTATAAAAGTATATGGTAAGAAATTATTAACTTTAGACTTCGGTCTTAGACGAAAGTTTAATTTTCCATTTTATATTTGTGATATAACTAATCATATTATAGGTGCAGATTTTTTATACTATTTCAATCTAAAACCTAATATTAGAAAACGTTGTCTTAATTTAAATTAGTATTAATATCATTTGATATTAATACTAATTTAAATTCTCATTGTATTTTTAAAACTGCTGACATTATTTCAATTAAGACTGTTCTTGGTGAAAATGATTATGAAAAATTGTTAAATGAATGTCCTGAAATAACGAAACCTATTTGCTCAGACCAAATTATTAAGCATAATGTTGTACATCATATAGAAACTTTTGGTTCACCAGTTTTTGCTAAACCTCGGCGTCTAGCGCCCGATAGGCTAAAAATAGCAAAAATGGAAATTCAACATATGTTAGATTTAGGCCACATGCGCCCATCCAAAAGTAATTTTTCATCCCCTTTACACTTAGTTCCCAAGAAAAATAGTTTGGACTGGCGTCCAGTAGGTGATTATCGAGCTTTAAACGCTCAAACTGTTAAAGATAAATATCCAATTCCTAATATTATGGATTTTACTAGTGAATTACATGGAACTAAAATATTTTCTCACATTGATTTAATTCGAGCTTTTCATCAAATACCTATAGCCAATGAATATGTACATAAAACTGCAATAATAACTCCTTTCGGGTTGTTCGAAAGTACTCGTATGCAATTCGGTCTTTGCAATGCAGCCAGTACTTTCCAACGCTTTATTGACGAAGTAACTAGAGGCTTAGAAGGCGTTTACGCTTTTCTAGATGATATATTAATAGCTTCCGAATCTCCCGAAGAGAAAATAAAATATTTAAAATCACTTTTTGATAGACTGCAGTATTTTGGTTTAACAATAAATCCCTCTTAATGCTTATTTGGTCAGAATATTTTAGAATTTTTAGGTTTCAAAATTTCCGAAAAAGGTATTGAACCTTTAACTGATCGCGTTAATGCAATTCTACATTTTCCAAAACCAAATACGATTACTCAATTACGTAGATTTCTAGGATTATTTAATTTTTATAGACGTTTTATTCCTAATGCAGCTCATATTTTATCACCTTTAACCAAGTTTTTAGAAGGACAACGAAATATTTAGAAATGTAACAAATCATCAAAAAAATCTGATTTACCGTTAATTTGGACCGATACTTCAAACAAATCTTTTTCTGATGCAAAACAAGCAATAGCCGATGCAACTCTTTTAAAATATCCTAAACCTGGTGCTAATTTAAGTCTGTGGACTGACGCGTCAGATTTTGCAATCGGCAGTTCTTTAATGCAATGTCATAATAATGGGTGGGAACCAATTGCATTTTTCTCAACAAAATTAAATAAAAGTCAGCAAAATTGGTCAATATATGATCGCGAATTATTGGCAATATACGCGTCAATAAAAAAATTTCGTCACATGCTTGAAGGTAGAAGTTTTACTATTTTTACTGACCAAAAACCTCTAATTTATGCGTTTAAACAAAAACCTGAGAAATGTTCCGCGCGCCAATTCAGATACCTTGATTATATTTTTCAATTTTCAACTGATATTAAACACGTAAAAGGAAAATCTGATTCAATTGCTGATACTCTTTTGCGAATAGAAATAAATGCAATTTCAAAACCTCCATTAATAGACTTTAAAAAACTAGAACAGGAACAAAATGAAGATTCAGAATTGAAAGAAATATTAAATTCCAATAATTCATCTTTAAAATTAGAAAAACATTACTTTTCTTTGGAAAATGTTAATTTAATATGTGATTTTTCAACTAAGTACCCTAGACCTTTTATTCCAAAATCATACAGGCAAATTATTTTTGATAATTTACATTATTTTTCTCATCCTGGAATATATTCAACTACAAATTTAATATCTAAACGATTTGTGTGGCCCAATATGAAAGTGGATATCAAAAATAAAGTTCGTTCTTGTGAGAAATGTCAGCGAGCTAAAGTTTTCCAACACACTAAAGCTCCTTTCAGCACATTTGCTCAACCCGACGCAAGATTTTCCCTTATCCATCTGGATTTTATTGGCCCATTTCCTATTTCTGAAGGCAAGCAATACTGCCTTACAATAATAGATAGATTCACGAGATGGCCAGAAGTTATCCCTACTACGGATATGACTGCCGAGACCACCGCAAAAGCACTTATTCACAGTTGGATCTCTAGATTTGACACTCCAGTTACTATAACTACCGATCAAGGCCGAAATTTTGAATCAACACTTTTTCGAAATCTCACTAATATCTTAGGCAGTAACCACATCCATTCTACTTCATATCACGCGCAAAGTAATGGAATGATAGAACACT
Organism: Parasteatoda lunata; assembly: GCA_949128135.1. Classification (NCBI taxonomy): domain Eukaryota; kingdom Metazoa; phylum Arthropoda; class Arachnida; order Araneae; family Theridiidae; genus Parasteatoda; species Parasteatoda lunata. The sequence goes on along the minus strand of OX421974.1, from coordinate 110,844,227 downwards.
TTCACAGACAACTTAAAAGTACTATAATAGCACAGGAAAATAATAAATGGACCGAATCTCCACCAGTAACAGAAAATTATGTCACAAATTTAATGTCCGCAATGAGAAAATTAAGTCCTGTAGCAGCATCAGCACACAGTAAAAATAAGTTCTATATTAATCCTAATTTAAAATCTTGTTCTCATACATTTTTAAGAGAAGATAAAATTCGTCCTCCATTATCACCTGCATACACCGGACCCCACCGGGTAATGGAACGTTCTGATAAAACCTTTGTTATTGATTTTCATGGTAAGAAAATAACTGTCTCCATAGATAGAATTAAACCAGCTTTTCAAATTTCTGAGAAATTAAAAATAAATACAATTCCAATGGTCGAAAAGCAATTATCTCCAAAAAAGGAAGAAAAGCCAATTGTTATAAAATCTGGTCGCCGTGTGCATTTCCCAAAATATTTAGTTAAAGAGTATGTAATATAAAAGCATCTAAATATTTTGTATTTATTAATTGTATTCCAATTTCCAAGTTAGAAACTTTTTCCCAATTAAGACCATATAGTTCAATTTACTACTTTGTATTTTATGATTGTTTTTAAACAATCATTATTGGTATCGTGACTTTGTCACTGGGGGGATACTGTGTGGTGATGGCTTCGCCGCTCATCGTAAAATCAAGTGTATTTCATTTTATTATCTGTTTGTCTTTAATCAATTGTGTTTTTACTTATTTTGGAAGTGAACTGAATTAAGAGTTCTGACGTCATCATATTCTTAGAATTGTATAAATACCAGCATGCATATGGCAGCCTGCCCATTATCTCTCCCATCACCTGCTGTGGTGATGTTTCTTGTAATTCAACCCAACTTGTATATATTGTAAATATGTTCAATAAATATTAATATTAAAAAGGAGCTATCTTCGCTTACTTCACTTACATAAACTCAACAAGTCTTTACCCGGGAGTACTTGGGGGGGGGGGGTCATTTTATAACCCCATGCATTCTATAAGTTTTGATTCCTAAAAAAGCTAGACACCTCTTCATCACTTTTTTTTTTAAATAGCTGAATATTAATCATTTTCTACCTTTTGTGAATAATTTGAAAGAATTTACAATATTTTCTCGCCTCCAATAGACGTTTCATCTGATACTGGGGTCATACAATGTCCCCGTGCGTCTGTCAGTTTGTTTTAAAAATAATTTTATTTCTCGTGGCTGCCGAGTTATATGCGTTATTTTTCGTCTGAGTTAAAGTGATTTCAACTTATCACACTTATTACACTGATTTCTACTTAATACACTATTTCTACTTATTACAAGTTTTGCTGCAATAAATACAAGAACTTCTCTAAAATCTAAGAAAAATCCACTAACTGTGTATAAACACCAAGGACAGTATACTGTCCTTGGTGTTGGACCTAAATCAAAGACCTTGCTATTTCCATTTATTATAACTTACGCCATCAAACATGTTGTTAATTCAAGTTTGAATTGTAAATGCAAGCTCAAATAGTAAGCAATTGTTGCGGGAAGTCACCAAAATAGAAATTAAAAACTTCCTATGAAGGAACTTGTGATTGAGAAATCGAGCGCTAATGGAATTAATCAAGAGATACTGTTTTGCGCCCAATTTTTTTCAAGTAACAAAGAATATCTGAGTGTGACTATTGTTTCAGATACAAAAAAATCATTACTATATACTTTCATACCTGCGTTGAAATTATCATATTAAGTATAACATAATAATTTATAAACTAATTATCAAAGAAGCAAATATTATCATGTTTTTTATTAAATTTAATTTCATTTTGGGTCATTTCATGACTTCCGTGCTTCTTAACTTTCACCTAGAAGGCGCGCGTCATCATGCGCTTTAAATTCTTCTACATGAATTTAAAATTTTGCAGTAAGGAAAAAAAGTATGGTCAAAACTACCAGAATATGGTATAATTTACAGTATTTCCGTGTCTATGGGAATATAAAAAGTTAATTTTTACCAAATAGCTTTGGCAATGATTTTGCAAAATCTATACATAATAATAAACGCGGCTGTGTGTGTGTTTGTAATCTTAATATATCGCCCCAGAAGCCTCGCCCAGGCACGAAACTCGGCACATAGTTGTGTTTTGACATAACGAAGAAGTATTTTTTTCTTTTTCAAAAATTTGGATTAGTTTTTTAGTTATCAGTCATTTTGTAAGAAAATCTTTGCTTTTTCGTCTTCAAAGAGCCATAAAAATGCATATAGTTTTCTCCACTTTTATAAATGTATGCTAATGCGAACCTTACAATTGAAATATTTATTTTCGACAACTTAAACCAATAATATACGAAGGAATTAATAATTTAATTATTAATAATTTAGGAATTAATAATTAATTAACTTTTGTATTAAAAATGTGGCAGCATATTCGATACGAAAATAGAACGCTTCGCTTTGATATATTTGTCGCTGTTCATAATTGTTATAATAAGTTTTTCTTCTTCTTTCCACGCTCTATTTTTTTTTTCTTAAGCGAAGACGATAATTTTTGGGGTAGACTGACTATATTTGAGGGTGCCCCTTGATTCTCGCCAAGTTGTGTTCGCAGTTGATCGCCAAGCTGGGCGATGTTGAAACCCAATCGCGATTCTGATAGATTTAGATTTAAGCTTTATTTTTAAATGTTCAACTGTATATGTAATTTCAGAGGTCCGTTAGTTCTGCGTTGGATACCGGCTGGTAAGGTTACTTTTGCTTATGGTTCATAAGATCGAAGGTTTGTGGGCAATCATAAAAAGGGACTATAAAAAAAAAATTCACCGCCAGTACGGTACCACGGACGCCATTTTCGATTCCTATTTCGCTGAACTTATTTGGCGATGGAGGTACACAAATTCCATTCCTAATAAATTTAGAGAGTATCTAACTGCTATTAGAGAATTCTGTGTACGTAATCTGAGAATATCCAAGCTTAATGAAGAAGTGAGTTTTTTTTTTTTTTTTTTCCTTTTCTTTCTGTACTTACTCAATTATTTTTTGTTTCGATTCAAAATTCACTTTATTGCGTTAATTAATTTTGCTTATATTGGGTTCATTACAATTTTATACAGTTTTGGCCGCCATTCCTGTTACCACAGTGTTCCGCGCTAACAGGAATGGTTCCAAACATAAGTCGCCAATTTCGCAAAGGGGCACCCTCAAGTATATTTTTACTAAAATTAATTCGTTTTCGTGTTCTTTTCATGTATTTAGCATTTTAGTTTTTTTTTTCTTAAGCGTTGTAGCTATATAATATATAAAATAGGAATTTAATTGTTTTTGAAGGAACGATCACACTTACCTTTGATCTCTTTGGTTTTTCTATTCTTTATTTTAACAAGTTTTTATTAAATGTAATTAGTTATTTTCAGAAAGTTTCAGTTTGCAGGTAAGCACTTAGATTTTAATATTGAAGTTTCATTATTTGCTTTCATAGTAATTGTTGTTCCAAAGTATTCGTTGACTTCTTAAAAACCCGATTACTGACATGGCAGAACCGCCTTCCAAAAAACTTTGTATTTTGTCAAAGAAAAAGATATTAAGAGATTCTCAAAGAAGAAGAAGGGCCCAAGAAACGTCTGTGGAACGTCAAAGAAGGATGGAACATGACCGAAATTCGACAAGCAATTCTAGAGCCCAAGAAGTATCAGAGAAACGTCAAAGAAGATTAGAAGAGGATCGTGTCTCAACTGGCAGTGCTAGGGCCCGAGAAACACCTGAGGAACGTCAAAGAAGATTAGAAGAGGTTCGTGTCTCGATTAGCAGTGCTAGGATCCGAGAAACACCTGAGAAACGACAAAGAAGATTGGAAGAGGATCGTGTTTCCACTAGCAGTGCTAGGGCCCAAGAAACGCGGAAGAAGAATTGTCCACTAATCTTCAGAATTCCTGCTATGTTTTGAAAAACTTTATTTGTGAAAACCTTTAGCGTGGCGGACAGCTGTCCGCCTTAAGCGGCTAGTTAACAATAAAATATAATTTTATAATATGTGATAAAATTTGGTAATTTTTATCATTATACCATACAGCTTGGCATAAAAAACCCTTTTACTCGGTTAATTTACTTTACAGTTTAGTATTTTGTATTGAATTCGTGATAATATGAACTATAATTTTGAAAACCAGAACGTCCTGTAAACCATTACTAGTATATAAACAGAAATAATACAGAATGAATTTTTAAAAACAATTAAACGTTTTTTGAACAGAATTAAAATTTTTTCCCCTCCTGAAATATCATTACCATATAGTGCGTTAATTTTACAAGACATTTTTTCCCCCATTTGAGAATTTTTTAAAATTTTTTATTTATTTTATTAGTAATTTTTATTTTATTTATACTTTTTTGGTTCTTTTTTTCAGGTATTAATTCGGATTCAAATAATAATTTCTAATGTAATTAAATAGTCTTATTTTTGGATATTGGAAGATGTTTTTTCTTTACTAACCAATTACTAACAGATGTAATCTAAGGCAAATAATATTTGCTTCAAATGATGATATTATGTGCGTTTATAGTGGTAGGTACTCATGGCATAAATTCTGAATAAACGTTTTACAATTAATATCAATATCCAACTGTTCTGTAGTAGATGTAACCTGTAAATTCGATTTGCAGTATAATCTGGTGCATTCCTAAGCCTCGAATTGATGTTTGGTGCGCACACATTGAATAATTTTACCGATATAACGAATGTATGACATCTATTTCGATATGCACTTTAAGGCCATAACTGTTCAGTTATTAGGCAATGTTTAGTAGCATAAAACGTATAGTAAAGATCTCCGCTATTTGTTTAAATACATTTAAAACAAAGTTTCACAAGTTATTTAAATTAGAAAATAAATAAATAAATAAAAATTAAATTCGGTGAAAAATAATGCTGTTCAGCAAAATTTTTTTAGTTTGGAAATTTTTTCTTTATTAGTTGATTTTTAAAATTTTCAATTATTATCAGCATCTTTTAATAGATTTTGATATTTTAAAGGGATAGAAATTATTATCAGAGTATATTAAAAACATTTAACATAAAACATGAGATATTGCAATTTAATCTACAGCCCTCATTTGCAAGTATATTCTAATCTAACTAAATACTCGGATATTGAACAGAATAAAATAATAAATAATTAATTAAATGGTACACAAAATAATGAACGAAGCCAAATTGCATACTAACCTAACTAATAAACCTAATTATTATTTCTGGATTTACTGGTGACTTCACGTTATTTGATAAAACAAAATTTTTTTTTTAGAAGTTTGATCTATTCAAATAGGGATTAATTGTATATATTATTATTTTGCATAATGCTATTGCTTGCGTTTAATTTAAGATAATCAAAATTTACTTTAATCAAGCATGATTCTCTAATAATTATCCCTTTCAGGAGCCGCAGAAACAGTTATTTCCACTGAATCTATAATAAATACTTATAATAGTATTTTTAGGATCTATTTAACAACAAAAATTACCATAATTTCAGTAATAACTGCAACCGAATCTAAAATACATCATTAGCAATATTAATGATTTGCAGATTTTTTACGGTTCCTCTAAGTAAATATGCATCATTCTACCCTTAAGTTTTCTTTCAGTGCAAAACTTTTTTTTAACACTTTGGCTACCGGAACGCCCGAGACGTCTCGTAAGCTAGACTACCGAAAACGCCCGAAGTGCCCGTGAAACTAGTTAGAGATTCTTCCCCCTTTTCGAAAAATGACACACAATGAGGGAGGTGTGGCAGTAATCGTCCTTGAAGGAAATTTACGAAAAGGGGAGAAAAAACAGGGATTTTTCAACAAAAGTTTGTTTCATATCATTCTGCTTGTAAAGTTGTTTTCTCTTGCTTTTATATAAGTTATTTAAACGTTTTTAATAATTAATACTTGTATTTAAATTTAAAATGTCTCCTTATTTTTTTCTATTTTGATTTTCGCGCCAATTTTTTGATTGAAAATTATTTCTTTAGAGGTTAAAAAATCCATATTATTTATCAGCTAAAATAAAACCAGGATTGCTTTTAATTCATTTAACGTGAAATTATTTTTTTTAAACTATTGTTTTTAACATTTTAAATTCAATGCACCTCCTCAAAAATAAAATCAGCTTCAAATTCATCTATATGAATAGAGATACTCTTAGTGTAGCCTATTTGGATAGCTTTATATTCTGAGGCTAATTGCAAAATGGTTTTAAAGATAATTAATTGAACATTTTCAGACAATACTTCTCGAGAAAAAATTAAATAAAATCTTTTACGGTAAAAATTAAATAAAATTCTCGTAAGCTTAAAATTTATAGTTAAGAAATATAGTGTTTTTTAACTTTGCAGAAAGACAGAGAGAGAGAGATATAGAAACAAACATAAACTCAAAATTAATTAACCTAAATTATGAAGCTGTCTACTTTCTTTTATCAGAACTTTTTTGGTTACTTATGTTGAAAAGAAAATACTAGAGTAATGGTGTCAAAGTTTTTTTTTTTTTTTAAACAATTAATTATTTAGTTATTTTGTCTCTAAAAATATATCAATTGCTCAAAATAATAAACTGCTAGAAATTTGCAGTGTTTTTTGAAAAAATAAATAACAGTAATTTAAAAATATGTTATTAGTACTTCTACAAGACTTTAAGATTACTAAAAACAATTAATTATAAATCTATTTTTAAATATAAAATAAATAGGTAAACATTATTTTTTTAAAATTAGATTGTAGGCTTTGATGCCTTAAAAAATTGTTTTTATATTTATAACAATAGGATGAAGGAGAAAAAACTGCTTTGAAGGGTACCGAATCTATTCTTTGAAATTTGAACTTTATTCTGCATTTGTAGTTTGACAGCTGTAAATCATAATTCACGTTGTCTTGCTGTTTATAAATGCCTCGCTATTCTCACCTTTTCAATGCTTGTTATTACTTTGGTATTGCACTTGAAGCTGCAACGACTCATTTTTTTTTTATTATTAATTGTTAACACATGGTCTAAGAACACGAATGTTTACTAGTTGAGAATGCTGTTGATGTCAAACCTCTTAAAATAGTTAAATCTCTTTGAATTTATTTATTTTCAATTTTAAACGCTATCTTCCAACGAAAGGGATTTTTTGCTGGAGTATAATCATTAGTCAACTGTAATTTCTCATAAACTTATTCTTTCCTTCATAATGAATGTTCTATATTCAGCTGTCAGACCACCCATATCATTATATTACAAGTTACTCATTCATTTCTGTAGAAGATAAGCGTTATCAGCACAGCTTCTAAAGGCTATTGTTAAATGAAAAATAACAAGTCATATTGTAGATTTTCTCCATTTCTACCAGAAGTTGGGACTGATATCTTTGTCAACAAAATTATGGTGCGGTAGTGTTAGAACTGTCTTCTATATTCTCCTTTTCTTTCAAAGAAATTTCTTGTCACCACACCCATGTATACTGCACTATACGTCGATAAACAGATGTCAATTTCCGATGGTCTTTTTCCTCATACCATATCAAACAAACAAGTAAAAAATGTATAAGCGAGAAAATTTTTCAAGCAAATAAACATAACAAAATAAGCATTTCACAGTAAAAACATTATTTAAAAGAAAAAATAGTAAATTTCAGCTATAAATTAAAATACTTATTGAAATTTTAATCTTTTACTCTCCGATAACACCTCTGAGTCGACATCGGGAGTCACCACATTAAAACTTAAAATTTTTATATCTCAATGATTTGAAGTTACAATAAATTCATTAATTTTAGAAGCTATATAGAAATATTGCACTATGAAATTTATATGACTTAATCTTTGCTCAAACTACATATAATCAGAGCGTATTAAAAAGCATACTCGGAATGCAAAAACTAAAATATTTTTATATAAATTAGGGAAAGACCTTTACAAAATTCAGCATCCATTTCGAATCGTTTACTTTTAAATAATTAAAAATTAGTTAAACAATTTAGATTATTTGCAAGACCCTTACAACAAATAAATTTATTTATTATTATCCTTTTTAATTTTCAAATTTAATATTTTTTCCCGATTCACCAAACTGAAATTCAGACAAAAATATAGTTTATTGATAAAATAATTCATTTTAAAAAAAATTAAACTTTTTGATCTTTTAAAATTTATATAGAAATATTGCACTTAAAATATTATTGTTAAAATAGTTCTTTAGCATTTTTTAATTTTTTTTCTACAAGTTTACAAACTCTTTTATGGTGCAGCATTAGAAGGAATATTATTTACAAATGAAAATTTCATTGAAATGAATTTAATGCAGGCTAAAGGGAAAAAATATTTTTTATACCTTGCGGTGAAATGAATAGTTTCTGGGGATAATAGTTTCAGAGCTTTGTTAAATAATAAGAAAAGTTTCTCTTATTTCAAATTGTAAAATGATATAAAATAAGACACACATTTAGGTTGAATAATATTTCAATACTATCACCAAAATAATTTCTCCTTAATGACTGATGTTAATTTTAAATGTTGGTTTCTGAGAAATTTAAAATTTATTTTTCAATCATTTCAGTTATTAAATTATATTAGTTTTTGTTTTACAACGAAAAAAAGAATTTTATTTGCGCGAGAATATTATTTTCAAGTTAAATGTTTTATTCAGAAAATTTTATAACTGGATTGCATGAAATTACATACTTAATTTTCAATATAAATAATAAAATATATATAAAAAAAAAAAAAATGAAAGCATTTATTATCATTTTATAACTCTTGTTACGTTAGCGATATTCTTGCTTCAAATTATGTCTTTTTTCCCTTTGAACAACTATTTTGGGGATATTTCCCCAGGTGAATAAAGAGATGATCAGTCATTCTGTCATTCCAAAGTAAAGCTGGGGGTAGGAACTTTTTGCTACCTGTTTTCCTACTTCGGGCGTTTGCGGTATTCTGGGCATGTTGTGGTTTAGAGCCCTCGGTAGTTAAAGAGTTAATATCGGTGTACCAATTTTTATTATATATTATATGATATTATGTTTGGTGCGAATAAAGTGAGGTAATTTAATGTATTAATATTGCGACATTGAAATCATTTGTATGTAGTACTTGTATTTGGATATAGTCATGAAAAAGATAGTTAAACGAATGAAATGTAATTAAAAAAACAACTTAAGGCCGAAAATTACAAAAGGGTATTACATTAACGGGAATGTAATCGTTAAGGAAAGTGGTAAGTACAATGCTAATGTGGTATAACAATAACCCAATAGGTCCAAAGGGTCACAAAGTGTGAGGTTTGAACAAATTGGATAAATTGGTATCACCAAATTTAGAATAAGGGTGAAAACTAAGAATTAATCAAAATTAGAAGATAATTAAAATAACGACATGCTATATCCAGATAATTAAAGCAACGTTAAAAAAAATATCATATACATATATATTATTATAGCATGACATGACCCAGGCAGACAAAATAAAAGAAAGAGTTACTCACCCATGCGAGTATTTTCCTTGGACTACTTCTGCCAACCAGACCCTCGGAAAGACATATAAAAATGAATCCAGAAGCAATAAAAAAAGTTCTGTATGATCTTGAACATTTTAGTTTATTTTCTTCATGTCACATACATCTTACGAAAAAAAACCATCGGGAGAAAGGGGGGGAAATAGCACTTCTACTTACGGCGTCAGCACGTGGCTAGACTCTCTCATGGATGATCCACAATTTTAAAGGCTTAACCCCACTGCCACTTTACAAAAAAAAAAAGTTAAAAAAAAAGAACCATCCATTCAAGATGGCTCCGACGATGACGCCAAAAAAGGGGAAAAAAAATCAAGCACAATTATATCATGCTTCAAAGTTCTCGAGTGAGGATCCAAGAGAAAAAAAAAAAAGGTAGCAAAACGTCCCTCGGCGCGGGAAAAGACTGAGTGGTACCAAAAAGAGAGAGGACGACTGTCATTGGATGGGGGGAACATCGCATTATTACACCAACACCAATCAGTGTAAAATGAGTACTCCCACAACATACCAAATATGGTACCAAAGGGAAGATGTCTCAAAGAAGGTGTGACCACACCGATTTCTGGGAAACTTGAAAATTCCGGCTAGAACCGGAAACACCACGTGCAAAAATGAAGGTTACGTGAAAGTGATGGGAAAAAAAGGGGAAGTGGTGACGTAAATTAGAATGAGGGACAAGAATGTCGTCCTTGAGAAGGACGAAGCGGTCAAACGACCTTGAATCACAAAAAAGGTGGAATAAAGATGACACAAAAAGGAATGTTCTTAACGCGAAAGAAAAAAAAGCAATTCCTTTGAGGAATAAATTCGGAAAAGGAAAAAAAAATCAGAAATGAAAGAAAGACTAAATTAAAATAATTGAAAATTAAAAAATAAATTGTCACCCAACACTGTGACATCACCCAGGGAGACCCGAAAAAATTTGCAACTTGTTGCAAATTTTTTTTTTTTTTTGAACTAACTCAGCAGAAAACTGAAGAAGTGAAAAAAATTTCACTCCCAAGTCTAGCCCGACATGTTAAGGGGACAAGGCAGAAGGCGCCCACCCATCTCCATTCAGGTGATACATAAAGATTAGAATACATGATACAACTTTATACAATAAGTAGGCAAAACATTTGTTTGCTACAAGCACACAAATGGAATAAGTATATGACAGAAAAAGAATGTTGCAACATGGAATTTACAATAAAAGAACACATGTACCGTGAATGTCCTGTTTTTTGTTCGAGTCCAATTTGTTTTCCAGATTAGGAGCAGGAGAGTTTCCCTGATAATGTATATAACGATGCACCAGTGGACGTCAGGTCACTCTTCATGCGGTTTTGTTTATGGCAGGTAAGGTATGATACACAAGATTTTGAACCATTGTTCGGAAGATTAGGCAGCCAAACTGCAGGCTGATTTCAGGCATGGTTTCACATCTCATGGCATCACATCTCATGGCATCTGAAAGAGCAAACGCTGGACAGAATTATGCTCGACAACACACGGAAGTACAACATCGGTGATTCTGGGTGAGTAACTCAAAAATTTTTTTTTTTGCCCGGGTTTGGTCAAGCACACAGAAACACCAGATGTAAAAAGGAAATGTGACAAAGAGAAAATCCATTACACACAAATATAATAACGGGGAATAATCTAACCTAATATAGGGTGTGTCAATATAATAATGATAAGACAGGGATAACGAATGGTGAAAGACTCACAAGCACTAGATGTACACACTAGAGGTAAAGCACTAAATATATAACACTAGATGTAAACAATACAAAATTGATGTATAAACAATGAAATAGGCATACCTTGTGACACTCAAATTGAGAGAAAAAAAATTGTTTACATACACACAAAATACACCCTTAAATTTAAATTAAAAGGTATTATATTTTTTTTAACATTATAAATTGTGCATAATATTGGACAACATACTAAGAGACATTTAGTATTTATGCTAAGAGGAGTGACATATCAAACCATAATACTGAGGGAGAAGAATGTTTACAAAATATTAGGAATATTCCTATTTTGATATTAACTCAGTACCTATATTAATTGTAACCAGTGCATACTGAATCAAAATATTCTCACTCACAATCTGAATAAACATTGTATTCATAACAAAGAAGAAAATAATCGAGACTTTTTGCTGTCAAATTGATTATTTTGTGTATCTCTCTAATGCTAATGTTAGTGTAATAAAAGAATAACCATCACATATGGACACAGGTACAGTAGTAATGATCATAATGTACACGAATGGAATTAATAAGGAACATGTAAATATGTCCCACTGGTAAACATGAAATGTTTACAAAAGAATAGGATTGTTTACACATGTATTCAAAATTATATTAAATGAAGAGGTACTTGAAGAGCGGCACCATTTGTACCATTTTTTTTTATATATTATATGATATTATGTTTGGTGCGAATAAAGTGAGGTAATTTAATGTATTAATATTGCGACATTGAAATCATTTGTATGTAGTACTTGTATTTGGGATTGTATTTGGATATAGTCATGAAAAAGATAGTTAAACGAATGAAATGTAATTAAAAAAACAACTTAAGGCCGAAAATTACAAAAGGGTATTACATTAACGGGAATGTAATCGTTAAGGAAAGTGGTAAGTACAATGCTAATGTGGTATAACAATAACCCAATAGGTCCAAAGGGTCACAAAGTGTGAGGTTTGAACAAATTGGATAAATTGGTATCACCAAATTTAGAATAAGGGTGAAAACTAAGAATTAATCAAAATTAGAAGATAATTAAAATAACGACATGCTATATCCAGATAATTAAAGCAACGTTAAAAAAAATATCATATACATATATATTATTATAGCATGACATGACCCAGGCAGACAAAATAAAAGAAAGAGTTACTCACCCATGCGAGTATTTTCCTTGGACTACTTCTGCCAACCAGACCCTCGGAAAGACATATAAAAATGAATCCAGAAGCAATAAAAAAAGTTCTGTATGATCTTGAACATTTTAGTTTATTTTCTTCATGTCACATACATCTTACGAAAAAAAACCATCGGGAGAAAGGGGGGGAAATAGCACTTCTACTTACGGCGTCAGCACGTGGCTAGACTCTCTCATGGATGATCCACAATTTTAAAGGCTTAACCCCACTGCCACTTTACAAAAAAAAAAAGTTAAAAAAAAAGAACCATCCATTCAAGATGGCTCCGACGATGACGCCAAAAAAGGGGAAAAAAAATCAAGCACAATTATATCATGCTTCAAAGTTCTCGAGTGAGGATCCAAGAGAAAAAAAAAAAGGTAGCAAAACGTCCCTCGGCGCGGGAAAAGACTGAGTGGTACCAAAAAGAGAGAGGACGACTGTCATTGGATGGGGGGAACATCGCATTATTACACCAACACCAATCAGTGTAAAATGAGTACTCCCACAACATACCAAATATGGTACCAAAGGGAAGATGTCTCAAAGAAGGTGTGACCACACCGATTTCTGGGAAACTTGAAAATTCCGGCTAGAACCGGAAACACCACGTGCAAAAATGAAGGTTACGTGAAAGTGATGGGAAAAAAAGGGGAAGTGGTGACGTAAATTAGAATGAGGGACAAGAATGTCGTCCTTGAGAAGGACGAAGCGGTCAAACGACCTTGAATCACAAAAAAGGTGGAATAAAGATGACACAAAAAGGAATGTTCTTAACGCGAAAGAAAAAAAAAGCAATTCCTTTGAGGAATAAATTCGGAAAAGGAAAAAAAAATCAGAAATGAAAGAAAGACTAAATTAAAATAATTGAAAATTAAAAAATAAATTGTCACCCAACACTGTGACAATCGGTAACCATTTATCTTAAATTATTTAAGTTTATAGAAGTATTGAAACGTATTTCTATAAAATAAATTAATAAATAAGAACTGCTTAATATAAAAATAATAACTTCTTTTTTGAATAAATTGAGCAAGAAGCTAAAAAACTGATATTGTCTTTTAAATATTTGAAAAAATAAAGATACGTATCCTTAGTCTAATTTGTAATAACAGGTGATAAAAAACCAATGAAAAAAATAGCTAATCGTCTCTCCTGGAAGGAGTATTGAAATTGGCACCCTCTGCCCAAATTTCAAGCCGAATGGGTGGCACAAATGGTTTTAGAGTAATAGGAGACTCACAGACAGACAAACTCTTCCATTCATTATTATGGATTACATAATTATTAAATCTTCCGCAAGCCCTTAATAATATCGTACAATTTCAAAAAAATATTAGTTAATTTTATCAGTTACATAAAATAGTAATCAAATTTAAGAAAGCTATATAAAGTATTAATAAAACAATTTTATGTATTACCAGGAAATATGATTGCAATAAAATTATTTTTTTGTCTTTGAAACATTACAAATTATACTTGTATTTATTTTTGTTGAGGTATTTAATTTAGGTTTCGATGTCTTTAAAATAATTTATTAAAAATTTCTATGATTTACCAATAATAAGGGATAGTTAATGAAAATTTTTGTACAAAAACAAAAATTTTGTACAAATTTTTGTCTTTGCCCAAAATGTTGATTGAATTTGCCGTAAAAGCCTGTAATTAATAAAAGCCAGTTATATGAAAATATACAATGGTAGTTATTTAATCAATAGTAATTTTTTTATTATCAAAATTTAATATCACTTTATACGAGATTTAGATGGAGCCACAATAACATTATCAAAAGAAACTTATACGCCTTATTTGCTACTATTTTTTTATTGTTATTTTTATTATTTATGGATTTGTATTTCAATTAATTTGGTTATTTTACACTATGTTTTTTTTTTAAATTTTCTACTAAAGAAGTTGCATGGCAGCAGTTAAGACCAAACTGAAAACTTCTTGCACGCCCTGAACTTCGTATATTTCTCTTCCTTTTCTCATTTTCTTAAATGATTGGGAAGTGGTGAGGGGGAAATATTGAACATATGGAAATTAGTGAGTTTAAAGCTAGGCTTTTCTTTCTTGCCTAAAGTTGGTTTCGATCAATTAAAGGAAAATAAATTAAGTTTCCCTACGGAAACTAAATTTAATTTACCTGTCATTCACTTAAAGCACTTGGAGGCAAGTAAATTACAAATAACGCTAGTTTAAAAAATGTTATCAAAAATTTACTCTAAAACTTATTTTTGAATATGCAAAAAATGATTAGAACGAAAGTTATCTAATTCTAAATTAAATACTATTTTCCGTGATAAATTAAGATGCGTTTCATTAACTTACTCTTTAATCTTTTTAAATTACAAAAATATTTAAATAAAATGGAGCAATTGGATCGGAACTTTAAAGTTTAATAAGATTATAAACATTCAATATTTATAGTTAAATGTTGACTATATTTTACAAATAAATTTTCATAGTTTAGTCTAAAGTTGATATAAAGCAAATTTAAATGATAAGAAATATTTTTTTTAAAAAAACTGAATACTACCACAGGCCTTTAGATATGTATTTGTGGTTCTTAGATAATGACAATATTATTGATTCTCAAAATTTAAACTTAAGAACACATTTTCTCATCTGTTTGAAATTTTCGGCCAAGTCAAAAAATTACATTTTTATGTAAATTTTTTCAGTCAACTAAATGTTATCCAATATGCATATTTAGTTTACTTTCAGGAAATTCCATACTTCATGATTAAAATTTCATTCACTAAGGTGTTACACTTGTTTAATATGGAATGAGAATCTAAAAATGATTTTTACTCAGTATATCTGTTATCTCAGAGACTAATATGTTTGGATTGATAAAAATAATCAGCCAATTATTGTTAGTGAGTTTCCGCTCCACAACATAATGATTACTTCTCATTCATCATTGTTTTTTGAAGTTTAATCCTTTATAAAAATAAAAATATTTGTCAGTAAATTACTTACCTACATTGTTCGTATATTTTTATTCTGCTTACAATTCAAAATGGTGTTTCAGAAAATGGACATAGAATTGGATTAATTATATTATTTATATTGCTCCTTTTTTTTCTTCTTTAAACAAAATTAAGCTAATGAATTCAAATACATTCGTAATGAGATATGGTCCATTTGCATAAATCACTTGAAAAATTTTATTAAATTATTTTCTTTTAAGAGACTTTATAAATCTATGGTTGTTTTAAAAATGTTATTACGAGTTTCTTATAAATTTATAAATGTAGCAAATTTACGTTGTTCGAATTTAGATTTTTTAAATTAACTTTATTGTTCAGAGTTCTAAATACGAAGACATCGCTTTGGAAATTGAAACTGTTATACACCTAACTATCCCGAAATCCAGGACTTTACCCCGTAGTGCTTAAGGTTGGCGTTTAAATAAGAAGGAAAATTAAGTAAGGTATTCCTCGTTCAGTTGATTAGTTTGGGTCGAACATTAAAAAGGTGCCTTTTCTGTTACGTCCATTTTTAAAAACACCTATTTCGACTTATTCAAGGACAAGAGATACCGTAAATTAATCTCGACTTCTGTTCGGTTTTTCGAAGCGAGTTTATTTCCATTTATGAGGGTTTGGACTCCATTATGTAACTCTCTTAAATCAATGAAATCTGAATCCTATAAGATAGTAGATACGCTATCCTGCGCTATCACAACGTGACAGATAATACTGGAATTAATATAATGAAAATTTTGAGCTTCTTTCGTTGTTCTTTCTCACGTTGACATTGTAAACAATATGATTGAAACTAGTTAAGTCAAGTGCAAGTGAAGTCTCAGCGTTTTATGCTTCCCTCACATATTTGGAGCTTTTTTTTTTTTAAATAAACTCAAGAATCAAACCAACTGGGCTTGTTCTACCCACGCACTGCTAGTATCAGAATAAGCAACCTGGTGACTATTTGAAGCTTGATTGCAGTATTTTTATATTTATAGTATCCTTCTCATAAGTTTAAAGTAATGTTTAAAAAATACTAAAAAAGTGTGAAATAGCTACGAATTTGCATAAAAATAAATAAATATTTTACAATCTAAAATATTTCAGCTACAATGGTTTTAGTTTTATGCTACTTTCAATGATTTAAAGTTACAGTATTATCACACTTTCAATAAGATTTTTTGCAGTTAATCTTCTCTACAAACTCCTCTTTCACTGCAACCCTTGATCATGTTTATTCGGATAGCGTCTGTCAACAAAATATAAGTATGGTTTTTTTTCTTTCAAATATTTCCCATTTTAATTCCAATTATTCATTACAACAGTTTTTTCCCTTCTTTGTCCTTTTTCTGACGGTTTTTTAAGTGTCATTATGTACGTGTACATAATTTTAGAAACAATTTTATGCGATTATGCTTTTAGATAAATTAGAACGGAGGGAAGAAATAACACTTTATGATTTACAGGATTCCTGGTTTAACTCAAAAGAACTTAAGAAAAAAATTCCTAAAATTAATTGAAAGTGATTTTATGGCGCGGGAAGAGTTAGAAATTATAATAAATTTTTCAACAGGATTTTTCTTATATATGAATTTTTTTTTTATGTATTCATATTTTAGTTATCTCAACATGGTTACAGAATATTCTTTTGACAAATACATTAACTAATGTTAAGCTTGAAATGCGAGACAAAAATATGGAATGGATTTTTCATTAAAAAATAATTAAATATGTTAACCTTCTATGATACCTTGTAACTTATGTTTGTAGGAATGAGATTTTACAAGAAATATATTTTCTAATCAAATTTGTGCAGCAATTTCGTATAATAAGTATCTATAAAATAAGAGTAATTTTATAAATGTGCACTTCTTTGAAAGTAATAATTTTAGGAAAAAAATATTTAAAATTAAAAAAATAACAAAGAAATACATTCCACTTCATCAATACTTCCTTTTTTTATTCATTCAAAGTGCAGCCACTTTTAATGCGTGGATTAGCTCAATTTTAGTACGAATTAAAAATTCTTTTCAAAGCTATAAAAATTTAGACTCAGCAGAATTTAACTCCGCAAGAGCGTAAATTAAAGTAATTAAAGTCTTGGATTTCAACAAATACTTCTTTAGCACATCATCTAATTAAGCAACCGTCAGCAGCAACCATTTGTCTCTTTTTCTTAAATTTTTACACATTGTAATTAAATACGAGCAAATTCAAGATTATAAAAAAAAAAATAGTTTGTTATAGAATACATGTAACAAATTACACTAATTAGTGCATTTATTACAGCTAATTAGTGAACGTGTTAACGTGAAAAGTCTTTTTAAAAGATAAACTATATATTTTTCTTATTCTAATTAAATTAAATTGTTTATATTTATATTAGATTAGTTCCTTTTAAAACAAACCACTTTATTTTAAAAGGTATTGCTTTTATAGTTTCAATTGAAATGTTAAAAAATTTAATATTTCTTGACACTAATTTTTTATTAAAATCACGCTCAATCAGTTTAATTAAATTTTTAATATTCCTTCTGCCTTCCTGTGTGTTATTTACAAAAATATCATTGATAATATTTGTAGCTATATTTCATAAAACTGATAATTGTTTTTTTCTTTTCATAATCATTGTGCAAGAAGTGTTTGATACTTGAATTTGAATATTCAGAAATTATCACCAATGTTACATTCGGCCATGAAAAAATTAGAAAATTGAGTTTGTAAGGAATATTAGGTTTTGACCAACTTCAATGTTTAAATAAACTCATACCAACCAAATAAACCGCTTTTTTCTGAAATTTAAATTTTGTCACTTAACTTAACTAACTTAAGTTAGTATCTATTAAAACACTGAAATTCTGTTCTGTATTTTAATTACTTCTTAGGCAGATAGGGAAGTTTTAGAGAATTTTTTTGCTTGCTAGCTATATAATCTTTTTTTTTTATTTTTCAACTTTAATTATTGATTATTTTATTTTTATTTCTGTGAGATGTATTTGTGAAAAGTAAGGATTAATAAAAATTAGAATAATATATTTTACTGGTTTTCAACTAAAGACGTTTTCTTAGGAACATAGGAGAACCGTTTGTTCATAATAATAGATTATAAAGTTAAGAATAACATTAGGACGATAAAACGTGACAAAAATAGGTGTGTGACACTTGCAATAAATTTTGAAATATTTAGGAATAAATAATTTTCTTCGAGAATGAAATTTTTTTTGGGGGAATGCATAAAATTTATAATAATAAAACCTTTTTATAATAAGGGGTTAAAAATGCTTTATGTCATTCACTTCTTACTAGTGTAAACGTCATGGATTTAGTCTAGCTCAGCTAACCATAGATGTTAGCACCAACAAAAATAGCAAGAAAAATGAGAAAAATAAGCAGACACCCTCTACATTCACTCACGGAACGGCTACGGGGAGAGAGCTCATTAAGATGTTCCAGTTCTAATTATTTTGTATTGTCATTTAAGTGTTTTTTGTCATAATAAAAGCTTTAAACGCAACCCTAGACTGTGCTTTGAATCCTGTTTTAAATATGCTTGTAATTTGAGTTTTTTTTATCACAGTTATACAAAAATAATAATGGTATTTAACTAATTTTCTTTCAAAATATAATTGTCATTAAAATATTTTTATTGCCTTTTTTTCAGGTACTTTTCAAGAAGTTTTACTATTAAATCAGCACTGCGATAGTATTAAATAATTCAACAACATTATATTAATAATGTCGCATGAACAAAAAAATAAACAAGGATACAGACAATTTGAAAAGATTATTTTATAAAGAAATTATTTTAGACAATTTTCTGAAAATGAGGTAGTAGAAAGTGGTCGCAAATCACAAAAAATCTTGAAATTATTACCGCACTGAAATAATTGTAATAGTTAAATAGGTTTTAAACGAGTACGACAGAGGGGAGACATGTCTTCTTTCTTCCTCTTTATCCTCATATTCTTCTTCTTTAAACAAAGATTTATTGTAAAATTATGTAAATATGCAAAATATTATTTTTAACAGAAAATGCCCATAAATTATGCTTTTACAAATTAAGCTTTTAACAGACCAATCAAACCAGGTATAGTAAGAATATTCGCCAAGACTACATAAGAAATGTTCTTTATGCTAATTTTTGAATAAGACGTTGAACCGAGCTCAAGGATTGACTGCAAACCAAATTCTTAGGTAAAAAAAATTATACAAAGCTCAATGCCATTGTTTAGACAAATTTTATGGTTAAATCTTGAACCAGTTCTAACCAGCTTAAAAAAAATATTGGTCTCAAGTAAAACTATACATTCAGTTCAACGTTTAACTAAAACATTACCTTGCAAATTTTACACTTAATTTCTTACATTGGTTTACAGATAAATCGGCATTTATTCAGTTAAACATTGAACTATATTTTCCAATATAATTATGCTATTATACTTTACACATAATCCTGTAGTTTAATGTTAGAAAACACTTTTAAGTGTTAAATTTCTTGAATTTAGCAATCAATAGTAATTTAAAAATAATAAATTAATCAATTTTTATAAAATGAACCGAAAATACACCAAGTGTATTACGTTCATAATCAAATTTACAAACTTCGGCTACCTGAAACGAAGTGAAATTTTTAATTTGAAGTTGTTTTAATATATTAAAATAGTAGAAAATATAAATTTAAAACAACACTTGGTGATATGTTAAAAATTTTTATAATTATTTTTTTGTTAGCTCAGCCGATTAGTTAGTTTTGATTCTTTTGAAGATGCAAATAAATATTTAAGAATGAATTGTTTTATTAAATAAAATAAAAAAAAATATTTTGGAGCTCTTGAAGTGATCTTGACAATTACCCTTTCTCTTTCGTCATTTATTATTAATGCAATAACAATACTAATTTTAATAGTAATACTCATTATATGATACATATAATTGTATGTCTTAATTATATTATATTATTATACGCTTTTATAATTATAGACCTGCTTAAAAGAACATACGCTTCGTATTAGAGTGATAAAAAGGCATTAGAAGTAACTTAATAAGATTTTTTTCCACATTGC
This sequence comes from Parasteatoda lunata, assembly GCA_949128135.1. Classification (NCBI taxonomy): domain Eukaryota; kingdom Metazoa; phylum Arthropoda; class Arachnida; order Araneae; family Theridiidae; genus Parasteatoda; species Parasteatoda lunata. The sequence continues at coordinate 110,823,764 of OX421974.1, read as the reverse complement.
AATTTTAATTCTTAGTAATTAACAAAAGAACACTAGATATTATTCTTAAACTTCTCCTTTCAGAGAAATTTTAGCATGTAAATAACATCTCTTTACCAACTGCTCTGTAATTTGTTATTCTTAACTAAACATCATGAAAAATATTTGGAACACATTTTTCTCACTTTGCATTTTATAACAAAGTTTTATATTAGGTCAGATTTTGCAAAAATATAAAAAGTAATAAAATAAACAGAATATTTTAGCTAATAAAAGAGTTTTATTTAAAAAAAAAAAAGAAATTTAATATTATGTACAAACCAGGTTACAATAAAATGCAATTTCAACCATTCTGAAATTATAATAAAAATTTTAGTTTCACAATTTGCTTTCTGTATAATTGTTTAAGTTAACTTTTGTCTAAAGGAAATATATGTATTTTTTCTTTTATATAACATACTTTATAACAAATGTAACTATGTAACTAACAAATGTACTATATAACAAATGTGCCGGAAAAAAAAGTCTTATAATCTTGCACCCTGCGTCAAAAATATAGACAAAAATCAAAATATGTTATAGCTTTGTAAAATTATTACTTTTTATCGAATATTTAAGTAATGTGACGTATTGTTTATTTTTCAAACATTTGTGAAAAATTTTAAGCGGTTAGTTAAAAATGAGAAGTAAATAATTTTATAAAATTTAAAAATAGTAGATACATAGTAGATATTTTTTAAAAAATAACTTTTAAAATGGTGTTTACTCTTTAAAATTAAGATTTTAAAATAAAAGTTATTGTTAAAGTATTCTGCAGTCAAATTTATTTCTCAATTCTCACGTGATGCATAATTTGAATTCTGTACGAAGTATTTATTGCGAAATCTGTATTGGCATATCGAATTATGAAAAGAGGTAAGCAACTTTCTAATAATGAAATATTTAAGAATCTTGCAACTAAAAATGCAAAGAAACATTCTAGTGGTGATATTTCTAAAGTTTTAAAAAGATATTTAAGACGATTTTAGAAAGAGTTACAGAACTGTGATAAGTGGTGATCAAAGATTTGAAGAACGACATTAAACTTACATTTGTGATAATGATTTGATGATTAGAAATTGAATAAAGAAAAATAGCATGTGAAAAAAATGAAATATCTCCAATGTGAAGTATCTCTGAAAACACAACAAACATAAAAATAAAATTCTGTACAGAATTTTGAAAAATAATTGCAAAAATATCGTTAATTAAAATGTAGCAAAATGCATCACGACAACAATAGGCTAAAAAAGAATGAGTTTTGGTGAAAAATGTCTATCTCTAATTTTTTGTGATGAAAGAAAAATGGTATTAGATGGGTCTAATGGTATTATTTAAGATAGCATTTATAACAATATTACTTTGCCACATAATAAGCTTCACACATTGTTGGCATTTTAACACAACAGTTAAAACTTAATGGAATATACGTGGCAGATATATAAATTATTAATAACAATTTTTAAAAAGTTTGACTTTAATCGAACATCGTAAACGCTACCTTTTAAAGTCAATGTCAAAATCTCTTTATTTTGATCTTTCCCGCATCGGAAAGAGCTGAAGAACCATAACTCTCACTAAATGAAAATATATATATATATGTATAAATACTCTTGAATGAAACCGAATGAAAAAAAAATAATTATATACTCTTTATAAAAAATATATTTTTAACACGATATTAAAATGTAACTAAAATTATGAAGAAAATATTTAATCTATATTTTATATTATTGGACAATTTAGCATCTCAGAAAATATGCCATGCCTTTTTTTTTCTTGAACCCCTACGCCTTTTTTGGGCAATTCTTAAAACCCAGTATATGGAATTATTAAATTGTGTTGACTGACAAGTAAAATTTGTTTAGTATACTTATTGGATTTTACTAAGAGTTAGGCGTGACATCAATCTCTCTTAAAATACAAAAGATAGGAATAAAATCAATATATTTTCAGGAAGGACGTAAGGCACAGTTGGAAAATAAACTATACTAAAGCAGCATAGCTTTAATACAAATCAAATGACGAGAAGATCATTTAGGAAGATGACATTACCTGAAAGAAATTAAATTGAAATAAAGTTTGTAGAGTTTGAAATAATTGAGTAAATTACAAAAAAAAAAGACAAATAGACGTATAGGAAAGAATGCCACCAAAAGTTGGCGGCGAAATTGGGTTGCAGAAAACGGCTAAGTCTCGATAAAAAAATTATTTTTTTTAAATTACACAGTGGAAATTTTTTTTCTGTTGCATTAGATTTTTTTAATGATCTTAGATCCTTCCGTATCGCTGATTTAAAAGCTTCAAGCTGCTTCTCTCCGAGCTGCAATTTCTATTTACAACGTTTGCAATTTCTATTACCTTAGTCTATTTTTTGTCGAAATGTATAAGACCACAAGCATTATAAATAACAGGGGGTCGCATAAATGTAGCGGTAATCTTCTAGGGGAGTTAAGCACATTACCAGAATTAAAATCACATAGGAACCCATATCCTAATATATCCTCATACGACGCTAGGGGCACTTTCACTTTATAAACTTTTTACATGTTCTTCTGTAGCAGGTGTCACAATAGGCTTGCATGCATAACCAGGCATACATTACCAGTCTTGGGGTCCTGTGAACACCTGTTATAGATAACGCTTTAAAACTTGTATATTTCGACAAAAAATAGGCAGAAAATTTCATTTTTCTTTATAAAAAAAGTTGTAGCTTTAGGAGCAAAACTAATATCAGATTTGAAATTCCCACGCCCAAATAAGGCAATCTAAAGCATTTTCAGCTGTGGCTTCTCAGGGGATTGAGCGCTTACCTCCCAATGAGGTGAACCGGAATCGAATTCCAGCGATAAGTGGTCGATACGAATTCCGCACCTGGCTCACACCGACCACAGTGCTTTTAAATATATCTTCAGTGGTAGATAGATCATGGGTTAGAGCCCTCTTTTTATCAGGCTAACCGTGGGAGGTTTCCGTGGTTTTCCTCTCCATGTCATGCAAAAGCGAGTTAGTTTCCTCACAACATCCTCTACGGAGGCAAAGTTCTCTCAATATTTGATCCGGGAGTTCCTTTGTCTTCTGGCGTGGTTTAAAATTACAAGGCTACGGAGTTGAACTTTGGTAGTCCTAAACTCAAAATTGGGTCGGAGGTCCACAGACGGTTATAAAATAAAATTAAACTAAGAAGTATTTGCATAAACGTAGCAAAAACTGTGTTCCCTAGTGTCATTTTTCAGATAGATAATTATTAAGAAAAAACTTAAGTATTATTTTCCGGTTACAGTTTTTATTGCTTTGCAGAATAAATTACAAATATTTTAACTCAGGTTGTTATTAAAAATACCCAATTGTTTATTTTGTTTCTTAATCATTATTGTTTCAGTTAGCATGCAGTAATGATGTAATTTTCGCTATAGTTAAGAAAATCTCTTTCAAATAGTTATTTGGAACATACACACTTGCATTGAAATTTCGCAGAAATTAAAATATTATTGTAAAATACATCACGCGAATTATTAATGGCATACGGTTAAATTAAACCTCATTCATCCAATATTCTTGCAAATGTATTTTCAAAATGTGAAATATAGCAAAATAAAATTTAATTTTAAGATTAACACACTAAAATAAATAAACAATCAGGTCGGATCAAACACTTACAAAGAAGAAAATGATAACACTCCAAATTCATTTTTTAAAAGTTTGGTTTATTTTTACTCATGCAAATCTACTGGCTGCATTTCAGATTTCTTTTCATAAAATAGACAATTACATATTTTAGAGAGTAAGTAATAATATTTTTTTTTAACATTTGGACAAATTTTAAGAACCAGGGTCCACGAAATCCATTTGCAGACAGATATATTTAATTATATAAAAGCATATAAATCCGTTTCATAGGTTTATAAATTGTTTTTTAAAATGTGTTTTATATTGTTTAATCCAAATGTGAAATAAGACACAATGGAATTTTTTATAACAGATAGAAAAATATTTTGAGCTAACTATTTTTATTGTATGTTACACAGATTTATGTTTTCTTTCATCTAATTTCACCGAACTGTGTCTTTCAGTAAAATACTGACTTGTAAAGAAAAATCATATAAAACAACATTTATTTATTTTTTTTTCCTTCGAAAACAGGCATTGATCCACTCCAAATTAGGAAAACTACCCATTTAGCTGATATTAAATTTTTGATTAATTTTTCTTAAAGTGCATATTCGTTGTTTAAACAAAAAAAAAAAAAAAAAAAAGAAAGAAAAAAAATTAATAAAATTTAAAATACCAATTACTTAAGGAAAAATCTTAATAGATACATATAAGAGCATAAAACTAAAAAGAAGTTTTGTAAAACTGTAAAGGCATTTTTTTTTATAACCTAACTTTTTTAAATCTTATATGTACTAAAGTCAATTTTCTTCGTACAATTTAATAACACTGATGTCAATGGGTAAGCTACTCTTTATATATAAAAACAAGACATCATTAATTTTTAATAATAGGAATTTCATTTAAATCACTATTCTTTATAAAAGCCTTTTGAATTAGATCGTATTGAAAAAAAATTTCGAAAAAATTTACGTTTTTATACATGGTTTTAATACTTTGAGAAGTCTTTTTGTAATAAAATTTAAGTTTTCTTTTTATATGATTAGAATTCTTTAAGAAAAATAAAACTGCACTGTTAGAATTTTTGTTCTGAATTTACGTTAAAATAACCGGCAGCTGTCTGTCGATCTAATTAGCCATAAAGTTTACGGTTAGGAATTTTTTTTCTTTTATGGTTTAGAAACCCTTTACAACTGGTACAGTTGAAACACAGTGAATACAAACTATGCGGTTTTGTAACCATTTACGATTAGTATACTTTCTAAACGATAAACGGGCATTTGAGCTCTGCGGGTGTGGTGTCATAGATACGCAAATGGTAGAATGGTATTCTTAATAGGTCTAAGGGTCACCGATTGAAGACTGCAGGACACTGGAAACTCTTTATCTATTCAAAGAATGAAAGAAATAATGTACTATCAACGCAGGGATTCAAACCCTTGTTCAGCTGGTCACGAGATTGACCGATTAGCCCTTTTAGCTAAAGTATGTAACCAGTTGCACGGAACAAAATGGCTTTATTAGGTGACCCTAGAATTCTGGGTGTTAACCGTATTAAGAGAAAGAAACAATAAAAAAAAAATTTTCTCACACTCAACAGTTTAAATATAAACTTTTTCATGGTTATTAGATTGTTTTGGTTTAATATGGTAAGCAGCAAATAAATAAATTGCTCCTTAACCATTTTTGCCAAGAAATTTCAACCAGTGTACTTTGCTTGTGAAAATATTTCATTTTAAAATTGCTTTGTCCTAACACAGATTTTCATTATGGACAATTTCATTTACCTCCATAGCCATTTGTCACATGTAGCAACCTTAAATTCCTTAACTATTTTTATAATACCAATGCAAACGATCTTTTAAATCTTGTTAAGTCTATGAAATTTTATACAGTAATTCATACTACAATGGAGAAATGTTAAATGGAATAAAGACTTCCATAAAAGCATATGAAATATTAAAAATTGGCAAATTCAAACTTGATTAATACTTAAAATATTTGATAATTTTTTTTTGGCAAACCAACTGGTCACCGAAGGTGGTTGGTAAATTAATTAAATAAAAAGTAACGAATATAAGTGTCATAATAAAGAAAATTAGTTTAACTGTAATCAAAGAATTTTTTGCTGCTTTGATAACAAAAGATTTAATATATAAAACTGAAAAAATCTGCACCCAACATAGAAGATCTGTATCAACGGTTACAGATTGTATTTGTTAAAAGAAGAAACAAAATGCGTCTCTTGATTTTTTTTACATTGTAGTTTAAAATTGAATTTCTTCAGTTTTAGAGAAAATAAATTTTTGGTTAGAAAGTTACAGAATCAACATGTCGATAGAAATTTTTAATGAGTGGATAAGCTGCTTATATAACATATATAACATAATTTTCGTAACTGGATAAATTCAAACTATTTTTATTTAATAGTTGGTTTAATTTCAGTAAAATAAGAAACAAAGAAGGCTAAGACCTAGAAATTTATCTGTATCAGTATAGGTATTACACAGACATTATTTTTATTAAAATACTAATTTCTATGTAAATAAATTTACAAATGCATATAATAAATTGATTTGAATGCTTAACAAAGCTATTTTTCATTTTTTTTCAATAATTAAAATTAATTGAAATCATGAGGCATTAAAAGTACAAGCTGAACCCATATAATTAAATGATCCATATATTTAATTGGAAGTAACAGATATGGTAAATGGAATAAAGTATTCCTCACTTTCAAATGTTCTTATTTTACCCTTTTAGCTGTAAAAAAAATTTTTGTTTCAAAAACGAAACTATAATCTTCTTGCTCACAATTTTGCAAGATCTTATTTTTTTAAGATTTAAAATGCGATGATCTTTAATGCTCTTCTTAAAATAATATCTGCCTAGAGAGAGCATTTTTTTAAACTTAAAGCACAAAGAAAATAAGGAACTTTTTTCAAATATTCAACTGAGAACGAATGATATGGCTATACTTTGAAAAAAATTTAAAAAAAAAAATACTTCAATCTAAACGTTTGCTGAACAAAGAGAACTTCCATAAAGAAATCTTTTTGTTTTAGTGAGAAAACAACTTTGAAAAACTCTTTAAAAAAGGAAGATATACTTTTTGCGCAAGCATTAGTTGGTATGATTTACGTGACTGATGTTTTCTATTAGCATACTTTTTTATGACAGTTAAAAAAAAAGAATTTTTAATTAAAGGAGTTTAAAATAAAAATAAAGAAAATATGTATGATACACTTATAACTGCAAAAAGCAAATATTTACATACTGAAATAGAATTAATTTTAATAATTAACGTGTAAAATTAACAATAAATATTAGTATTTTGATAGCGATATGTTTTCAAAGTTTAACGTTGTTAAACTTATACAAGGGAACATTAATTGTAAAAAATAACGAGCAAAAGTGCCAGTATTTTAATCAAAAGTAGCGAGAAAAAGTAAAAGGTTTTAATTTTGAAACGTAACAAGTTAAATGTACAAGTATAAAATAAAAGAAGGTAACTACTCTTAAGAACATTTCTAGGAAATCGAAAATTCAAAATAACCTAAAGTTTAACAGGAAAAATGTAAGAAAAACTTATTTTTAGTCTAACATGCATACAATTTTTATTTAAATATATAATTCTTCAAAATGCGTGAAAATGGTGCAAAACTCTTTGTTATAATGAACGTTGAAAATATCCAGAGACAAAGCCAGAAATTAAAATTCTATGTTTGCATATAAAAAAGAGCTTTAATTTTATTTTTTAAAATTGCAAATCTTCAGAGCTTTTGTTTTTACTCTTAAAATTTGTAGTACTTAATAAATTTCTAGTAGTTTCTTGAACATAATAATAAAAAAAAAAACAAAAAAAAAAAACAAAATAATATAGTTCTTGTTAAGAAATAAGAAAAAATTCTTTTGAATCTATGAAATCTATTAAATAAAAATTATATTTAACTTTTATTAAAATAATTTTATAATTTTAAAAAATGGCGAGTTTTGAATTCATGATATACGTATTCCGCATTGAACCATCCCTAATCAATTGAGCACAAATGTTCCATTTTTAAATTTTTCATATGATGAACTTAATTTGGTAAAATTCGAAAAAGGAAGTATTTTTATTCAAAATCAAGAAAATAATCAAATTCTAGAATGTTTTTAGATCATACTTTATTTTTAATAAATAAAGCATAATTTTTATATTTTGAAACTTAAATGCCATAAAATGTAAATTTTGTGCAAAATATGTTTGACGCGGTAGCGTCAAGTAAATATTGGAATTATTTAGAAAAATATTCATACAGTTGTTAAAATTATCACTTGTCAAAATTAAAGAATGGATTAAAGCATTTTTTGAATCGAAAACAGTTAGATTTTGTAATTTTGCGGACATTTTTTAACGGATCAACTCTGCAAGGTACTTTACTCCCGTTCTTCGTCTCAAACCAAACTAAATTCTTTAATATGCATAAGGAAACTAAAACAATGTTTATCAGTTTAGGACTTCGTGCGTAAAAAAAGTTCTTTTTAATAAATGTAGCATAAGTCAAAATGCATTAATAAAGCATCAAAAATATATAGAATTGGTTACCGTACGCTCATACCAGTAAAAAAAGATGCCGCGACAGATCCGAATTTATAACATCAGCAATAGTTCACTTCCCTCTTCTATGGTTTAAAAGCTACTAAGAAATATTTCAAAGAGCGTTTGTGGAAGGAAGCCGCCGATACTCACATACACACAGAGATAATTCGCACAGGACAGGACGTAAAATTAGATAGTACACCCATGTCAGAATCATAAAACTTTGAATAATAAAACAGAATGCAAAAAAGTCATTGAGTGCTTAAAAGAACTGCCCTCACTCATTTACGATATTTCAATCCTTAGAGGTGTTTGAAAAGTGAAGCTAACGGTTAAAGAATATATAATACAGTAAATTTACATGTTAAAAGTAATTTCAAAAATTTGGAGAAAAAATTCGAAAACGCAATGTTTTTTCCGATATTTTCGCTACCAAATACTTGTACTTATTCCCCCCAAACAGTAACAAAAAATAAGTAAAAATATCAAATTTAAAATGTAACGAAACAAAAGTAAAAGTGCGTAATTTTTTATTTTACCTTTGTTTCAAGTAACAAAAGTAAAAGCATGTATTCAACTGTTTCTGATTGTTTTCATTCTACATGTATTAAACAAAATCAACTTCAGTGATAACCTAATGATTTCCGAATTTTGGCGGAAGAAAAAATAAATTATTGCAATGATAAGTTATATTATTTGGATCTTAAAAATTGCGTTTTATTAATTTAATAATTAAACATTTACGCTTAACACCTTATAATTTACATCTAACGCATACGTCTGATGTTTATATACCGTCTTATGTTGTGCGCAAGAGCTTAATAGCTGGAATGAATTGTGTCCATTCGAAGTTATAAATTATAACAAGCAAATTTAAATATATTGAGAGATTAATAATTATATAAAGAATTCCTTATTAAAAGGAATTAAAAAATTGTCCCATTGGGCAGAAAAACTAATTATTTATGCGAGGAAAAAGTTATACGTAACTTAGAAAGACACTGATAAAAAAAATCTTTTTTTTTATAATTATACTCGCATTTAGTGCGAAAACAACGAGATGAATATGTAAACTTTTACAAAACAGTACTTTAAAGAGATCATTTTGTAGATAATTTTTGATCTAAATCGTTGAATGATTTTCATATGGTTTTTAAAAATGTGACTGTTCTAAGAAACAGGCTACGGGAACTAGTGCGAAAAGTCCCAATACCCTATTAAATCAAAAGTCAGTTAATAAGTGATAGCTTATATAATGAATATGGAAAGACATCCTTTATTGGCTATTTTGTAAATAAGGATTCGTCAATACCCTAGATAATACAGTTTAATCAAGGAAAACAGACAGTCTTTTGAAAAATTTGTAGTAATGTGAAACATCTAAAAACGCTACTAAATTATTACATATAGCAGGATGAATGTTTAGGCAACACTGTATAAAATTCCGATAAAATTACGGTAAAAAGTACTGCCACACTGAGTCCGTAATTCGAAGTTGAAATTTTGAAATACACTAAAAATACCCCCCCCCCAAAAAAAAAAAAAATAGCGGCTGAAATATGGTGAGCAAAAATAAAAAAAAATTATATAGTACGTTTAAATAGTTAAATATAGCAATGAAAATATAATAATTTTCGTAATTTTGTATTAAAAATGAAAAGCAAATTATATTTCCGAAGTAATATTACAAAATAACGCGAAAACATTAAAAAAGACATAATTTTTGCTTTTATTAACTCTTATTTGGAAAATAGTTTAAGAATTAATTAAAATTAAAAATTAAAATGTTTTCAATGGAATGGGAGAAATATTTTGGTTAGATAATATATTACAAGAACACCAAAATACATATTAAGGGCAGCTATGACAAAACACATGGCATATAAGCTGCATCATGTAAAAAAAATATTTTTAAAAACGTGGAGGTTTTAAGCTAAATTATATTGCTTACAATTTTATTGGTTTGCAATATTGTTTAAAATACGTATGAGGAGTTTGAAACTATTTTGTTGGATTGTGTCTCCAGTTCTTAGAGAAGCGTAAGCACTTTAACTTAAAACAAATTGTGTAATTTCTAATGTAATAGCTGTGAATCATATTTACTTATTAAGCTTGAAAATATGACTTAAGACAAATACAATAATAATTTAAAAACTGTTTTAATTAAAAATTCTTTATTGAGTTAAATTTTTTAATTTTGTATATTTATATCGGAATATTCCAAAACGGGTATAATTTAATTAAAAATAAATAAATGAATAAAACAAAATTCAAATGCACCAGTGTCACAAAGTCTCCTTTATTTACTAAAACAAATTTGAACTTGGTAAAAATATATATGAAAGTTTCAAATAATCTATATAATAGGTTATCGGAAAAAGTAAACTAAATATCATTTCCAATATTAAACTAGTAAAGCTATTTCTAAAGATTCGTACTCACTTTATCAAGTCTCCACATTCTTTCTAATGGAGCTCGGCTATCAATCTTTTCTAAGTTATCCAAATTAAGCTGTCAGATAGTATGATAGATTTTGTTTCTGAAAATTTCAGATGCATGTCGAATCACCTCTTTAAGAAAAGTTCAGCTGCAGAAGCGATGGATTACTTATTGAATTATCGTTGCAGACAGCTTAGCATACACGCACCCATTTTCCAGTATAAAAATAAGAAATTTGAACTGAATACTTTTCTGAAATATACTTTAAAAAATGTATTTTAATTAAAATGTGTCAAAAAATTTTATTTTCGTTTTAATGGAGTGGGTTTAAAAAAAACAACAGAAAATTATATAACTTTGCTTTAATAAAAGTTTATATTTATTTGCGCATCATTCATATCCCTTATGTTATGTGTATGTAATTTAGTGTGAATATTTATGTCGTTTATGTTTAGTATATAAAAAAAATATTACATATGATACTGTTAATCACAGAATGCCAAAATTTTTCATTTTCCTATAAGAAACATGGAATAACATAACTTGTCAGAACTATTTGGACCGTTTTTAAAATTCATGAACTGCTTTCAGAAATGTGCCTTTAAAAAAATAAAATATATATATATATATATATATATATATATATATATGTAATACAAATCATGTTGTGATCCTGATAAGTTGTTCCAGAATTGTCAGAAGTCTTGTCCATCCCCTCCCTTGTGGAGAGCGGATGTGAACTGTTATCAATACCAACCTACCGTTAATGAACCATTTTAGAACGTAAGAAAAAAAAATGAAGGAAGGAAGGATTGATTTCACCACTCGATCGCTTTGACTACCTGTACACCTCATCGCTAGTGGAATGTTGACATTGGCTCGAGCTTGTCACATCTATGAAAGCGTTTGATGTCTAAAAGCAGCGCCTTCGCTTTTTGATCCTTTATTAAAAGTTCCTTTCATTAAAAAGCTGCTGTTAACACCAGTGATATGTGCGCGCGTGTAAAATCCCGAAAATTGATGTGAAAACAAAAGTGAATGTGCGCGATGTATATTAAATTTATAGAGGAGCTTTTTACTTCTTTATTAAAAGTTCCTTTCTCATGAAGGTCGTAGAAAAATTTGGCAAGTCAAAAAAGAAAACAAAAGTGAATGTGCGCGAATCTAAATCATGAATATTCATGAAGTGCAATGATAAATTTTTTTATTTCTTCTCTTCACAATCATGAAGGTCAAAGAAAGTGTGGCAAATGGAAAAGATTTCATTCAGATACATTTGTTTTTTTCTCTTATATTTTTCTCTCTCATTCTTATGATTAAATATTTTATTGATATTGGATATGAAAGTGTTTTAAACTTCTTATTATGAATAATTTAATACAGAAATATTTAAGAATTGATTGCATTTCGTATGTTTACCTTGCTTTTTTTTAAAAAAATTATTATATAATAGTGTATTTTTATGCATTTAATAAGTTTTTGAGGGAAATAAATGTGTTTCAAACGTCAATTAAATTTGTGACGGCAAACAAAATTCAAAATTTTTCAGAATTTCAAAAAAAAAAAAAAAAAAAAAAAAAAAAAAAAAACTAAAAGAAAATTTTAATGCTTTTTCTTTTTCGGACTTGGCCAAAAAAAATTCCTATTAAAAATGTGAAAAATTTAAATGTTACCCAAACAAAAAGACATTTCACACTTAACAAAATTTGTGAGTTTCCCTTATTACGATTGGCGAAATTGTTAACTCAGCTAAGTTTTTTATACTTGATACTGAGTTACTATATGCTTTAGTAGGGTTGCAAACTTGCAAAGATTTTTGTTTGTTTATTGATTGTGTCCGGCCAGTTGTTACTCAATTTGGTAAGAGACTGATCATCTCTGCTAATTCTAACAATGACAACTTATCTTTGCACATTAGACAGCAGAATTCTAAAAATGTTAAGGTTAAAAATTGTGTGATGTTTCATTAAAGTAAACATTATGAAAAAATAGAAGTTTAAGATGTTTCAATAAAAGTAAACATTTTGAAAAAAAAAAAAATAGAAGTTTAAGATGTTTCAATGAAAGTAAAAATTTTGAAAAAATGGAAGTTTAAGATGTTTGAATAAAAGTAAACATTTCGAAAAAAAAAAATAATGTGATGGGTAACAAAAATAAAAAGAACAGGAAAAATAGGAAAAAGAAAAAGAAAAATTTAAGTAAACAAAATTTTGAAATAGTACATGTATTAAAACTTAACTGTATTATCACAGCCCACAAATGTTGAAATTAAATCATGAATAGTGAAATTGAATTCTTTTCCATAAAAAGTTTGTATATTTTTGTGTGAAAAATTTAGTAGATTAGTTATTATTGTCATTGTATATAGTTGTTTTTTTTTTTACAAATAATTGAAAAAAATGTTATTTGTAGTAGAGAAAAGGAACAGTCATACCAACCTAAATTTTTTAAATTTAAAAAAAAAAAAAAAAAAAAAAAAAAAAAAAAGAAGTGTCTAAATTATTTTTATTTTGGCTTAACAAAATTTTTTTTTTGGGGGGGATGTAATACAAAAATTATTAATACTTTTGTATTAATAAAAGAATTAAAACTCTTTCGTTTTCATAAAATGTCTTTGTTAAAGAATAAGCGTAGAGAGATTCTATTTTGGAAATTCAATGCTAATAACATACGATTGAGTTATTTTAAGAATCTCTCCCCCTTTTCACTTCCATATAAGGAAGCAGTAAATGATTTTCCTTAATGCGTAAGGATACAAGTATGTCAAAGAATGTGCCTGTTTACTGAAATAAGTGTTAGTATAAAATGCGAGAGCAATGGTTTTCGCATGTCCTTTCCATGATGTTAATCCTGACAAGTTTTTCCAGAATTGTCCGAAGTCTTGTCCATCCCCTCCCTTGTGGAGAGCGGATGTGAACCGTTATCAATACCAACCTACCGTTAATAAACCATTTTAGAACGTATGATGGCTTACGACTGCATTATTTAAGCTATCTGTAACACTGATAACAGGGATTTTTGCCCTTTTATTACACACACACACACACACACACACACATATATATATATATATATATATAGCACTCTTTACTTTTTAGATTATTACTTTTTACCACAAAAGTAGACTAAAGGAAATATTTTTCTATAATTCTATCTTGAATAATTCTATCATTCATAATTTCTATCATGAATAATAGACGAATTCGAAGTGTTATAGAATCGATTGAAATTAAAAAAAAAAAAAAAAGCTCAATTAGGTTTTTGAAAGCAATTTTAACTGACCAGTTCTTCGTATTAAAGAATTAAATAGAAAAAATTAAATGAAACGTGCGTCTTTGTTATAAATATCATAATCTTTGATCTAAACTGCTAAATAAAACTTGCGATTAGGAATCACATAATTAAATTATGAATCACTGTTTTAAATATTGTATTGAAATACTGTATAGAAATATTGTATACATTTTATAACATTTATTTTGATCTGAATTTCTATAGAGAATCAATATGAATTTCGATACAGCTCAAAAAAGTTTCATTACATAGTAAATATCATGCATGTGAGTTATTTTGCAACTGATATGATCTTGCCTAATTGGACACCTGCAAGTGACTTCACGCAAAGATCACCACGGTCAGATCAACAAACACAAGTGAATTCATTGTCAGGTATCCAATTAAACCTGATCCGAATATTGATTGAGCAGGAATAAGTCCATATCTTAAAGCTGTAACGTTAACACGCCATGCACAAAAACATAGCGCTTTGGCTGCTTAGTCGCTTAAAGCGTCGTTTACTCTACTGATTGGAGAACTTAGTGTAGTAAGTTCGATCCTGACAACCGATAAAATGAAAGACGTGTGTACGCAGTAAGGTGCAAGTTAAATCTGTCGTTGCAAAAAATTTCTCCCGTTGATTGTTGCGTGAAAGATAAGAGAAGGGCATAAGTATAGACACTATAACGTCGTCTGACCATGGTGGATTTTATGTGTCCTACAATGACAGTTGAAATATAGAGATCGAAAATTCGGGACAAGGTGCTTGGCCATGATTGGGTGGTGTGTGAGCTCAAACACGTCATTAAACTAAACGTGTGATTAGTTGCAAGTACACGATTGACAAGCTCAATATCACAAAATATACTAATAAAAAATTTAGATTTAAAGAGAGGAGAATGCAGGAAAACATTAAAAAAATCAGAACTGTTGAGTTGTTTTGGTAGGCTTAAAAGCAAGAAATTAAATTATTAGGACAAAATATAATTTTAAAAATATATAAATTTATTTCGACTTATCCATAAATTTTAAAAGTACAAAGCAAGTTGTAAGAACCTATATATATATATATATATATATATATATATATATATATTGTTTCTCAAAGTCAATTCAGTGATTATAAAAACATTTAATTTTTTAATTTGAAGGTAATAAAATCAAATAATATTTGTTTATTAAAAACTTATCAGGTTCAGATTTCATCAGAGAATTTTGTTTTGAAATCACATCCTTCACTTAATTAATCGCATTTTTTTACGCGATTGGGCTCACGTTTAGTAGTGCAATAATTGCTTTTGAAAGCTCACAGGTAACTTATAAAAAATTATTTTCATTAAATATATATGTATATATATAGTTTAATAATATTTGCATTATCAATATAGCTCAGATTTAAAATTTATATGTTAAGTTAGATGCTTCGATACCACGTACGCATCGTTTCTCAAAACTTGATACACTTTAAGAAACAGTAAAATAACTTTTAGTAATTTAAAAGTAAACCAGACGAAGGAAAACAAGATTATAGAAGATTATATAAATTATTTAAACAATAGTTATTATCTGGTAAGTAAAATGTTCTTGCATCTTGTTATTTTTATCGTTTCTTACGGTTTAATGTTCCATTGGAATATGTTTAGTTCATACGAAAAATACTTTTAGTTACACAAGATGTAAACTTAGTAAAACATACAATCAAAAATGACAACCTAAGCACAATTAAACTATTCTAAAGTGAAAATAGAGACTCAGCTCTCTACTTTCCAATAAGCGTTTGTTGTGTAAAAGAATAATATGTTTCTTGATCTTTATCGCAAAATTTGAAGCATTCTTTGAAAAAGTTTGCAATATGCATTAGAGTTTTAAATAGATCATGCATAATTAAACATGATTTTAAAACAGTTTCATTCATGTTCCATATAGCTAGAGATCTCCATAGAATTTATGGACAATAATTTTTCAAACGTTAACTTTGTGAGAAAAAATAATATTGCTGTGTTCTCTTGTGACCCAAATAGTAATAATACATAGCTTTTGAAACAAAGTGAAAGGAAATAGAGTTTCAGCCTGAACAAACGTTAATTGGTTCATTTTAAGGAATAATGAAAAATTATAACTTTTAAAAAATAAACGATTATTTTATATTGTGAAATCACAAATACTTTAAAAGCATTATTGAAACTTCAAAAACATTTTTAGTGATATTTACACGCGTCTGTAAAAATTTATACTTTCGAAAGGGATTACGTGCATTTTCGGATAAAGTTTGTTAATATAATTCTCACACATGTTACCATCGGTACTAAGTTTACATTTTTGTAGGGAGACAGCATCTCACAAAAATGCACGTTTCTAAATGGCACGTTGAAAAGAAAAGAACAGCAGATAAGTTGGGAAAATATTCTGTCATGAAAACATTTAGATCTACATTCACTTTGAAAGTAGCTGTTTATATATTTCTCAGTTAAAATCCTTAGATGGTATAAACGTGTAAAATTACCTCATCAAAAAGCGAAATATGAACGTATTTGTTATAAAAATTTTAAGGTTTCGAAACAACTATGAATTTTATTTATATTCAACAGTAAAAGTTTCCTTTTGTAACTTTTACTTTAGATTTGAACCGAATCTTTATAAAAAGCAAATCAAAATTCACTTGTAAGTAAAATCTTTCATTCTCTTACTTTATTTTGCAAAAAAGTCCTTAATTTTTTTTTTCTAACTTAATATTGCTATGAAAGTAAAAACAAGGAAAAGAAAGTATAGAAAACGTAGCCTTTCCGTTTGTTAGACTTCAGAGACAAAGATAAATAACAAGGAAACATTTTTGAAAAAGTATCTATTTTTCACTATTATTACGTTTCCCGCTCGAGGAATATACTGCATTATTCATGAAAAGCGAAGCCAGTTTACCATTTGGGTAGAAAAATCTTCATGACTCTTTTATCTCTTTGGGTGTATCTTCGAGATAACAGGTAAGAAAAATAAAGGTTTAATCTGTTGAATTTAAAAATAACAAAGCCCGTTTTTGCGGATTTCATAATACGGGAAAAAATTGTACGTTTATTTTGAAAAACAGAATTATAATGACTACAATTGTTAAAAAAAATTATTCATTAAAATTTTATATAAGTATTTAAAAAAATTATCTAAAAAGATTGCTGTTATTAAGTGATACGAGTGAGTGACTTACTCATTATTTATAAATACTGCATTTTTTAACAATGCATGAATCATGTTCTTTTATTTGTAATAACCGTCACAAAATAACCTTTTACGTATATGCGCAGCTAATTAAGCTAAGTACTGATCAAGTTATTATTATTACTAAATTTTAATTTTTGAACAATAGCTGATGATAAACTGGAAGAAAAGAAAAAGGAATACCAACTTGGAACGCCTATATCTAGAAAAGCCTAGTTATAATGTTAAATCACAGATTCATAAATTTATATACAGAGAAAAAAAGCATGTTCAAAATTACAAAATATGGTAAATTTACAGAGTTTCTGATTCTATGCAAAAACCAAAAAACGTATTATATTTTACTTTGGTAATGATTGGTAATGATAACAGGTAAAATTAACAATAAAATATGGCTTTATAACATGCGATAAAATTTGGTAAATACATTATTAAAAATCATTTATTTCGTTAAATTTACTTTTAAGGTTTTTATTTTTTACTAAATGTATGGTAGTACGAACTATAATTTTTAATGCCAGAGTTTTCGTTAAACCGTTCCCATATGAACGGAAAAATAAACAAATGAATGACTTAAATACCAAATATTTTGATATTTTTGACCAGAATATTGTGTATTCTCTCACCAGAAATGCAGTACAGTAATTTTACCAGAAATTTTTCCTCGTACATATTTTCAAACATTTTGCTTAGTGAGAAATAAATATGAGAAATAAATATTTATGAATAAATAATGATTCTTTTTCAATTTCCCCCAACTTGGTAAAATATATTGTCACCTTAATAAATATAAATATATTTATATGAATATGATCTTGGTAAAAAACGAACTTCATATTCAAGTATGAAGGTTTGAGTTGAGTGAAAAAAATCGTCAAAATAAAATTTGGCACATTGTGTTAACTTTTTTTTTGCGAAAACTTGGCGTCTTGTGTGTCATCATGAGTATAAAACTTTAATTTTCTAACAACTTTACCTTTGGTTGTCAACTTTTAACTCAGAAAAATTGCAACGTTTCTAAATTTTTCTTGAAATTATTATCCAGTTTTCTTTGCGAAAATAACCCAGATTTCGTTACATACAGCCTAAAATTCATGAACCTGACACCCATGTCTATTAATAAATTGGTTTTATTTTTAACTCGGTGATACTACCTTTTAGTTTCAAATTCCCGTTATGCATTTCAAAATGCAATCATTGATCTTTTAAACCCTCTTCCTGTGTGGCATAAAACTGCTAATGCATCCTGAACTATATCAACAAAATGCTTTTAATGGAGCGGAGATTTTAAAATAAGAATTTTCTCATGAAATCAAACTAATCAGGTTACAATTGTAAGCAAAATTAAAAGCTTAAATTATTGGCTTAATAAATATGAGTAAATTTCAGTTTACAGCGTCCATGTGAAACTTATAGTTTAAAATAGAATTCTGAGTTCTAGTTCTCGAATGTCTTTATTGCCCATAATAATTTCCTAATATTCAACTCTTTAAAGGCTTAAATCTCTTACACGTTTTTTTTTTTTTTTTTTTTTTTTTTTTTGATTGTCGGTAGAATATTTTCCGGAAACCCTTAAATACTAATTTCTTTGGAGTGTTTGTGCTGCGGTTTTCTTGGAGTGTTAAGAAAAATTTAAATTTTCGCTTTCATTAGAAAAGTGTTCAGTACTATATCGACAAAGATGATCCAGTTTTAATACCAAACCATATGTATAAAAATATACTCTGTCAAAACTACCAATTTTTCTTTTAGGTATTTTCTTGAGACATATCGCTGGTTCAAAACTAACACGACACATCTGCAAATGTATAATGCCTGTAGATGTGTCGTTTTAGTTTTGAACCAGCGATATTATTGCAAATTTGTATTTGTCATCAACCCAATAATACCTACTTTTTCCCGAATTTTATATTCTGCTTGATCACAGAAAATGATGCCAAATAAGCATAGAAAATATCAAGAAAAAATAAACTTTAAAAAAAAATATATATATATATATATATGTATAATATATATTTATAAAAATAACAGTATCCTAATTTTGGTATGGTAGACATAAATGGAGACAGGTTTTTTCTCATTTGAAGATGAATCTTATTTTGTATAAAACAAGTAATGAGACGTGAAATACTATAAGAAAATTTATAAAATTAAGTCATTTTCAGTAAAATAAGAATTTTTGTTTCCTAAGGAAAAAAAAATTAATAATTTTTTAAGTCTTTTATTTTAATAAATATTATTTATGTATTATTCATTATTTTATTTTCATTTATTATTTATTTAATAATTATTAGTTATTTAATTTAATAATTAAACATGCCAAAATGCAGGTTTAAATGAATTTTAAAAAAGTGTTTTGAGAAAAAACATTGTCTTAATGCACAGAAAGCACGGGGATATTTACGCAATCTTTTGTGTCTACCGACACAAAATAAAAACATTATTTAAACGCGCCAAAAAGAGCGAAAAAGAAAACAAAAATATGCAAAAATACTTAATCTAGAGTAATACTTTGTCTAATAAAATGCATTAGTTATAAAATGATTGATAATAAAGCTAAATATATTCAGTATCGTAACTTTTTACATCGCCATTTTTTGTCAGGAAAATCAACACTTCAGCAGTCTTCAACATCTGTTTCCCTGTTTTAATTCTGAATATGTCGTGTCATCTTTCAATTTATATTAAAGATAAATACTTAGGATATGTATTGTATAAATTTGAAGAGTTCTAACAAATATTGTTCTTTTGCGAATTTTTTAAGAAAGCGTCCTAAAATTAGTACGCTATGTACAAAGGGATTTGAATTCTTAATTGAGACGTTCTCCTAGATCTTTTTAAGAAAAGTACTCATTTGGTGAAGGTATCATTTATCTAAGTTCATCAAACTCAACCGAGCTAAGAGTTATTTATAATTTATGAAACTTATTGCAAGCATCTTTTTGCAGAATTCTGGTTTCTTCCCAATCTTTCCAAAATATGTTTTTGATTTAATCTCGTAGTTTTTGGCCCTTATGCTGTAGAAATTTATCTAATGGTTATTTATTTGCATTTAAAAACCGTATAAACGAATAAAAAAAATTCCATACACAATTATAGTTTTCCTATACTAGTATTTTTAGAACAAGTATTTAACACTTTTCAGCCTCAACCAATTGGTTGTAAACTATTGGTTTGGCGATTGTTTTGAGGCATTTCTAATTATTTATATATTTCCAATTATTCTATGATTCGTTAAAAGCAATTTTCAGCTAAATGATGCAAGTAATTCATTTTTCAATTATATATTAGAATATTTTAGTATATTTTTAGTCACAGACTAGAATCAAAACATTTGAATCTCTTAAGATTTTTTCATAGAACTCAGCTTATCTTCTTGTTTCAAATTTCCCTTGGTCATCCGATATTTGTGAGGTATTTTCCAAAAATAGAGGCCTCCATTCTTGTTCACTGACGCACTCCAACCTCCGAAGATTGCCATGCAATCTTATTAGGAATTGAAAACAATTCTCGCTTCGCTAGCTTCTAAGTTAAACTCCATTTTAAATGTAAGATATAGCGAAAAATCTTAAGAACTTAAATCAATTATAAAAATCTTTAAACCTAATTTCTCTTAAAAAAAATTTTTTTTTTTTAACCAATAATAAGTTATTTAAATAGAAAAGTTTTAAACTGAAATAAATGGCATGTAGTAGAATAAAATTGCAGAAACAAAAAAATAGTTTTGTTTTCATTAGTAAAGACTCAAAATTTGTTAAAATACACAACTTTAAATTTCAAAATATTGAGTTATCACTATAAAACTGTCAAATTACCTAACAATTGGGAAACTAAATTGAACTAAATTCCATGCAATGGAAAAGCTTATAGAAACTGAGAGAGTATTTATGATCTGTTATTGATGGTGAAATTATTTCCCCCAAAGCAGATTCTTATATAGTTTTTTTTTTATAATAGTTCATGTCGATATAAAGGTTTCAAGGAAATGTCAGGGTTAACCACACGTTTTCAAAAGGAATAATTTTGCAGCAAACTGTCCTTTAGTGTTGTCCGAAATCCAACTTCTGTGAATCAAATATTTAAAAACAAAGTTGAAGTTCGGTTGACGATGATCAATCCAACATAATCAAAAAAACAAAAATGCATAAATAATATTTATTAGTTGAATAACTTTCACTGAACAAAACTTGTCGATGTAGAGACATTGCAGATTTAATAATAATTGAACAAAATAACTTAAACAGCAGAATGATCAGATCAAATTTAATTTAATTACTTCCGCACGTAAAAACATATTTATGTAGAGGGAGTTACTAATTCCATTCGTTTTTATTTTATTTTTTAAATTGTACTCTGCTGTGTGCATATCAGACGATAATTTGGCTATGGTAAATTGAATTTCTCTAAGCGCTAAAAGCGCTTTTTAACAAAGCATCTTATTGACAAAATGGAAACTTCTCTTGAAAATAGTCATATGAACAACTTAAAAATGTGGTTTATCAATGTAAAGCCACAAGCTATTCTTTACCATTACATTGCTCTACAGTATTATATGTTGAAAGCTTATTTTCTGAAATGTGCGTCAGGTACTCCAAACATCGGGCACAAGATTTTTAATTGGTTAATTATGTTTTGAAATACTTTATGTTCCACGTGATATTTGAAATGTGTAAATCATGTAGCGGAATTTAATTCAGACATGTTCTAATAATTGTAATAAATACCTCAATATGGAATTGATACTAGTGAAAGAAAACAGCAACCAGCCCACGCGCCTGACATGTGCCTGCAAATATACACCCGCACACTTTGTAACAAAGTCTCTATTTCTAAGATCTTTTTCATATTAAGCTACTATTTATATTTACTGCTTGTTTATTTTTTTCAGTTTATTCGGTTATAAATTTATTTTCATCCATTAGTGAGTTCAAAGCAGAATTATTCTTCATAGATGCGTGTTTTCTTTATTTTGGAGGAAAACTATGCAAAATATTAAAAATGTAAAACTATTTTGGAAGCCAAATAAACATAATAATTTAGTTTAGATTTTGTAATCTATATACGCTATCCGGAAGGCATCTTTACTATGTGTGAGCATTAAAAACTTGTAGTTTTCATTGTTTCAATCCACCTTACAATACGCCCATTTGGAATTAAATGAAACAATTAATAATATCTTAATATGACAAAAATAAACTACAACTGCTGCAAATGGGCAAAATATGGATACTAAATTACAAGAACAAAGATAAAACGTGTTACTTTAAAGAGTAATTTTAATCTACTTTAAAAAAAAAAAAGATTAACTTTTAATAGTTTAGTAAATATTATTTTTAATCAATTTATTACTCGAAATTCTAGATGAGAGTGCTCGATATAAGCAGTTCATGTAAAGTTTTGTAAATCATTTGGAATGTTGAAAATACTTTAAGAAAAATCAATATTCTTGAATTAAAATAGTATTTAAATTCCAGTACCCCGGCATATCTTTAGAAAAGGGCAGTTTTTCTTTCCATGTTTATAATAGAGAGCAGACTAGTTTAGTTTCTTTTCAAAATTCTTCTTTGGAGTATTAAAATTTACTATCAGAAAGAAATTCTTTTACACCCGTCCGAATAGATATCAATAGAAAGCCTGTAGGAAGAGCTCAAAACTCGGCTTAGTATCACTAAATGACGCTTCTGAAATTGGAATAGAGAAAAGTTGGGAAAGTCGTTAATAGTTGAGGTATTAACTCCCTTTCATTAATTGCAAAAGTTTTAGTCGATAAGTCATTTTTTTTCTCGAAAAAGCGAAGAATGTTATAAATGATTAAACTTGGAGAGGATTATTTTTTAAATAGTTTTAATGAAGACATTTATTAGATGAGGAAAACTATCGTAATATTGAATAAATTTAAAACATCGTCTTTTTATAATTTTTATTTTTATTCTTTATGGAATTAAAGCAACTTAAAATATCCTTGATTTTGATTCCTTTTATTTAAAATATTTAATTGCTAGTTATTCAATAACTTAAATAATTTTTCATTTTCTAATCCATGACTACAAATTTAAAGAATATTTTACCGATATGCATGGATAAGTTTATAATGCTATATATATCTTAGCGAAAACAAAATTTAAATTTATATTATAAGCCAAATAAATTTTCTGGAGGTTTGGCAATCTATTTTTATGTATAATCATTGTGTCACAGTCTTTAAAACAGTTTAATAGTATTAACATTCTACCACATAATGTTATAAAAATCTAACGTAAATTTTTTAAGTAAAGATCCCAATGTAATGGTAAGAGGGGGATGAACGTATATATCTCGTTCCAACGCATATGTATATAAATAAAGGAAATTACTTATATCTATGCAAGGTGGCTACTGCTTTCTCTTTTCGTAAAATATATTCTGCACTGTTTGAATTTTCTCGGAAAAATGCTTAATGAAAAATTTTTTAAATTGTTACTTTTACTATTTACAAACAAAGCATTCAAATAAAAATATATAAGAAGATACTCAAGCTGTTAATGGTGAGAAAACCCGTTTGTTACTTGTTTTCACCTAACACGTTTAAACAACCAGAATTTTATTTCACCAACGAGGTCCACCCAATGAATCAACTTGAGTTTCTTGCGGCTGGGTACAGCCGAGAGGGCTAATTTGTCAATCTCATGACCAACAGAACGGTTGTTCGAGTCCGAGATTTGAAACCATTCCCTTCAAAAAATTATGTTTCTAGTATCCTACACTCCTCAATGTGTGATCCTAGATTGTTAGATTGCGATATTCTTATTCAATCATTGTTGGCAGCACCATAAAGCTAATTAACTTAACGAAAAGCCTTATTTTCGTTAGGTTCGTTTCCTGGAAAAGCCAGCTAAGTTTCTTTTTTATGGTTTTGAAACCCTGTTATGTTGTAAATGGCAAATGAACCGTATAATTTTGCATTTTTGATTTTTAACCATACTAGTTGCAAATGGTGGCAAAATCGCATATGTAAAAAAAAATTATTTTTCGTAAAATTTACTGCTAATTGGATGACAGACTGATTCCGATTATTTGATAGTAATTTTGAATGAAAATTTTAACAGTGCAGGGTGGTAGATCTTTAAAAATTTAAATCTTTCAGAAATTTTACGAATTTTGCCAAAATTTTAAAAGTTTTATTTCAAAAGAACTGGAAAAATGTAAGGTTTCATAGAAACTTTTGTTTCATTTGCATGCAGTGATAAGAAAAATAATTCTAAAGCGAATTTACAATACAGTGAATAATACATTACATAAACTTAAATACCACTCGAAGAAATAGTCCCCAAAATCCGTAGAAAGTTGGCCGCACTTATGTACGTATGCATCGTACACACTACGGCCATCTCGTACCGATCCGCACCAAATTCGGTATGAATATGCTTAGAAATAACTGCTTACTTTAAAACCAATTCCAAACCAATTTAATTGCGCTAAATTTCAAAGAATATTATCTTCATAAGATTTGATAAATATTTATATTAAGGTGACTTGCTAGCTTGAAGCTCTAATGAATCAAAAATTACTTTCATCGCACATTCTTATGAATTATTTATCTTTGGATTCATATGTTAGATTATCACAAATAAAATCAACGTTAATAATTTCAAGGTGTATGATGATAACGTCAACGAATTCGTATGAAGTTTAAGAAACCACGAGTTTCTTTTATTGATACTTGCCATTATAAAGCGTGTCTCTATAAATTTAAATGATAGAAACTCAACAAGATGTAATGAAATAGAATTTAAGTTACATTTTGAGCACTGGTAAAATTATGGTAAATTCTGAAAATCATATTTTATCTTTTAGAATATCTTTCTTTTAGTGAGTAAGTTGAACTTTTAACTCAGATTATGCAAATCTATTATTATGAAGCTTCACTGAAATATACAATAATTAATAAAATAAAATGAAATATGCCTTTTAGTTTACATGAATATGTAGGATAATGTTAATAGGGTAGTTACTCTTTTGAGAGGTCTGTAAGAACTCAATTACCATTGTATCTGTTTTATGCACCTTAGTGTAACAGATTCTCATTATCCCATAATTTATAACGGCAATACCAATTTAGTAAAGCATTACTGTCATCAATAATAGTTTGGAGATTTTTTATTGTATTTGAAATAAATACCAATATTATTTCGTTCGCCAAAATTATTATAAAAATAAAAGTTTCGCTTTCATTTTTTTTTTTTTAGAATTACTATCAATAAATTTTGATAATTCGTACAAATTACAACAGAAAAGTTTGTATTAAAATGCTGAAATAAAGGAAGAAAAGGTACTTATTTGTATATGAAAACCATAAAAAATTGCAATTCTGTTTTTGATGCCATTGATACTGAATTAATTTTGGCAATAGGTACAAATTGAAGCAAAAAAAAAAATGTACTAAAAATCAAAATTAATTGCAAAGATACTTATTCAACTATGAAAAACATAAAAAATCGTATTATTATTTATTCCAATGATGCTTAGTTAATTTGTGTAGTAGGCTATAATGATAATAATATTATGTTAATTGATGCTTTTAATAATTACTATACCGTCTACAAGTGCTGTGCGAATAAATTTTTACGGCCCACCAACAAAGGGTAAGTACCTAGAAAAATTATAGAAAATGGTAATTTTTTACTAGAAAATGACCTAGAAAATGACCTTGAGCTAATAACATTGTGCTAAACGATACGGAGTATAATTAATATGTATATCAAGAGAATAAATTTCTAAAAACATGTTTTGCCTATTATGATAACATTAAGCTACCGAGAAGGGCAACAAAAAATTTTAAAAAAAACATTTCAATTAATTATGTCGGTATTTATGACATTTTTGAAAAACATCCTTTCTTCCAATAAGCTAATAAATGAAACGACTTCACGTCTATACGTACATCAACATCTTTATTAAAGAATTCTATTTAACTACAAAAAATATCATTGCCTTTTAAAAAGGAAAATTTAAATATAAATGACATTCATGGCTAACTTCTAACATTTTCCAATCTTTTGATTAATGATTTAAATTAAATTAATCAAAATAGATATTAACTATCAAAATGCAGTTAAGTTGAAAATATTAAATTAAAATGTTAAACAAATAGCTCAAAATAATAAATGATGTTTCAGAGTTCAAATAATAAATCTGGATGTGAGTTCAAACCCGGCGTCTGCATCTGGTGACCATAGGTTTTAGGCTTAAGATCCTTTTTTAACTCATGAACAGAATTTCTCTTTTGTTTTTCTAGAGTGGAATTGTTTTTTTCTAAATGTCTCAGAACTCTCTGATTCCATATCTGATACTTCAAGAGGGAATAGTTCTTTGATGGGACAAACTAGTTTCCCAGATTTTGTTTGACCTCGAATATTTCCGTCTTTTCCTGAATATGTTTAGATTACTCTAGCTAAAGGCCATATAACTTTCGTTTGTTGTCGAATAAGACTAGAACAATATCCCCTACTTTAAGTTGTTCCAATATTGATGCTGATGATGGATGTTGAGCAACTAGACTGAGATATTCTAATCTAAATCCACCCCTTAGGATGATTTTATCTGTAGTCAGTTACACGAATAAGAAAATAAGGGATTTAAGTCATCATCCGCAACTGCATATAGTTCCGTTTTATTTAGTTATCAAATTATATAATTATACTTTCAAATCAATATAAGCGCTTTTAAATGTTAAACTCGTCGGGCAGAAGTATAATCCATTTTTTTTATGACCAAGAAGAATGCCGAGTAACGTCGTTTCAAGAGTTGACGATGTTGATCTCCGTTCGCGTTTGTAGCTTGGTATGCATTTAGCAGGCATTTAGATGCAAGCAAGATCTCTCCATAGGGATAACGGTTTTTTCTTAACTTGCAACAAAGTATATTTAATTTAAGTCAGGTGCTCCATAGACTGGAATTTAACTTAAGATCATAGACGATGTTAAAAGAATGAGATCATCTGAGTTTTCCCCTACGTAAGTAAAAGGTAATTAGTTCTCAGTAGCTTCATGTTCTCACAACATACTGATTAATTATTTGTAGTTCAGAGATGATTGTCCTGAAATTCGTCACAAAAGTTTCTTAACACTGGTTACGTGGCAATTTTGGTATGCCTAGAACCGCGAAAAAGAGTCAAATTGACCCAAAGTGATATACATCAATGCTTTATAATCAGTTTTCATGATTAAGACATTTACAAAAGACAAAAATAAAAGTAGTTGTGAAATTCAACTGAAGAAAAGAGAGCTTTTATTCACATACCATACATCTTTTTGTACACGTTAAAAGCAATATTTACAACATCGTTCTTTACGTGTCGTGCATTTTCCACAAATTGATAGTTTGCAATTTGAGCATATATCCAATTTTTTTCTCCGTACTTTGACAACGAACCTTTCTTTTTTGCTTTCCGATCAATGATGCATGAATTACTCAGTTCCTAACTTAGTTGCTTTAGAAAATCTCGCCTTTAAATTGATTGATTTCCCAGTTGTTTGTTAGTGCAATATCTATGGATAAATCCATGAATTAATCACTGCAAGATCAAAGGTATTGTAGAAAACATGAATAGACCATTTTCTTGACCTTGCTTTTGTCGAATACTTTTTAGCTATTTGATCCACTGCGTCAACACCAGACTTCATGCGATTCTAAAATAATATTGTTTCTGGAAGCTTCTTTGAAGTATCATTTTGATCGTCTATTATTGGGTGTAGCGAGCTCAGAAGAATAAATTCTTTATTCTTTTTTCCTTGATATACAGTCATTGTTGCATCATCGTTTCTAAGTATTAGTGTATATACTAAGTATTAGTAGTATTCAAATACAGGAACATTTTCAGGAAGTTTCTCATCTTTACCTAAATATAGAAATTTATTTAGAATGCATTTGCTAACGATATCAGCTGCAATCCAAAACTTGATTCCCAATTTATCTCGTTTGTTTGAAATATACTGGATAAAGCGATATATGGTTGTCGTGGGGAATAGCTGTACGAGACTTGTAGCAAAGAATAGATTTTTCAATAAATTTTCTCCACACTTCGACAATAAGAGTGAACAAATCAGTTTGAAGGCGCTCAAATCTTGTCGTTTTAATCTCAAATCTCAAAAATCTCATAATTTCTCTGATTCTAACTCTCCACATTGTATCACGGAAAAACGGAGGACCCTAAGTAACAGACCATAGCAAATTAAGCTCAAGACCTTTCGTACCGTATATACCTCGAGAGTAAAAAATGTGCAATTTTTGCGTATGTGCAATTTTTGATATGGTGAATTATAGATTCATCTAAAAATAGTCTCCATGAACTAGATACACTACTTTCGTCAACATTTCCTTTGGCGTAAGGGCTAGGACCATGCAATTCCTTAAAAATATTGTGTAAACCAATCTACCTTGATTGACAACGTCAGGTGTAATAGTTTCCAACGAGTTCCATCATTGGAAATAAAAAATGGTTTACTTCTGCACTTTCAGAATTTGTATCGATTCTTCTTCGCTTTGAAAGTGAGCTGTTGCAAACATTTCAGGGCCTCACGAAGCGTAACTTTACGTTTTTTAAAATTTTTATTTTTTATTTTTTATTCCGAGACATGTTTATTCAATAAAAAAAATTCTAGTGCACAAGTTCGCATCACTGCAGTCCATCTGCTATTTGGTAGGATTGTAGGATTTGGAAAAATAAAAATCACATGTTCCCTCCTGATGACATCACGGAAGCATTTTGCCAATTGTAGAAAAAAGTTTTCACACCCTTTCTAATCAGCAACTAACACTATTCTTCAGCTCTATTCAACAAAAGTCACTTGTAGTCCCTTGACTTCATGTCTTCTACATCTCATGCATCTTGATTCTAAGCTTCTCAAATTGCTGATCTGCTTTTGATGATCCAGAATATTTCTCTTACGTTTTGAGATCAATTCACGTATTCCGGCATGAGATAGAGTAAGATATCAATGTATTATCACCTTTTATACAATTTCATGCTTCCTCGGAAGCAACATTCGGAAAATATAATTACGGTTTTCTTCTCTCTCTTCATTAACCTAGTTCTGACAAGTAAAATTTATTCAACATCTTTGAACACACTGATTGATTTCAGCGTTTTAATGTCTGAATACTTTCTGAATGATTTTTACGATTTATTTCTCTACTTTGGTTGATTTATGAACTTTTAACTCTTCATGTTGCCTTTTTTTTCCGGAGAATTTTTTATGATTCGGTATCTCCACCCAATCATTCTTAGTAATTTAGTGTACTTAAAATATAGCAGAAGATACGAGAAGACACATTGTTAAGACTTTGGTCAATGATGCTATTATTTCCTTGCGTCTTTCAGTGTCGAAACCCTTTTTATCATCATTTGGTGTAGAATAAGGTCATTTTGTCGGTCAATGTCAGTCAGTGAGATCCCTCCCTCCATCAGGATTCAATGCGTTTCTTCATTGAGCAGCTCCTCGATGGAAGGTCGACAGGATTTTCAGAGTCAGATACATGATGCCAATTTTCCCTGTCTGTTAGAATTCTAATTCCAGAAACTTGGTTAATTACAAACGTGCTCCAAGTCTCTACGTTCGTAATCCAGGAAAGTGGTTTTGAAGAATCGGCCCAGTATTATTGAAATTTCGATCGTAAGGCTTTTCTAAATGAATTACGCTATTTCTTAATGAATTGGCATTATAACAAACTCGTCTGCTTCTTCATTCAGAGGCAACACAATTGGCAACATAAAACGAAGATTTCTATTTTGTAGTCACTTTATTAAAGGAAGGTTCACATTTGTCTAAATGATCACTGCTTCTAATAAAGACACGCTGCTTTTAACACATACATTTACACTGCAATGTCACAACTGTAGTAAGGTGTTTTGATCAGAATCTTTCATCCACAAAAATCCTAAAAGTTCACTATCTCTTTTTTGGATCAATATGTAGAGAAAAGCCTTCTTCATATTCTACATGATTCATATTTTTCCTCTCCTAAAATCAAGAAGCAAACCTGGAATTAATTCAAATAGATTTTGAACTCAGACAGTCGTTAAGAGATAAAAAAATCCTTTGAACATGAATCATCAAAAACTGGTCGTGTAGATGTCGTAGAGTTCTCTCTAAAAACTGGTCTGAGGATTAATTACTGACTGTGTACGTCTTTCTCTCTTTCTGAAACTTTTTCTTTTTTGCCACATGCGTGCTAATACAACATTATGAATTTTAAATTTATCTTTCGACACCAGTTTTTTTGTGGTTGAAAAAAGTCTATCTTCAGCTAATTCTCTATGTCGTGGAAAACTTTCTCTCTCGTTAATGATTTCATATCTTTTCTTGGTCTTTTTCAGAATCTTGTGAAAGTGATCTCACATTACTGCTTTTAATTCAGCATCGGTTTGATTTTCTTTGAATCCCAAGGCTTCCAGGTTCCATAAGTTTTCCATATTAAAAGTGTTTATCAGCATGGATGTTATCAATGATGACAAAACGTTTTTTCCTGAAACATTACTATTTCCCATGATGGTCCATCCTAGTAAAGTTTCCATTGTAACTAATACGACAGTAATAATTAGGACCACTTCCTGTTAACAGTGATCCTGGTGTGTCTGATCCGAAAAGAACTTCAAATTTCATATCTTCTCTTCTCATATCGGAAATTTCAACATATTTCTTCTTCATTTCTTTTACCCAGGGTCCAGATTGATAGCTAGTCATGGATCGACAAATTTTGGATTGCTCAAGTAGAGTAAGCATTTTAGAATAATTACCACCACCTAAACTGTCAAGTCTAACTTCATAATATTTATGGTTTTCAGTTTTCGTTGTTACTCCACCAAAAAATCGCATGAATGAAAAATTCAGATTCATTTGAACAACCATCAATGTCTTTAGAGGTTTCTCTAAAAATGTATGACTGCTGCGATCCTGTATCGACCCATGATCCTAACTCATGATCCGTCCACCACTGAGGATATTTTAAGTAGCACTGTAGTCAGTGCAAGCCGGATTCAGAATTCGAATCGCTGGTATTCAAACCCGGTTCACCTCATTGGAAGACGAACGCTCTATCCCTTGTGCCACCACTGCTGTATAAGTTAATGAAATTTATCTTCCTTTTGAATTTCTTTATCTACGTGTATTTGTTGAAATTGCTCCCAAAACGGTAACCAGTATTTACTTTCTGCACCAAATTGTTTTAACACTATTTCTCTTAATTTCAGTTTCCTTTTATTTATATCTGGAGAAGTACTAACATGAAATTGTTCCGTTTGGTCGCGAAAAGATGGCTCAACTTTTCCCTATATTCATCTTTCGTTATCCTTTCATTCCTCATAGTTTATCTGACAAAAATTCGCAATTCAATATTCAGAATCTAAAGTATTAATCTAACCAGATAAACGCTCTAAAGATGGTTTTGTCTTTACAATTTTATCATATGAACTTTCTTTTTATTAATTCTTGTAAAATTATGTTACATATTCTTGTAAATGATGCTCTAATGAGATTTCGTGTCTAAATTAGCAATGCCATTTCTTTTACAAAGTTAGAACCCCAAAAAGTTGCGTAGATGGAAAGCAGTCGATCAATAAATACGTTAATGAAAGAACAATAAAATGAGTGACATCTCTTTAATTCAACTAATGTTCATGAGATCACGTCCTGGTTCTCCAATTGTTGAGAATTTGCAAGAACTAACCGTCCTCCTTTCTCCTAATAAACTAATAAATGAAACACTTTCACATCTATACTTACATCAATATCTTTATTGAAGAATTCTACTTAACTACAAAAAATATTGTTGCCAACCTGCAAATTCATAAAGTAAATTTTAAATATAAATGACATTTGAGTCTAGCTTCTAACAGCAGGTTGTAACAGGATCTTCTAGCAGAATAGCTTTTAACTAAATGCCTTTCAGTTTTATGCGGGATTTCTTAGTTTTAATTAACACTGATTTATCTAGTATTTACTTTATTCGCACCGAATGCAGCTAGTAAACTATATTTTTGAAAACTAAGTTACAGAAAACACTGCTCCCTTCTTTTTATTTTTATAAAGGGACATCTTTTAGGAAATAAAATATATTTTTGTTAAGTAAATAGCTTCTTAATCAATGTGACATATAGATTCTTCAGCTATCACGGCTTCGTCCGGGGCTTAAGGTAACTGATAGGAATGAAATTTTGTTCGATCATGCTTTAAAGATGTGATTTCACTCAAAGAAATATATATTCCCGTAGTAATTTTAGATCCGTAAAATTGTTTTACGTCTGGAGCAAGGAAGAAATTTCAGGATTTCACTTCCTTTATTTCTGTAAAATTACTCAGTCTCTTGTAATTTAACAGAGACTTTCCGGACAAAGTTTTTTTTTTATTTTATGTTTTAGTCTCGAGAAATATACAGTTTTTTAATAATTTATTTTATTATTTTAACGAATAAAACACTTAGAAAAACAGATGAAATCTATTCTCAAAGAAAAATTATGTTTGATTTTTTATGATAATTGAAATAGTTCAATATGAACTTTCTTAATTCCATGCTGTGTTTATTAATTTAACAGATTCATTAACATTTATTAAAACTATCGAAACTATAAAAATAAAATCGGCTTTATTTGTATATAAATTTGTCTTCCCAAATGTTCTTCAGAACACACAGATAGACAAAGAAAAAAAAACTGTTTCGAAAGATCTTTTAAATTTTTTTTTAAATGAATAGATATACAAACGCAATCTAAAACTTCACTTCTAATCTCAACTCTGATAAACGTTTACGTTTAACTAGGCGTTTAAGCTTCAGTAGATTGAGTATTGATACTTATTGCTCGTATTGCAAGGTAAATTGCTCGAATTCCATTTCAAAATTGAATTTTGTAATATTTTATAAAAAAATGCTTAGCCATTTACAAAATAAAGTAAAATCTAAGATAAAAGCTTCTAGAGCGTATGACAATCAGAATAACATATCGTCTCTATCAATTGTACGAAAGTGGGAACTATAAAAAGTACATTGTTGGAAGTAATAGAATAAAATTTAATCTAAGATAATATAGGTAGTAATTTGAATAAGAAAGTAACAAGTAAACGGATTTACATACAAGATAAAAATACAAAGAAAATAATAAAAAAAATTATAAAGAATTAAATGTTAAAAATTTTTAAAAAGAAATTAAAATTCAACTAAGAATAGAAAAAATAATAACGGAAAGATATAATTTTGTCATCAGCTCATACGATTATATCTGAGAATTTTTTTCCTAATACAGTATTAATGTAGCCAAATCAAAATATATCAATACTATAGTATTAGGAGCAACAAAAGGCAGGAAAGAAACTGATTCAAAAATTTTAAATTTGATAAAACCTTTATTTCTATAATCGTCGAAACTATAATCGGCTTCAACTAATTCAAAAATAAAGTTCTATCGTAATTAAACTTTATTTTCGAATCGTTTTACTTCCTTTGGTGCTCCTTACACTATTGTAGTAATATATTTTGCTTCGGCTACATTAACATAGTATTAGAAAGCACTATATTTGCTGATATAATAGTGTGAGCTGATGACAAGATTATATCATCAGTTATTGTTTTTTTCTCTTTTTAGTTGATTTTTGTTTTCTTTTTACATTCTTCGTCACTTTATTTTCTTCTTTTATTTCTGGGCTTGTATTATTTATATATATATACATTAAACATAATCGATTAAACTACTTAAAAATATATATACATTTTATTAATATTTCATAAATATATTAATATATTGAAAAATATTTTGCAAGAAGTAATAATTTTGTATATGATATTTTACATGTGAACATATTAATCATTGATGCTCAAATGGGCTACGATTATTAAAAAACGTTTTATTTTAAAAAATCTTTATATTGATTTCACAGCAAAAATTTGACAAAATACGCATACTTGAAAAATATTTTAAAAAATAATAAAATAATGCCCTTAAATTTAGGAAACTGTCTGACATGTTCAAATATCCAGATCATATTCATACCTCTCTCTTCTTTTATAAATACACTTGTGACTTTTTTAGATATTTTAAACTCATGTATAAGGAGTGAAATACATTTTTTTCCTGTTATGTCAAATTTCTCCCTAGGAAAATACCGTCAGCATGAAAGCGGAGGAAAAAATATTTTCTTGCAATGATTAAGAGCCGGTGTTTTGGCCTTTTTCAAAAGTTTGACATATTTTCGTTCTTTGATAAAATACCATTGGGAACATATGCTTTAAAAATTTTAAAAATATCCTGTTTCTTTCTCACGTATATTTTAACATTTAAATTTAACTTAGTACAATTGATTTTTGTTCTTTTTTGACAATGTTATGCTTTTTTATTATTTTATTTTCCTTAGATAGCAAGATAAAAAATACGTAAGATTTTGCTCTTTTGAAAATATATTTTATATTTTGGAACTAACGATTTAAATAGTTCCGTGTTTGGTTTTTATATTCTTTAATTAAAACTTGGCATTAATTTGGAAGATGACAAAACAAACCATCCACTAATTAGGATTTCTGAGATATTATTTTTATGAAAAAAGAGTCCACTTTTTTATATTATTTTAATAATTTTCGCAATAAAAAGTATTTTCACGAAGAATAATCAAAATATTTGAAAAGTTTTTTTCTTTTCTAACTTTTGAATATTTTTTCACCCTATTTCAAATTTACTTATTTTAAGAGCATTTGGTTAATTTGCACTTCTTCCACTTTTATTTCTGTCTAAATGATACAAAGACATGAAAATAAATACTTATTCTTTCATAAGCTGCTTAAGGAAATCTTCCAATAATTCTTAAAATGGTTGAAGGATGAATTTTCAGAATTTTACCAATAGAACTCAATAATTTCTCTGGGGATTGTAATAAAAAATCAATACACAACATAAAATAACAATATATTGCATAATCTTTTTATTATGTCAGGAAAAAAATCAAATTTCTACTTTTTCAAATGGAAATAGAATGACTCGTCTTGATCTTTAAACTTAATAATAAAATGGCCATCAAAACAATTTCGTTATGTAGATTTTAGATATTCATTTTCTAAAACATATTCTTGTGTGAAGTTTTCGTAGGTCTTAAATTCCCTTTATGGTTCATAAAATGTTCATTATGATGGTTCATAAATGAAAATTTTATAGGTTTTAAAACTCTTTTATTTCTTAAATATTATGATAGTTCATGAAATGTTTACGGTTTTTCTTGACGCGTTATAGCTAGAAAATAAAATTTTAAACGACATAAAGTAATACATATACGAAAATAAAATGAAAATATAAAATTCTAAACAAAATTGACATCGATTATAGATTACAAGAAATGTATATTAGCAGATATAAAAAGAAAAATTGAAAATGTAAATTTGTAATCTTATTTTTTTCTCAACATGTTTAATATTATTGATTATTTACTAAACATTAAAATAATGCATAAGAGGGTATTTAATTAGGCAAATAAAATATCTCATTTAATAATATTTTTTTTATATTGTTCCATATTGTATTCAAGACACTATATATGTATTACAACGTATGCATGGAAGTGGATATAACAAGACAAATGCAAAGTATGATTTCATAATATCATTTTTGAACTTTTTCAGAATAATTCTATGAAACGAAGTTGCTTTAATATATTTCAGCACCAATGACAGCAACTACAGGATCTCGTGACCAAGTTTATGAAAGAAATGGAGAAAAAAAATATGTTGCTTATAAACTTTCTTGTCAGAACTTGCTTTATCATGTTGCAGAAAATCGATTGAAGAGTTCATTGCCTTCCTTCTTCTACCTTTCATAGAGCTGTTTAGAATGAAACAAGGTTTAGTGGTTAGAATACTTATTTATGACAGAGAAATTTGCCTTAAAATGTTTTGAAAAAATATCTCAGTGATTTTTTTCCGACTAAAATAACGTTTGTTTAGACAATGGCTTTGAAACAGTAATTATTAAAAATTAATGGATATTTTAATCTTAATTTTGGATTTAAAAATAGAGTAAAAGAGGGTACTTTTTTCTGTGTGTTTTAAGGACTATGAATTACAGATTTTGTACTAATTTAAAAAAATGATCATAATTTTTAATTATTTAAGCTATTCCCATAATTAGAATTTCTCATTTATGTTGATTTGGGGAACTAGAGCTTGATCGATAGAAAAAAGTTATGAAGTAAAAAAAAAAATTTGAAGTTATTTTATATGCACTTTTTATTTTATATAATTATATTGTTGACATACATGGAGTAAGAAATTCTGCAAAAATTACTACATTGCATGGTGAAGACAGTTATGAAGAAGAATATATATATATATATATATATATATATATATATATATATATATATATATATATATATATATATATATATATATATATATATATATATATATATATATATGATATATATGATATATATATATATTGTAATGGTTTATTAGAAATTGTTGCTTCAGATTTCCAATAAACGGATGTCTGGTATAGTTGAAAATCACTTGGGTTTTGGTAAAATTATTGACAGAACATATACCGTAAAAGTTACTGAATTGTTACAAATGAGAGTTTTATTTTTGAGATGGAATAACGGACGTAAATGCAAAAAATCTGGAATATGTTACGCGAATCTTAGTTCCTAAAATAATGCATCAATGCATGATCCCGGATACCTGGGCCAATAAATAAATGTAATCGTCTTTTCACTGGACAAGTTGAAGACAGCAACATTTAAAAAAGATATAAGACATTAAAAACCATTCCCTCCTCAATGTTTAACTGCTTCCGTAGGGTATGAATAATGTATATATGATTCCTACTGTAAACTTAAAAAGAAAAAAAGAAAGAAAGAATACTCTTTTTAGATTTTAGATCGTTCCAAGGCGTTGTTTATTTTTTTCGAAGCTGTAAAAAGTAACAAAAACATTTTAAATTTATAGACTTAATATTATAAATTTTTGACTAGAGTAAATAGCAGAGAATGTGAACCCTTTATACATTCAAAACTGAAAATGGATTGTCATATATTTTTTTATGCGTTTAAAAAGTAGCCGTGTTTGAAATAGCTTTTTCTGAAGACATAATACTTTAAAATGTAATATGACTTTCTGACTTCCTTTGAACTTACAGAGATGAATAAAGAAAATAGGACTTTTATACTATAAAATTTTAATACTATGTATATTTTTTGATAAAGTATTAACTCCTGTTTTATTATGTTGAAGAGTGATTTTGAACTGCAAAGGGGGAAAAAACGACGTGAAAATAAGTAATCATTTAATAACAAGACTGCTTTTCATAACTTTTTAAAATTATACTTACATCCACAGATGGAGTATCAACCCTCAAAATATTTTATATATCAGATTTCTTAAAAATTTACGGCTTTAGAATTTGGTTTTGATTTAAAAATTGAATAACAATGATTTTGACTACCCCTTTAAATATTTTGTATGCTTGGTTAAAATATGTGATTCTATCTTCAATACATATTATAGATGCAATAGATGTATTATAATTACATTAATCTATTAGAACTATATAAATATATTTATTATATATATATATTTAATAAAACTTAAAGTTTTACCAACTTTAAGTTCTATAAAATACGGAGTCTATACGGAGTCTCAATTGACTCAATATAGACTCTAATATATCTGCATGTATCTTCGTTAATAACTCGAGAAAGGGAGCACCTATTCGGATCGTGTTTTTTTTCTGAAACTAGCAAATTATCTAGGTGTGGTTTTAAAACAACCATTTCTTTTCGGCGTTATGTAGTTCAAGCAACATATCCAAAGAATGAAATTTTATTGATGAAAACGATTGTTGCATATAAAAACGTGCGCTGTAATAGACAAAGTATTTTTACAAAATTTAAAAAAAATAGAAGCAGACGAAACCACTAAAAAAAATTAAATATTCTGAAAGTTCACTGAACTCTAAGTTTAGGTGCAGAAGTAAAGTATGCTGGAAACAAACATGCAGGCTAACATTAGATATTGAAAATTAAAGATATATTATATCCCACCGTCGATGGTACTGCCTAATTTTAATATACTTATCCTTAATCGTCCAAATGGCATTTAAATTTCACTATCTATTCCATTTTTACTTAAACTACAACATTTATCGTATAATTTAAAATTTTTCATAAATTAATATATTCAGATATTTAAGTTCATATGCATTTGTGGGACTAAAGCATTAAATTTAGAAATTTAAAACTGTAACATAAAAGGATTAATTTGAATTCATTGTGTTTAAAAAACGAATTTACTGATCTATTTCGCCGGCTTAAGTGAAAAAATCTTCAATGAAAAATCAAAAAAAAAAATTATTTTGTTTTAATATGTAAATTTACTAGCGGTGATATGGCTAAGTACCAAATATTTATTATAAGAAAAAGCTAGTAACTAATTTTTAGAACG
The DNA here is from genome assembly GCA_949128135.1 of Parasteatoda lunata. Taxonomy (NCBI): domain Eukaryota; kingdom Metazoa; phylum Arthropoda; class Arachnida; order Araneae; family Theridiidae; genus Parasteatoda; species Parasteatoda lunata. Next base: position 110,785,180 of record OX421974.1, on the reverse strand, counting down.
AGTTCTGTGAGAAGTAAAGATTTTGGCTACAAGCTCTGAATTTATGCCTTCATTCTGTACGGAGAAAACAATTCTGTCAAAATTATCTAACTGTATGGTAAAAGCATTTCTGGTAAAAAAAAAATAATTCTGATTAATAAAACTTAAGTACACGTTATTTAAACAATTTATTTGTTAACTGTTCTATTCATATGGTAAAACTCTACCAAATATTTTGGTTTTCTAAATTATAGCTCTTAGTACCACGCATTTAAAAAAAGTACAAAACTGATAAATATTTTTCGAGACCATACTCTAAGTTATCATAATAAAATTGCCAAATTTTATTACAATTACTAAACTTTATCACACATTATAAAACAAATTTTATTGTTAATTTTAACAAAATCATTACCAAAGCACTTTGGTAAAAATTACCAATCATTTTGGTGTTCCCATAGAGCCAGAAACATGATACATTTTACTATACTCTGTTACTTTTGACCATATTTATGTTTTTCAGCGTAACTCTACACGTTTCTTAACATTTCTGCACCTTATATAATAAATGAGATTGAATTGTTAATAACAAATTTTGGAGTTAGTTTAGTTACTAATTTACGTAAGTACATTGATACATAATAACATTATTTTTAATTTAGTTACATCTTAAAGTCTTGCAGTGCGCAAAAAGGGAAATGTACTGTTCACCATGCTTAACGTTTATTTAACTATCGGAGTTCGTATTAGAGTTTAATGTTCTAAAATGCACATTTAAAATATACGAGTAAAATAATAATAAGTGAAAATGTCACATACGAAAAGAAATGTTTAACCTGAATAAGTTATTTATTTTAGCAAAATAGAAATGATAAACTCAAAATTTAAATTATAGGGAAAGTTCAACATAATATATAAAACATTGTTCAATTAATCTAATTAAAGGTGGTGAATTTATGTGTAACAAAATGATTGCGGAAATTAAAACAATTATCCAATTCTTCTTCTAAATATCTAACAAAAATATCTAACAAAAAACATTATTTCTTAGTTAAATGTTGATTTTGTTAACTAATTAAACATTCGATATAAAACTGCTTTAAGAGATATTGAATTCTTTTTGTTGTGTTAAATTATATAATTGTATCTGGAATTAGTTAGAATTAAAGACAAATGGATCACAAAAAATAATGTTTTTTTTTCATCTAACCTACGAATTCTTTTATGCGTTGGTTATAAAAGTAAATGATCCCATATTTAGGTATTCTTTAATTGGAAATTTTAATAAAATGACGGAATATTTTTGGTATTTATTTAAATGTAAAAATATCTAATAATACCATTCGTGATTTTGTCGGAAATCAAGCAGAAATTACATTTATTCCGAGTAATCTGAACAAAACATGTATTTTTATCTGATTTGTTGCTCCCCAAAGATTTGTGTCAGAAATTTCTTGTAACTTTTGTCTTAAAAAAGAATAAAATATTTCGTGTTTTATACGATAAATAAAGTCCTTAAGAGGTCGAAGGATTTTTCCTTCGTTGCTGTATCTTTTTTTTTAATTACATGCTCAATTTAATACTGTTTTTTAAAGCTAATGTGTATTTAAAATTAAATAAAATAAAAATTCGTTCATTCTAGAACGTAAAAAATTGGTCGAAATATAGATTACTCATAAATTCAATATGCTGAACAAATTAAGATAAATTTGCTTGACGCTATTTGGAAACAATTTAAACTCATTAGTTCTATTTAAAATTTTAGTGATTTATATTGTCACCCAGTGCAGACCTTTAGTTGAGACTTGATCACTCTAGCTAATCGGACACTGGAGGAGATTTTAACTTTTAAAAAGTAATTCTGACAATAAGATTTACTTGTGTCCAGACAAAAAAAAAGGTCTGAAACTTGTCACCAGGATGAAACTTTATCAGGATGCCACCAGGTAAAATTCCGGTTTGTCGGAAAGCAGACGAAAACTTATTTGATGGAAATTCCCTTAGGGGATAATATAATAATAAATTTGTATTGCAACTTTAATCAACAATAGAGATTTGAGTGCTCTAACTCATCAGGAAATGGTCCAAAATGCAATGGCAGGGTTCCACTTTTTCATTCACGTACGCCAGATAAAAAAAAATGAAAAAAGAAACAATCACAATTTTAACTGAATATCAATATCAAAAATATTGACATAATTATCATTCATATTCATATTGATACTAAATATTGACACTATTTAAATTAATATTCATTTAATTATATGATATTAATTTAGCAACGTGATTTAAAATTAACAATTTTCAGTAATTTTAATCATTTGAAATATATAAAATAGTTGAAAATGGTTTAATGTTTAAAATATTTTTATTTTGAAATTTAAAATGTTATTCTACTGTATTTCTTTTTGTCGAATATTTAAATCTTGTAAAACTAACAAAAAGTATTTCTGTTACGATTTTGTGATAATTGGGCTTTTGGGGTGCAATTTTCTTCAATCGAACTTCAATGTTAAAAGCTTAGTTAGCAGAATAAACTCAAGTACTGTAAATATAATTAAATTAAAATAAATTATCATTCAATGCAATCTATTCTAATAATACAGTTTAAAATAAATAAATGCATCACATATATAACACTTGTGTTAACCTGTTAACTATTACCTAGAATGAAATTTGCTTTATCTTTTGTTTTTTAATAATAAAGTTTTCTTTAAAATATTAATACTTGATTAACTAAATAAAATAAAATAATATTCTATGTTTCAATTCAATTTTTAAATTTGAAGGTGTAATTTAATAATAAAATAAAATTATGAATTGAATTGAACATAATGTAAATTATAAATTGATAATAGTTAATAAATTGATATTTTATGAAGTTCTAACTATATTCAAATGCATTTCTTTATACATCTGAAAAATTTATATGGTTAAAGGTTTAAACATTGCTTGACAGTTCTCTGAACAAAATTTTTAATTCGTTTGATTACAGTTTATTTAGAATAACATAAGCAATTAGCATGGCAGAATGAACAAATTATTAAAAAAATTGAAATTTAATGATCAATTATACTATATACAAAATCCCAAATTTCGGACATGACAAAAATTTTATTGTCCAAGTCCCACCTGGAGAATGACCTTTCGTCATAGAGGCGTCTGAAGGGCAAATTTGTTGGCCACTCTTTCTGAGGCACCATATTAGGTGGGCCAACGTTGCCACCACAGTTAAGATGGACAGTACAGAGAATGAAAGAACATGTCTTCCCCGGAATTCCAATCCAGCACCTTTTTAATGCACGGGCAGTTCCCTAACCAATACACAGGCAGTTCCCTGACCAATACACAGGCCGGTCAGCGGATATGCCAGTTTGAATGCGAGTCCGTGCTGGTGTTGTGAACTAGAATGACATGACGCACTTGTCTCGTCGCATCCCGTATTCTTTCCACTAATAAATGCATGGATTTTTATTTTTAATATGCAATATTTAAAGTAAACTGGGAAATGGGTGTAGTAAATTGGAGAAATAAAAACAAATTGGTGTGCTACATAATGATGTATACAATATGTCATACATATTGATGTATACAATATGTAATACATATTGATGTATTCAATATGTCATACTTATTGATAGATACAATATGTAATACATATTGATAGATACAATATGTAATACATATTAATGCATACAATATGTAATACATATTGATGTATACAATATGCAAAAAATATTGATGCATTTCTACATCATCCTGAACATTCACTCCTTAAATTCTACAAATATATTGCATACAATAACATAATAATTCAAGCATAAACCTCTATGTAATCGTTTTCAAACTTAACTACTTTCTATATAAATAATCATAAGTCGTTACACCCATCGAAAGGAAAACTCAGAGTCGACAACAATGAAAATTATGACAGATAGATAAATAAAGTACCAAAAATTTTACTTACGTTCCAAAACTAAAGAAAAAGTTTTGGTGAAAAAAAAAAAAAAAAAAACATTATACAAAGAGGATGCAACATAAAGAGTTATGAGGTTTTAAATATATGATGCAGATGCTCATCGTTACGCATTTAAGGGTTAAGATATTTCAGTTAGCACCGTACTCAACGAGATAGAAAGTAGGATTCAAAAAGATAATAGCTTTTAACTTTTGTTCTCTGCCAAGAAAATAAATCAAAAATGATTGTCAGGTGAAATATATTTTCTAAAATATATCTTAAAATATGTTTTACTTTGAAGTTAATATGAAATATATGTTAATATGTTAATATGAAAAAGACACGAATATTTGGTGCGCTTGATTTTTTAAGGGAGGTTCTGAAAAGGGGAGGTGGTTGCATGAATTTTCTTATCTCAATGAAACGTCATTCAATTGATAAAATTTGGAGATTTTGATTCGCTAAAAGGATAGCCCCACTCTGACGTATATACCTATATATATATATATATATATATATATATATATATAGGTAATGTATAGGCTTCTTAGGTAATACCTAAGAAGAGTAGGAAAGGAAATAATGTCATGTATTATGTGTGCATATGACATGATTCACTCTGATTAGTTTTCTCATTCATAGAATAAAATAAATACAATTAGTTACTAAAAGTTAAAGGAAATAAAGTCATGTGATTGAGATGAAGTTGGTATAATAATATTAGTAATTTCTTTAAATAATTTTTATTTTAGCTAAATTCTTTTTTATCTAATTCCATATGCTTGAAAGAGTCTCCTTAAGTTTAACTCACTAATGGCCAAGACAAAATTTAAGTATTTATAGAAAATTCGCATCTAAAATACTTCGTTTGATTTATTAAAAATCGATAAAACTATAGAATATGGAAGAAAATTAAAAAAGATGAAAAAATACTAAAATGTAAAATTATTTAAAATTTTTTACCCAAAATACTTTTTTTTAATAATACACTTTAAATATTTTTTACGTAAATCCATTAATAACTTAAAGTTAAAAAACTCGAAATATATTAAAATAAAGAAATTCAAAAAAAAAAAAAAAAAAAAATATAAAGAAAAAAAAAGATAAAAACCTCAATAATAGCTTAGGTAAAATGTAGGTTGAAAAATATTTTCATGGATATTCTGAAGGGTTTTTAAAACAAACCTTTGGATACTGAAGACTAAAGATATATAAAAATATCTGAAAATCATCGTCATGTAGTTATAATTTAAAACATATGTAGTAACAATCAAGTAACATATATATTTCTAAAAAATTCTTTTCTTTTTAACTATGACTAACTAAAATTGTATTTTAATGCATACAAGCTAAAAATAAAAAATAAAAAACCTTTTTTTTCTAGTTAATAAAATTGAGAACTTGATCTGAAAAGCCACTCAAACGCATTAAAAGCTATTGACAATGTAAATACTTCAAAAACAAACATAAGATCTTCCATTAAAACGCAAAAACATTGTTTGCTTAGAGCATAAGAAAGAATGATAAACGTAAAGGTTTTCAGAATTGTTAAAGGGTTAAGACAAACAAATCGACTATCAAGGAAAAAAAATTCACAGAAAAAAACAGAGATCATTACTGGACGAAAAAGTTAAAATAAATATAACTTTACAACAATGAATGAAAAAAGTCTCATTAAAGAACCTATTTAGTTTTATTAGGGCCATTTAGTGATGCGAAAAATTCCATCGGAATATTTTTTCCCTTATTATTATGCCCTGGGAGTAGTAGTTCTTTCAATAAAGGATTTGAGTAATTAGCGATGGATGATTAAACAGAAACTAAGCACATCATTTTCAGAAGTTTGGAAAAGCTTTAAGGTTTCTTTCTTATTATTATATTTAAATGTCGATTTCCTATGTAATAAAACAAAATGATAATGATATAAGTGTTTTTCAAACACTTTATTCAAGAATGATAATCAATTTTTCGAAATACTTGTGAATTTCGGTTACAAGATGTTTTTTAATTGAAAATATATAATATTGTATATATTTTTTTATTTGGCTATTGGAAGAAGAAAGATATATAATTGAATGATGCTACTTCTTCTTCTTTTTTTAGTTCTTTTGATCTAGTTTTGAAATAACTAACTGAAGTTTCTACACTGTAAAAAATTCCGGATTAAGTTACTTTATAAAGTACAGGTATTTTGGTCGCATCACGCGAGAAATTCATTTGTACTGAAAATACCATACCGTAATTTTTACTGCAGTATTAATTTAATTAGAGTAATTCAGTGAATTTATGGTAATTATATATGTAAAAATTACGATATAATATATTTTTTGTTCCATAACATGTTCTGTTGAAATTGGATTTTACGATTTGAGTAAAGCACCTTGAATACATGCACTTTTCATTGTAATTTATCCAGAATTTTGACAGTGCAGAACACTTAAAATATTTAGTTTACAATAAGCAATCAAGTTATACTTCAGTACTTCAAGTAATAAATAACATCATCCACAAATAGGTTTTGTATCTAACTTTTGTATATTTTTCTTTATTTAATCATTAAATGATTTAGAGATTTAATTTTATTAGTACTGCCAGCACTATATATCCAAATGAACTCTGGTAGAAACTAAGCACCATAATTTATCTTTAGAGTTCCTTCTTTGAATGCTTTGGATTTATAGACAGATACTTTATTTAGTAGAGGATTGTCCAAGAACTAAAAATTTAGTCGGTTCGCTTTGAAACATGATTGAGTGCCAGTCCATACTTCCAATCTCTTGATTTGGTTTCTCTTCTTTCAATTTAATTTCTTTCTCTTTCAATTTACTTTCTTTCAATTTTTCTCTTTCCCAAACTATGATTTTGAGCATTGACTGCAAAGTTTTTGGGGTTTTACAATTTGTAGATATATAAAATAATTCAATATTATATCCTGCGACGCTTGATTTTCATGATAAAAATTGAGATTCCTTTCAACCAAATGTCTGTATTTCTACTTCAGTTTTCAGAGCTTCAGTATATAATCTTTATCTGACTTGCACTTGTTTCTTGTTTACTTTGCTTCTTTTCGGGGCAGTAAGGGACGAAAAACTGCTTGTGGTATTTTGCCATCAGCTTGCAGAAACTACTCTTGTTCTTATTACTATGTATTTTGAAATTATTTTATTATTTAAAAATGAAAATAATACTTTCACAAATAAAAATTTATATAAAAGAGTAGGCAAATATAGGATCGGACAACCACCAATCTCTAATTAAAGAAACATTCCAGTATTAATTACATTGGCGTATGGAAATAATAAATTTGAAGTATATTAAGAAATGGAAAAATAATGACATAACTTGGAAAAAATAACAAAAAATATACAGATCCAGATCGTTGTTCCAACATAATTTATTCATTTAGAATCACTTTAATGTTTGTATACATGGACAGAATGTAATAAGTTTTATGTAAAATCTTAAAATTTAAATATATTATACTTTTTATACATATTTCATTAAAAAAATACAAAATACTCACTCAAACAGAGCCAATTAGCAAAATATTCACACAGCATTCATTAAAAAATACGAAATATTCACTCAAAAATATGATAGATAGTATGTTTTTGTTACTAAGAGAGTGCATTCAATTCGAACTTCTTTTTAATTTACAGTAATTTAAGAAGCAAAATATGTTAGCATATGCCACAATGTTTACAGTTTTGAAATTTGGGACCATCAAAAAATAATTTTCAATATTTTAATAAGATACTAAAATTCCTGATAATCTCTGCCTCATCTGAATTAAAATTTACATTATAACTAAATTACTTTTTTACAAACATAATTTAGTACTTGATAAAAAGATTAACATTTCTCTCAGTTTGGAAAAAAATACAAATTAGCAAATGGTGGTGGCTGCTGATAAACACTGGAAGGTATTTAAACTATACATATTTGTGAGGATTGTCTTATTAACTTAAATTCTTTTATTTCATAGAAGCAAATACATTTAAGAATAAAAAAAAGCTTTTATAGTTAAAATAAAACTTCTTTTTAAAAAAATTATTTAAAAAAAAAACAACTGTAAATATTACATAGAATACAGATGACCTTTTTCATGGTCAATTATAACGCTCGATTTTATGTTTTTTTTTGTCTTTTCCCTCCCTCACAAAACGTAAATGCGGGCTAAAATAATATACATAAATCTACAAATAATAATAATAATAATAATATTTCATGGAAAAATAAGTATCTAAAGCAAAGTACCTATGAGCATCTAAGTATTTTTTTTATTTAGCTTTAATAAAAAAATCTACAGGTAACTTTTTAAATACGATATTTTGTTTCATTTGAAATTTGTTTTGCTTAGTTAAAAATATTAACAAGAAAGTCTATTTTTAAAAAAAAATGTAATAAGAAATCAGATTATTTCTAAATGCTCTAAAACAAATCTTGTTCTGGCCACTTTTTTTTGTTTTTTTCTCTACCTCGTGCGCCAAAGAGAAACCCAGTTTCCATGACAACGGTTGACTTTCTCTACAGTGCTAATTTGAAATTTGAACGGAAGTATAAATCGATTTGAAAATTTTACAACAAAGGCATTTAAGAATGTATAGACAAAAATTCGTGTAACTATGTGACATTACAAACGAAAATGAGCAACATAGAACATAAGAATCAAAACAGAAGCATAAATATTGATAAAAAGTTTTAATCCTAACAAAAAGTACACGCGACTTTTTTTGTTCGGTAGAATTCAATTAAATTACGGACCTATAAAATTTTCACCAGCAGTAAATTTGGCGGAAAGCTATGCTGCTTAAGATTGCCGTATTTACCGTTCATTTGTCCCTGGTATTGCACTTTCTGTGAGCATAAAATCTATGTGTCTTCTTATTTACTGAAAAAGAGATAATATAGATTTTAAAATATTTAATTATTCATACAATGAATACAGTTTCCTCGTAGAAATTTGATACCAACTCTTTCAGACCAGACAACAAAATTTTTAAAGCTGATATGAAGGGAATGAACTGTAATTAATGCAAGTAAATTAGAAAAGTTTACTTACTTGCGAAAGAAATTGACAATTTCAAAGACAACTTGTATAAGATGATACCAACTTGCATAAGATGATAGCAAAAGAAATTGCATACGAAAGGTCAGCAACAGGATTTGTAGATAAAATGTTATTATCTGAGCAGAATTAACAAAATAATTTCCAAATAATAAACAATATGCAGTTTTTTTTAGTAATAAATAAAATAATTTGAAAGGAAATTAGTGGGAATATGCTATTTCATTGAAATAACTTTTATTCTCGCAGTAACATTTTAATAAATAACATTGGAAACTTGTGAGTTAGAAAAGCGGAAAGCAAATTATTATTGATTAAATATTTTTTAGGATGACCAACTCAAGATTTAATTAACTGAGCAGATGCATTTATTATAACTACTAGCTGAATGCCGGTTTCTTGTACGGAATGCAATATAGTTATATAGTAATCGATCAATATGTCAGTACTGAACATCACTACAAAATCCTGCAAAAAGACATAAACCAACATATTCAATTAGAAAAAAATAATTTCATTTTTCAAATTTATTATCTTCTGTCCTGCTCAATAGCTTTATATTATTAAGCAAAGATTTTTTAATAGTTCATCGCATCAAGATAAAAATTAACTGCATTCAGTGTCATTTGGCATGATAGTAAAAATTGACCATAATCATATGATTTTCTCTGGTACTTATCCCCTTAGAGGGACTTTGAAAGTCCACTTTTTACATCATCTATATTAAAGTCTCCTATTACTGATGTAGTTTTAAAAGATCTTAAATATATTAAAATACATTGTACCTATATTTGTACATTTAAACTGCACCAATTACCATAATACCTGTAGTGCTTAATACCAAAACTAATTAAGCATCAATAATGTGGCGATTTTTTTCAGTTCTCTTAAGTGAATAAGTATCATTTTTCCATTAGTTTTGCTTTATAGTACTTAAAGTATATAGATAATTTCAGTTAGTACATATAACCAAAATTAATTAAAAATCATCGGCTTTCATAATAGTTTGGCAACTTTTTACGTTTCTTTTTAACCGATTAGTACAATTTATCCATTATTATTGCTTTTAATATAGATTATTTTAAATTCCAGTCAGTAATTATTACCAAAATTAATTAAGCATCAATAATAATATGGTAGTACCGAGAATTCTTCGGAACGGTTTAGTATCATTTCTTTATTAATTTTGTGTTATAGTACACAACACGTTTTTGTTTTATTCCAATTACTATTTACTACCAAAATTAATTTAGTTTAGCGTCTATAGTTGCTTAAATTTTTACGTTTCTTTTAAAAGAATTAGTACCATTTATCAATTAGTCATTCTTTTTACCACAGAAATTTTCTATAAGTTGAACACATTACTAAAATTAATTAAGCTTCATTAGTCAATAATACTATAGCAATTTTTCTAGATTCGCTGAAAATAATTAGTACTTTTCTTCATTAATTTTTCTTTCCAGAACACAATATATTTATTAAATTAGTATCAAATAAAAAAAACTCATTTATTCGAGCATCATTAGAGTCAATAAAAAAATGGCAAACTGCCATGCTTCTCCTTTACAAATTAGTGCTAATTCAATAACTTTTTTTTTAATTTCAATTAATGTAGATTTTAAACTTTTTAGTTTTATTGATTCATATTTTAAAAGCATATCTACAAAATAATGAAATGACAATAATTACTGAAATTAAATTATAAGAAAAAATACGAATTACAGGAATTATATAAAATATTATATAAATTTTTGTAATAATACTAGAGATCGTAAAAAGTAAATAATCGTATAAAAATATCGCGTTCTCAAAGTAATAAAAATATAAATACGAAATGGCTAAATGACGTCATTTCAAGCGATTTCTGGTGGATCCCGATATTCCAACTGAGCATATGTGAAAACTGTAGTTGTCACTTCAGTGTAAAAGCTGCTTTATCTATGCTGCTGAAATGTGCGACTGGTCACGTCTATTCCTTACCTCATCTCGCTTCACTGTGTGGCCTGCCGAAAAGTATAAAGTTGAAGACGTAGACCACGCGTGCTACCATGAATTTTTCCTTGAATTTACCTAACTTTGCGAATATAAAATTATTAAATATTTAAATACGTGAAATAAACTATTTATTGATGAAATAGAGCTATAATCAAGCAATTATAACTGATGTTATCTTTAAAATATGTGAAAAATTGAATCGTCTACAGTTAACCGTCTACAGACTACAGTTCTGTTCGGGTCTATTTGACCCGAAAAAATTTATACGTTTATAAAAAAATATATTACAGAGATATTTCCATGAAGCTTCTTGACATTGTTGGTTAATAATATTAATATGTACTCCTAGGCGGATTTTTATTTATTTGTATTTCAAAAGAATATTTTTCAAGTTATACCTATCGTATCGTTCGGGTCAATATGACCCGAAACATTTATTTTTACTCATATACTCATATGGAAAAATATCGAAAGCAAAACTTTTCAAGCATATATTGGATTATTATTATTAGCTGGTGTTTATAAATCATATGGAGAATCAACAAAAATTTTGTGGGATAAAGAAACTGGTAGAAACATATTTCGTGCGACAATATCTCTCGAAACATTTTGTGCCATATCCAAAGTTATTCGTTTTGATAATAAATGCATTCGTCAAAAAAGAAGAAATTTGGATAAATTAGCTGCAGTTCGAGATATCTGGGAAAAGTGGATAGAAAATCTACCAAAATTATATAATCCGAATGAAAATGTTACTGTGGATGAACAATTAGTAGGATTTCGTGGCCGATGTCCTTTCAAACAATATATACCAAGTAAGCCATCTAAATATGTGATCAAAATATAGACTTTATGTGACAGTAAAACTTCATATGCATTGAACACGCAAATTTACACTGGGAAAGAAAAAGGGTTAATGCCGGAGAAAAATCAAGGAATGCGAGTAGTGTGTGATCTTACTTATGGGTATTCGGGACACAATGTTACATGTGATAATTTTTTTGCATCTTACAACTTAGGACAACTTCTTCTAAAACGGAAAATGACAATGCTTGGCACCATTAGAGAAAATAAAAAAGAACTTCCTGAACAAATGCCAGACAAAGAAGTACACAGCTCATCATTTTATTTCACAGCAGACACAACTGTTGTCAACTACATTCCAAAAAAGAACAGGAATGTTATTCTTATGAGCACTTTTGCATCACGACAAAGAAGTTTGCAACAGACCTGACAAAAAACCACAAATTATCTTAGATTACAATTCAACTAAAGGAGCTGTGGATACTCTTGATCAACTTTTGAACACATACACTTGTAAAAGAAAAACAAATCGCTGTCCTATGATAGTATTTTATAACATGCTAGATACGTCTGCGTACAATGCATTTGTTCTATGGACTTCAATACACAATGAATGGAACGAAAACAAACTGACTAAACAAAGGCTATTTTTGGTAGAACTGGGAAAATCACTCATTTTTCCACATATTTAAGCAAGGCAACACCTACCAAGAACTGAGGACTCAATGAAAATTGTGAAACAAGTACAGAGTAAAAGGGAAAACGTACCATCAAGTTCAGCCGAGAACACTTCATTGCCTGTCAAACGTGCAAGGTGCAAGCTCTGTCCATCAAGCAACGATAACAAAACTAATATATTATGCTACAATTGTAAGAATCACATTTACAAAACTCATGTAAGATATTACTGTTCAAATTGTAAATAAAGGTAAGTTAAAATTTCAAATATTTTTCTGTTATATTTATAGGTGTGTTATAGTAATATTTTAAGTCTCAATTTCGGATATTTTTCTTTTATTTTTATGGGTGATTTATACTATTAGACATATTTTTAAACTTGCATTAATATACTTTGAACTATTTATTAAATGACACCTGTCATTTATTACAAGAAAGTACAGTTTTCCGAATCGGGTCATATGGACCCGAACGTTACATACGTGTAGTAAATACGAACAGAACAGCAGGATTAAATTCAAAACAACGCCTAATACACAACAAATCGGAACATTCTTTTTCGTTTTTCGCTCTTACCACTAGAACCGTTCGTCGTATAATGTTCTAATGTCGACAATGACCTTCTTGGTGCTTCAAACTATCTGTATGCTCTATTTTTAGAATAAATATTTTAACATGAAATCAACTAGACATAGATAATAAGAAAAATAAGAACAGATAGTAACTTGTGCAAAGTGTAGTTCACCGACAGGTAAAGAAGAAGTTCTTTTAAAAGTAAATAAAAGTAATAAATAAAATTAAACTTTTTTTTAAAATAACAACTTTAACTTCCTATTGCGGGTCTCTCAGAACAACAGCATTTGACCCACTGTTCCCCTAAAAAGAAACAAATTTCTTAAAATCTTAGTGTTCAAATGTCAGGAATTTCAATATCAGAAAAAAATATTTATTGCTTACACATTTTATGGAATGACTCATTGTACTTCTTACATTACTTAATATAAAAAAATGCAATCGCATTTTTTAAAAAAATTGGGATTACTCATTTTTATGCAAAGCCTGCAAATATTATATGTAAAAATTTAGTTAGATACTTTGATATAGTTAATGATTTACGGTCTAATGATTGTTTCTTGTTTTTTAATGACATACTAATAACTTTCTATAATAGTTATTAATTCACAGAATTATGATTTCATTTAACATCTGGTTGCCAATTTTTACAATAGATGAAAAAGATTTTAAAAAATAATTTGTTGTTTTTTTAATTAAATTTAAGTGAACACGGCAAATTATTTTAATTGTATGTAATTACTTGTTAATATCTAATTTATTTCCAAATATTTAAAAATCGTTTCTAAACAATGATGGTTCATTTCAATAATTACTTAATCCTCCTTTTTTAACTCATTATAAAAAAAAAATTATCTCATGCTACACTAAACATATTCTAATCCTAGCAACAACAAACAATTTATAAATTTTCGCAAAAACAGCTTCTAAGCATAAAAATATTGTTTATGTATAACAATTTTAAAAAAAATTCTTTAAAAAAAAGTTAATTTCTATTCTCTTTGCATGCAATTAAAAAGAAATTTATTTTTCATAAATTGTCCTCAATTATGTGTTTCAGGAGAAGAAAATGAAACAATTTTCAATAAAAATGTGTAATTATTTTTCTAATTAACACTAGGCTTAAAGGTGACAAAGTATTCGAAAAAAAATATTTACCATCATAAATTTATTTATAAGGATTATACTTTGCGTTTAATGCATTTTTTTTCATGATATCTAATCCCAAAGCAACTAAAGCTTAATCATTAATTTCATTGTTCCGCAAAGTCATTTTGGCGTCACTTTTTTCTCTAATAAATGCCAGTAACAGAAATAAAAAAAAACATAGAGATATTAGAAATTCTCTTATTGCTCTGCTCATTATGTTAAGTCACATTTTATTCGAAGCCTAAAACACCGAAGAATTTAAACTGATTAAAAATATATATAAGTTCATAGCCAAAGTTTCTCCATTCGAAAACTAGGTTCGTTTATAGTTTTACTGATTTGTCTTATGCGGTGTTCAATAGAAATTGAAGTTGCTAGAAGAAAATTAAGTCAAAATATATTAAATAAATAATAAGTTCAAATATATACAACTATACATTTCAGTTGCTGAAGGGTTTTGAATACATTCACACTTTTACAACGCTCACAGATGAATAATATGGTTATAAAACACAAAGTAGATTTCATTTCTTAAATTAATTTAGAATTTTTCCCTTATTGTTATAAGTAATGACTCTTATTTATTTTTATTGAAATATTGGTGTCTTTATGCCTCCTACATCAAAATTTAAAAAAAGAAAAATTAATATCAGAAATTTAAAAAAAAAACCAAAAAAAAAACAAGTATATTTTTTTTTATTAACTTCAACGTGGAGTAGTGCGCCTTCTGATGTAACATTTCTTAAAACCATTGTTCATCTGCATATTGCATGCCAAAAAAATTCTATATTTAAAAGGGAAAACAACAACCTAGCTAATCGACAGAAGTTCAGAATCATTTCGTACAATGTTTTAATTGTTTTTTGTGCGTCATGAAAACGTAACCTAAAGAGAAAGTAAGTTTAAGTCAGCATTGTTCCTAAGAATAAACACTATTTTCTCAAATGTGTTACAAAGGAACAAAAGAAAAATCATACAATGCACGGAGGATTTCATTCCTTCCATCACGTATGTTAACCTGAAATTAGTCTGCGTTTTTTGTACTTCGAAACAGACAAGTCCTCACCCAAAGTTATGATTCTCGAAGAACACATTTATGAAGGTTATTCCCAATTTTAATTTGAGAAAAAAAAAGTTCATCATGCGTAAATAGATGAAAACTAATACAATTTACTTACTATTTAATTTGAGAATTGAGATAGATTCAGTTATTCTGAGAAACGCATTTCTTCTATTCTGGGAATATTCTGTTAGTTTTTCAGTTAAAATTTAAAACATTATTAGAATTCTTCAGTCAAAAAAGAATACAGCAGGAAAAGAATTTTTTTGTTTTTTTTGTAATTAATCAAATAATACAGAAATCCAAAAATTTAAATCAATGCAAAACAATATGAGCTGATTGATTGGAAACGGTGAGGCAGAGTCCCCATTGACAATGGGAATTACATACAGCAAGTTGAAGCATTTCGCAACAGCAAATAGCGTGACAGTTCTTAACATAGCAAAGTTTCAATCTCACATATAAGCAATTAGAAGTTGCGTTAAACTCGCAACAGAAGCTCCAGTTGTTGTATACTATGTGAGTGTTCCAGGATTAGTTTTATGTGGGCTAAACTCTAAGCAAGTGAAATAATACCATCATTTAATAAAGCGAAGCAATACTGTAACTATGTTCTTGCAATAATTTTATATATGTTTTATTAATTCTCTTCAATTACATATGCAGCAACTTAAGAATGCCTTTTAGTGTTTTTCCCCCTAAGTGTGCTTCAATTATTTTTTCAAAAGTAGTTTTCAGCATGTAAAATTTCGCATTCTCGCAGAAAACACTTCTTCTAAACCTTTAAAAATAGATATAGAATTGAGAATATAAATAGACAGACAAATATTATAATGTTAAAATCTGAAACATTAAACAATTTAGAAATAAATATTGCACAGAAATATAATAATTTATGACTTTTTAACTATTTTATTCTCTTTAAATAGGAATTCAACTTCTTCTTTTTGTAATTATTAAAGCAAAGTTACTTCAAAATTTAATGAGGAAAAATTTATCTTTAAATTACTTTTCGATGTATTGAGTATTTTTTGAAAACAAGTTTGAATTATTTAGTTTTAAGTAAAAAAAAAATAATAAATGAAAATTCTGCGCTTTTTATATTGGGAAGTCTTGAAGTTTCTATGAATTTACATAAATCGATATTTTTTGCCTATGATGATAAAATGTATTTTCCCTTAAATTTGCATTTGCTAAAAGTTGCGAATTCAGGAATAAAATTAAATCCTTCATGGAAGAAAGATAAGAAAGAATTTTAGAAACTCTCTCGAAGTCAATTCAAGTTTATAAATAACTTACAATTTGAAATGACAACATTTAAATAAATGAAATTCATTGAGAACTACAGCTGATCAATAATGTACAAAAGTTAACTCAATTGCAAATAAATTATTTAGACAGTACGAAATGCTCATAATACGAATTTATTATAAATCAATTCTTGTGTACATTGAAAAGTCCTTAATTATGGTTGTTGACTCAATCTTACATGAACTTCACATAGAAATTAGTTATTTACAACTGTACATAGTCTTAAATGAAATGATTGACGATCTATTTGTTGAGTAAAGTTTGGAGAAGGTTGACTTTGGTATTTTATTTTTACAAATTGATTTAGGCTTTGCTAAAAAGACTCACAACATACTTATTAAGTCAAACTTTGAATGACGTACTTAAACTAACCTTTAATGTATCTAAACTAACATGTACATTGGTTTGGATAAATAAAATTAAGCAAACAAACAACAATTCTATCCTTTACTTTCGATACACATTTTTTATTAAAAATACTTTTACTTTATTTATTTTCTTTTTCTAATTCTAATTTAATTCAAGTCTAATTTCTAATTCAATTCTAATATTTCTAAATTTAATTAAT
Organism: Parasteatoda lunata; assembly: GCA_949128135.1. NCBI lineage: Eukaryota > Metazoa > Arthropoda > Arachnida > Araneae > Theridiidae > Parasteatoda > Parasteatoda lunata. The sequence goes on along the minus strand of OX421974.1, from coordinate 110,768,037 downwards.
TTTCTTAATGAGTAATACGGAAATTAAATGTAATTTTCACGAAGTTGTGGCTTGGAAAACTACTTTGATTTATTCTTGTATCAAATATTGGTCGTAAAAAGAGAATACTAATATATTTTATGCCAAATTTTAATCCCTGATAATGTTAAGTAAAATGCTTAGGATAATTTAAGCAAATGCATCAGAGAAAATGCAAATGCACATATTAAGGAAATTAATTAGATTGATATTAAATAACATTGGTCCTGAGAGTTTTGGCAAACTGACCAATAAAATGCACTTAGTATGTAGAGCAGTGATTGTTACAAGGAGGGTCATTTAGATTAACCCGGAAGCCTTTGAGTCTAAATTAGTAGGTTCGGCAGGGTGTTAGGTTGAAAAACATAGTAAAGACCACCTATCGTTTTTTGAATGAATTCCAAATCAATAATTTTATCCTCCTCCCTACTATTTCCTAGAAAACGGAAAATTCCAGTCTACTAGTTCTGGCTGGTGCGCCCGGATCTCTATTTTTGTTGTTTGCCATATCATTATATGTTACAAATTTTAATGAAATGTACTTTCTTACTGATGTCACGAAAATTAAATATTATCAAATTTTACAAATGATGTTAGTGTGATTTTTGTATCCCGAAATGCCGACGAAAATTAAATTCGTTAAACATTACACATGATATTAGTGTGTTTTTTGTGTCCCGAAATGTTCTTAACTCAAAAAGCAATTTCTCTCGTATTTTATGGAAAAACGAAATATATGAGCGTGTCATTGAGGCTCGTAGTAAGTTATAACAGTAGAGAAAATAAGAGGAAGATAAGACAAAATAGTGTTTTATGTGATACATTTATGTTATGAAATATATTTCTTTGCTTGACTGAATGGTTATATTTAGTCGAGAGTTTATAATTTTGTGCCATTCATGAATGAATAGAAAATAAATAATGTATTAAAATTAATGTAATGTGCGTCAACTTGTGTTGAAAACGTATTAAATAATTTAAATTAAAATGGACTACATTTTCTAGGTTTTATGAAATGTTTAGAAACTTTTTTTTACCCTTGAATAGACCTCAGTAAATTATTTAAGAAATGAAATTGTCAAGAAATTTCAAGATATTTGAAAGTGGTAACTAACTAAAATTGTAATAAACATTATTTTTTGAAAGCACAAAGAAGTAAGGAGATCATACGGACTAAAGTTAAGTAAACAAATACAACTCTTTAATTTATGTATAGCTTAAAATATTTCTATTGTTCTCTCGAGAAAGAAAAATACTTATTTTTATAGAAATAAATATTTGAAATATTATTTGTCCTTATTTCACTAATGACTATCTCAAATACATTTTTATCTATTACGAAAAAACAAATCTTTAAAAAGGTAGACAAGATTTTCAGGAAAAATATTTCCAATGGCCAGCTATTCTGGATCTCATATGTTTTGAAATTCCCAAAAACGAAAAATACATTTAACGTATTGACTGCATTTCTCAATTATTCAATTGAGAAATGCACTCAAGCACTTTTCTAAACAGTCTAAAAATTTTATGATATTAACTTTTTATTTACTTTTAAATTTTAGAGGAATTTCCGAAGAAAAATCTTATAAAGATTCAGCATATTATTAGAAAACTAAATAAGTTCTAGCATTGTAGTTACATCAAAAAAATTTTTTTAATCCATATTATTTACAAGCGTTCTAATACTTTATTTATTTTCTTCATTTCCGTTCTCTGAAAGTAGTTGAAAAGTTGATCAGTGACCCATTTTGTTAAAGAACATATTTAAATTTCTAAAATTATCTTGTATTGTTATCTCACGTAGTGCTCAAGTTTGGGGTATGCGTATTCTAGCAAGAAAAATGGTCAAAATTTGATTGGCCTTGCATTTTGCTTTTCGAAAAGCAACAATTATGTTGTAAATATTAAGGTAACGTTTGCATATTCTATTGTTGCCACACGGAAGCTTCATTTGAAGTTTGGATCTTTAGATACTTTAGCTGTGTGCCGCTGGGTGTAATTTCATTTGGCAGTAAATCTTGTTTATATCGGTCAGGGAATATTTGAAGCTTGTGCTGTTATTAGATCGAGAGCGCTAGTTGGTGTTAAAACTATCGATTGTAACGTTTTTCTCCTTAGACAGGAATAAATGATCAGAAAGTGCACTTTTTTTCATATAATTTAGACTTGTAAATCGCTGCAGCATACTAAATATCGATCCTAAAACGAAAGCAAAAAGAAATTCAATATTACATTTATTCTTAATTTTACTGTAAGTATAAGTTTAATATTATCTATGTAGCATTAATTCGACTTTTATCCATTAGCATAATTATTTGAAAGACTTGTTTTTGTTAATAAATTAAGATATCTTCTTTAAAAAGAAATTAAATCAAGAATTTATTTTATAGTTTTATTACCGACGTTGAACAGCCGACCCAATTCTGAGTTTACGACTACCAATGTTTAACTCCATAGCCTTGCATTTTTGAACCCAGCACCCTCGGTTAGCCAGATGGCAAGGGGGTTCTAACCCATGATCCATCTACCACTTGAGATATTTTACGTTAACACTGTGTTCTGTGGGACCCAGTAGCAGAACTCGGATCAAACAGCTACCGCTTGGATTCGAACTTGGGTCGCCTCCTCATCGGGAGGCAAGCGCTCTAACTCTGAGCAACCAATATAATTCAGTATTAACAATTACACCCAATATAATACAAGAATAACAATTCTACAAGAAACTCAGACTTCTAAAATACATTCAGCTATAGTCAAATGTCATTCTAGTTGACCATATAAAAAATGCTCACCTTCACTTAAACGAAATCTTCCATTTTACGAATGGATTGAGAAACTCGAAATTTAGAAACGCGTTTATTTAATGATATCTCTTTCCGTATTTGCTTTCAATTATTTTAAGTGATCTCAGATGACATGGATACTACCCTAATTGATGACATTGCTTGTTTCCTTTATTTGTTCAAACAATTAAAAGGGAAATATATTCATATGCTTTTAATTAAATATACATAATATTTATGAGGGTGGGATATTGCGCTGTCACAAAATCCATTTACAACGAATTTACTAAAGTTGAATTAATATTGATCTCAAATAAATATTAAATTTTTAGGATTTAAGGATATCGTATAAATTGTAAATGCAATTTATATAATCAATTCTTTGTAATATTTTTATTTTTTCTATTTTATTACATATTTACTTTTTTTTATTTTATAAATAGGTTTAAAATATATTAATGCTTTTATCAAGATTTATATACTAACACTTATATAGTTATATATGTGCCACCGGTAAAAATTTTGATTGGTAGAATATTATGTTGTGTTTAGAGAATGTTTAAAATACGTACTGTTATTAGATATAGAGTGCTTGTTGAAATGAGAACAATCTCAAAAGTTAAGTGAGAAAAATTTCAATTGAAAGATTTTACCACCGCTGAAAGGAAAAGAAACACTGAAAGTGAATTCATTACAGATCATCTATTATTTATTTGTTGAACATGGAAATCACTCCCAACATTCTAAATTACAATCATAAAATATAAACATAAATGAATTAATCTTTAATTCTGAAAAATGTGAAGGGAATTTAAATTTTATTATAAATATAAGTTACATATTTCTTGTACTAATACATTAAGGAAGTTTTCAGACATTTCATAAAAATAACTGCTTTAGGGTATTTTTATATTAATTTAAGAATTCTTACTTTAGAGTATATTAATTTAAGAATACTTATATTAATATTAGAATTTAAGGTGAATAAAAGAAGAATAACATAGAAGGGTAATCTGAACTCAAGTAACTCAAATTTCTTAGAGATAATCTGTTGCATTCACACGCATTTCGTTTTAATCACGTTAATTGTTTGCCAACACGATTTTGAGGAATTTACAAATTACTTAGCAAAGTGTTTGTAAAACACGAAATACAGAAACGCATTCATTTAATGTAATGGATTTTCAAAGTTTATTCAATGACGAGTTTATTTGAAAATACTAAAAAAATTTTGAGTTCACTTGAAGCGACTACCAATTTAAAATGAAAGATTGTATTTTTTATGTTCGCTTTTATTTAAAAAAATTTCCATTGTGTAATAAATACTTCGAACAATGTAAGATCTTCAACGAAAGTGTATCTAACATAAGGAAATAAATGTTTTCACATATAAAATCAAAAAACATTTTTTAAAGGATAAAATTTAAAAACAAATGTTGGAGACACACATAATGATTGGGAATAAAATATAAAGGGAATTATGTCTTATGCTTTGAAACTAATTCCGCAAAGATATAGGTAATCAGAATATTTTATTTTTTATAACTTAAACCATTTTCTAAAATGTAATCTCAATCTGTTTGATTAAAAAACTTCAAACTTCTTTAAAGTTTTTTAAGAAACAAAAATAAAATTCAACATCACTACGGACATAAGAAGTAAAAACTATAATATATTTAATTCATAATGTGCTGAAATAATGACATTTTAATCACATCACATCACCCAAATATGATCAAGCCCCTTGTCCTATTTTTAAGACTCCATCTTTAAAGGCCATGAATGTTAAAAAATTTGACCTTTGTCTGACGACATGAAGAGCACAAAACAGAGATTAATATGTATTTACATATTTAATTTTCTGGAAAAAAAATATTGATAATTTTATATTGAAGAAAGAATGAAATTGCATAGAAAAATTGAAAAGAATTGTATAGAAAAGAAGTTATAGAGATCTAAATATTATTTTTATAAAGGAAATAAAATTTAATTATATGATAAAAACTTTTAATAAAAAATTAAATGTATGTAATATTAATTTTCAAAAGATGATCAGAACTATTTTCTAATGTTTAATACAGAGAGTTTTTAGGCTGCTTTGCAACCTGCTTTACAACAAAATAATATTAAATGGTATTAAATGCTGGTGTCTCAATGAATTCAAGCAGAAAATCTGGATAAATACAATGCAAACTAGCGAATGCTTAACATAATTGTTGATATAAAACTATTTACTGCAAAAGCACGCTTTATTGCATGTATATATATATATATATATATATATATATATATATATATATATATATATATATATATATATATATATATATATATATATATATATGTATATATAACTATATATATAGTTTTTTATTTCAAACGAAAATTGTTTTTGTAAATCTATTTTTTTAGATGTATTTTTTATGTATTTATTAAAAAGCTTTTATTTGCCCAGCTAATTACTTTTCAGGATGGAAAATAGTACGCAAAAAATAAAATAAGAGGTTATATTGCATAGAAAATTAAGGAATTTGTTTAAATATTTAAACCATTGTCATGACACAACTTGAACTATTTAACACAATTTCAATCAATGTAATTGGCAGTTTTGATGAATAACTTTTTGGAATAAGTAGCTTGATTGATGTTCTCATCATTATAGATATAAATGCGTTATTGATTTTACTTTTCGCGCTTAAACTATTGGAAGTCATTTGTCAGTAACTTTTCTGTAAGCAAATTTACTTAATTATAGTCTAATGTGATGAATAATACTTAAAATATGTTCGACTTTAAATTCGGTATTAGAATAAAATAGATATAATAACACGTTTAATTTTATTTTATATTATTCCTATGTCAATATATTTTGGTTCAAATTTTCATTAATAGTTAGCCATAATCTAGTATTTAACTTTTAGAAATATACTTTTTCTAATTTCGTAGAAACTATATTATCGTTTCTTTAAAAGTAGTCCAATTGTGAAATAAATGAAGTGTAATAAATTCCAATCGAATCTAAACCATATTCTCTCTTCTCTTAATGGCTGTAAAATTACAAGTTATTTGTATTCTTTTTGAAATATGAAACTGAATTTCAAAGCTTTGAAATGCCCCGAAGTCACACAAGAAACTTATAGTTTATAAGAAAACTCCACTTTAAAGTTTAAATATAATATCTGATAAGAAGAGGTAGAAAATGATTATTTTATTATACTAGACAAAAGCTCATTGTTCTTTAAACATCATAGTAATATAATTTCTCTCGAGTACAAACATACTTGCAAGAGTATTAACTTATATAATCCGTCTTATCTTTTCTTTACAATAACATTACATAAAAGTGACTGTATTTGATGGAGATTGTTAAAGTTCGTATATTATTAAATTTTAATCTTTTTTTTAAATTTGACATAACATATTATAGAAAGAAAACATTGCAGTTGATATGCCTATGTGTTTTACGCAAATTAAAAAAAAAACAGACCACCTGGAATAACTTTTAATCTAATGATTGGATCTTCCCATTTTAGGACTCAATCTTAATGGTTCCAGGGAGTGACGTCAAATATGCTAATTAATTTGTGCAAACTATACTTAACTATACGAAACCAGTCATAAAATCGTACGTTTTCTGAATAAACATACTTTTTTCTTGAAAAATTTGGATTTCTGACCTTAAAAATATAGTTGGTAGCCGCACACTGAGAAATATGTCAAAATAGTTCGTTCAGGAGAGCAGTCCAAAGTTTCGAACGCTTAGTTTTATTTTCTTATGCACATTTCACCAAAGCTCGAGCACTTTCTAAGAAAATCGAAACATTTTTACACATGATTATTTTTTTTTTATCTAAAGAAAAACTAAAACTATGTTAAAAAAAAAATTTTAGTGGATATTTATTTTTTTAAATTATTTTATTTAATAATCGTCGAAATAAGTTTGAATTGCAAGGTATAAAGATTTTTAAATCGTTTAAAAATTGCTACTGTCATAGTTCCAGAGAAATTGAATTTTAAAAATACAATTTTTCAAAATTAGATTTCTCAGAAGCTATTCTACCGATATCATCCAATTTTTGTATTTTTCTATATAGAATTGCATTCCATAATTTCATGTAAAACTTTTTATACCCTGCAATTCAAATTATTTTTTGATAATTATTAAATAAAATAATAATAAATCAGAATAATTTGCATAAACAAATCTTATAATCGCTTGCAAAAAAACTTTAATTCGCTTAAAAAGTACTCGAGATATGGTGAAATACTCAAAAATAAAATTTACATTTTAAGAGATTCAAAATTAGGACCGCTCCCTTATTTTGACAATATCTCTCAAATTGGAGCTAGTCCCCATAGTTTGATTGTCAGAAATTCGAATCTATTAAAAACGGTATGTTTATTCAGAGAAAGTTCGTTTTTGTGTCCGATTTTGTAACTTAAAATATAGTCTGCACTATTTAATTTTTGAGGTCACACCCTCGAGGCATTCAGATTGAGTCCTAGTACTTAAAGATCCGATCAGAAGTATAAAATTTATTTAGGGTGGTTTGCTTTTTTTGCGCAGTGCACATTGATTGCCCCAATACTTATCTTTATTATTGTAATAAAAACTGTTTTAACGATATAAATTAAATTGATAGAAATATATAACTTTTCAATTAAAAAATTTTATATTGTTAAGTAAGAATTTATTAATTCAAAAAATATTTTTATAACAAGACTATGTCCTCATAAAACTTTATGGATTCTAAATTCGACCAAAGATGTTTTGAGCACGTAAGCTTTAAAATTTTAATAGTCTTGCGATAGTGCCCTTATTTAGATCATACACACACATATATATATATATATATATATATATATATATATATATATATATATATATATATATATATATATATATATATATATATATATATATACTCAAGAGCCAAAACATTATGACTACCCCTACATTTTGCAATGAACTCTCCTGGATGAGGTAGAAGGCACGTGATCAGGTGGAAGTGATATTCAACTGTTGCTGGAGAGTTTGAAGAATCATTCTTTCATTTACTTCAGTGTGTGATGGGAAAGGCTGCGGATCTAAGCGACTTTGATAGAGGGCAGATAGTAATGGCTCGAAGGCTCGGAACAAGTATTTCCAAAACTGCACGACTCGTGGATTGTTCGCGATCTACAGTTGTTAGTACCTATGCAAAGTGGATGAATGACGGTAAAACCAGCAATAGACGACATGGACCAAGCAATAATGGACGTCCACAAGCTATCAAAGAAAAAGTTCGTCGGAAATTGTCTCGCTTGGTGAAGCAAAACCGGAGCAAGACAGTGACTCAGCTGACAGCCCAATACATTGCAGGGTCAAGTAGAATAGTATCAGAGCGCACTGTTCAGCGGACACTGTTGGATATGGGGCTACGCAGCAAACGTCCCACTCGTATGCCTTTGCTGACCAAGCGTCATCGCCAACTACGCCTGCGCTGGGCCCGGGAACATCGCGACTAGTCCATGGATCAGTGGGAGATAGTTGCCTGGTCAGATGAATCACGGTTTGTCATTCATCACGCCGATGGTCATGTCAGGATATGCCGTCTTCCATTCTCCCTCAATGTATAGTAGGTCATATACAGGCCAGTGGAGGCGGTATTATGCTTTGGGAGACGTTCTCTTGGGCGTCTCTGGGACCCATGGTTGTGGTAGAGCAGACCATGAATGCTACAGGGTATCTGAACATCATTGCGGACCAGAAGGCCTCTGTTTTTCCGGCTTGAAATGGAATTTTCCAACAGGACAACGCCTCTGTCACAGGGCTAAAATTGTGTTGGAGTGGTTCCAGGAAGATGATGCTGAATTCCAGGCCGCCTATTTCACCGGATCTCAATTCGATTGAACACATTTGGGATGTCATGGAACGGCAGCTCAGAGTTCAAATACCACTAAGTCGCAATATCTCGGATTTGCGTGACCGTTGCTTAAACATCTGGTACAATCTGTTTCCGGTCATCTACCAAGGACTTGTGGCATCCATGCCAAGGCGGTTTGCAGCTGTATTGCGGGCTAAAGGTGGGCCAACTCATTATTAAGAGGTGGTCATAATGTTTTGGCTCGGGAGTGTATGTATATATATATATATATATATATATATATATATATATATATATATATATATATATATATATATATATATATATATATATATATATATATATATATATATATATATATATATATATGGGTGATTCTCACGAAATATGACAATCCACTGTCCCTTGCTCCAAGACTATTTACTGCACTGGGAGACTTTGACTCGGGATATCGAATTTATGACCTCTTGGACAAGGGCCCGCCACCTTATCCACAAAACTCTCTCGGTCTGACTTATATATTTATAAATATACTACAAAATACCTTCATATTTACAAATATATTTACAAAATATATTAATATGTTTATAAAAATACTCATTTTAAAAAATGTACTGAGGGATATCAGCAAATGGACCACATCTAGTTAGGAATTTATTTGTATCCATTAGTTTACTGCTTAAAATAAGAACAATTTTATTATATGAAGTTTGAGAAACAGAATTAAATGCTATACCTACTTTTTATTAAATACTACATACTTTGTGTGGCACCCCCCTTTGGTTTGGTAACTAAAGATTTTACAGATTATTTAGCTTACTAAAGATACTAAGATTTCAGAGGTAAGCAATATTTTGAATATATATGGGGGATTCTCATGAAATATGACAATTCACAGTCCCTTGCTCCAAGATCTAATACTGTAATACTAACATTTAGTGCATTTTAAAATGACTTTGCACTAGCATCGACTGTTTTGTATACTTAAAAAATTTAATTGAATATCAAAATGTCATTTTCCTGGCATGTCCCAAACAATGTTTTCAATAATAACTAGCTTAAAAACTTCCCATAAAATTTTCAATATTTAATTTTTTTTATCTCCACCGTTGTAAGCCTTTTTAGAATGTGCGCAGAGGGTATTATTTACAAAAACTTCGTTTAAAATAATTTTGTCCGTCAATAATTTGTTTGTCCCAAGAAAATCTGTCATTTTCCTGGATACTTTTATTTAGTGGTTTAAAACCAAAATAGATAGAGCCAGCAATCAATAACTTATGTTAATAGATTGATTAGATACCCTTCTATTTGAACCCTCCTTCCCTCCTATTCCTCCTTGTTGCATGAATAAAGAACAAATTTTCAGTTTTAAAATTTATTTAAAAACTTTTTTCAAGGTGAGTAGGTATTTGTGCTGTCATTTTCCTGGCTTCTTGAAATTATTAATAGCATAAACTACATAAATTTATCTGAGTTACTTTGAGAAATCATGCTGTTTTCTGCCGAATATAAACGTCTTAGGCCAAAATATAAAATTAAACTAAAGATATATGCTTTAAAATGGCGAATTTGTCATTATCCTGGCTTATGAATGCCAGGTCATTGAATTGTTTCCAGAATTTTTTTTAACTGCTAATACTGTAAGGAGGGAAAGCAAATATTAACCTAATACCAAGTTTATGTATGATTGTAATATGTTTGGATCTAATCAAAGTTATTTATTTATTTAATGATTGATTATTAAACACAATTTTATTCTGTACATATCAGCTTCAGTTTCTTTCTACAGTGAATAAAAATAATTAATTTAAGCAATTTATGGTCCATCTAACATAATGGCTTAAGTTGAGTTACTTACTATTAACTTAAAATTACTATTTTTTAAACTTCTAAGCTAATATGTCATTTTCCTGGCATTAAAGATTTGGTGAATTTCTATTTTATTTTTTTCTCGAGAAAATGTCAATAAACTACACTGCTGTCTGTAAGATATTAATAAGTGTAAATAAAGAAGTATACAACAAAAATTTTAGATTATTTTGAAGACTTTAAATTTGAAGAAATGTTTTGGTCCGAATTGTCATGTTGTTGTTAAAAAGAATCACCCATATATATATATATATAAATATATATATATATATATATATATATATATATATATATATATATATATATATATATATATATATATATATATATATATATATATATATATACACAATACGCGAAAAGAAATACTGAAATATTATGATAAATATAAGTCATTACGTGCTGTTTTAATAAAACAGTTGATTTCTTATATACATGCGAATAATCTACTAAATTACATTCATAAATATATTTTACATACTATTATTTTTAATATCTATCTAAAGTCTTGTCAATAGTAGCATTACATTTTGTTTCAAGATCCATTTTAGAAATGAGCTTTGCTAAGGCTGATAGATTTACCAAAATATGAACTGTTTATTTATTTAATAAGAACTCGAACATTTATTGAATTGTTTATCAAAAAGAAAATCGGTGCGAGGATTTCGATTGCGTTTCACAAAAGTAAAACCTTCTCATTGAACAAATTGTCAATTTTACTTTTATCTCTCAACTTTTTTTTCTTCGTTTTATTCAGATGTACCTAAAATAATTCCAGGTATTTTTAGTGTTCATAGACCAAAGTAGGTATGGAAAAATTTTGAACCCTAGAACAATTCTATGTTATCGCTTATTTTTACAAAAGTATGATTTACGAAATTTCGCCGTTAAATTGTTAAATTCTCAAGGGGAAAATTTTAACAATAAGCTTCAAAGGCATATAAGCTTTTGAACTTTCTATTTCAATTATATTTTAACATGAATTATGTCTATAATACCTTTAAACAAAGTCCGTCAACTTTTATTTTCCCTAAAACATTATATAGTTGAGAATTCAAGTAGCAACACACATTAATGACAGATATAACTAAACCTTTTAGGGTAGGAATATTGAACAAAATCTCCTTCTGAACGCCCACAAAGTTTCTTAGTTTTTCAATAAATATTTTTTAATTTATTTGAAAAAAATAAATATTATTCAGAAAAACAGTAATAATTACCGTAAAACTAAATCAGTCTAATTCTATAAATATTACTGTAAAAACTACGGTATAATACTTAAGAGTAGAATAAGATTTTACGGATGGTACCACCTAAGTGCTGGTATTAAACTAAATCAGTCTAATTCTATAAATATTACTGTAAAAACTACGGTATAATACTTTAGAGTAGAATAAGATTTTACGGATGGTACCACCTAAGTGCTGGTATTTTGTACCGAAATTTCATCCGAGATTTTTAACAGTGTACTAGAATATTTATTTCAAAAACATCTGTAAAAGTATGAAAATATTATTTTTTCAGAAATATGTCAAGTTATCCAAAAAGTTAACCCACCTTTAATTTTATGAAAATGAAAGTGTCGTTTATCAAAAAATAATGTTTCCCGAAATGCAATTGACAAAAAATCTGCTTTATACTGTAAGATAAATCACGGTGCAATTAATTATAAGACTCAAATTCGCTTATTGATTGCCTATTGACAAAAAAAAAGTTTATTGAATTTATCTTGATAGGTTTTGTATGTTTATAAAAAAATTCTATAAATAAAATTTTTTTTGTTATAATAATTAAAAAATTTTGACAAATTTATTGAAAGGAAACGTCTTTTCCAAAATTGTATTTACAAAATCAAAATAAAATAAGAAATAAATTTTAACCAAATTACAATACAATGAACTCATGCTTGTCACGGAAAACATTGTTTACCATCCGATTATCAGTTTTAAAATAAATAAAATTTATTACTAGCAATTATGATTTGTTTTAAGTCTTCATCACGTGTTGTTCTTGCCTAATGTCAGTCATATAATTTTATTTCTTTGAAAATTTTAACTTTAAGCAAATTTTTATTGTATTGAACCCATTTTTGTATTGAAATTACATTATTTATGTTTGCAATGAATGTGATTATCAATAAATAGATAAATAAATAAAGATGTTCCCAGTTTAAAAGAATTTTGCAGATCAATTATTAGATGTTTAAAATAAGAGCAACTCTGAAATATATCCCTGAGGTTTAATGTAATACATGTAATAACAGAAAATTATTCTTACGAAGAAGAATATCATTCCTATGCCTGATTTTGTTACTTAATAAATTTTCTAAACTAATTAATAATTATACAACGATGCAAATTCAGCAAAGAATGTTTACTTCTCAAATAATTAAAAAGTTACATGCAGAACATAATTTTAATAATTCTATTACTTTGCCATTTATATTTACATTGTATGTTCAAGCTTTCAGATGATTTATTTAATCATTTAATTATCATATTAATTTATTCAATCCTTTGACTTAACAGCCATTATCACAATTGAATTAAACGAAGAATATTTAATATGATCATTGGATTTATCTGTTTCATCCAATGTTTATGACTAAAATAATGATACATTTAATAGATATTCTTTGACAAAGGTTTCAAGCTCATGTAGCTCAAATAAGTTCAGCTGAATCTTGATTCCAGTTCATTATAATTTCATTCAAATTATTTGAGAAAATGGCTTTGCGCCTTCGTTAAGTATAATTAGTTTGATCAAACATATTATTTAAATTCCCACTAAATCAAATTTATAATTTTATCACTGAAAATATTTTACATTAATCTGCTAAACTTAAATAAGCTATTCAAATAATTAAACCTAAATCCCCTTTAAAATTTTGTAATTAATTTACTAAAACCCTATAAATGTTAATGAATTTTACGGAAAAATGGTTAGAGTAAAGCATTTCTTGTTCGTGTTTTAAATGTGCTATTAATTTCTGTCCATTTTTTTTCTGTAACGCAAAATAATAATATTTTTAGAGGGCAGCATATGTTCTCTAGCCTCAAGTGCAATAGTTGTATTTAAATAAATAAAAAAATGTCCCGTTAGTACTGTAAAGTTTCTATTAACATATTTTTATTAAATTTATCATTAATTACAGAAGTAACTAACTCTATCAAAAAATAACAAGCTTCATATTACTTAATAGCATGCTTCTGTTTACACAAACCTCAATAAAATTAAGATTAATACTAATAGTTTTTTCTTACCTTTACGAAATCTTTCGAAATATTTTCAATAAATTAATAATTTTAAATGAAATTTCTTTTTTTTTTCTCATTTTAGGTCTCTAAAGTATTACAAAACTCTTACAAAATTACAAAAAAAATATTTAGACATTTCCTTTACATTTTTCTTAAGATACTTTTAACCATCCATTTGTTCCTTACAAATGCTATGCTTATTTTTATGACTGAGGTTTTCATTCAATCAAAATAATTTGCGTAAGCATTTGGAGCCAATATCATACTTTTCAATTTCATTTACCAACTTTCTCAAACTGCTTCCTTTTAATCAATTATCACTGTTGACCAAACGTTGTGGTACTAAAACATCTGTATATATTTGGGCTTTTAAAGAAACAGAGCGTTTACCTTCTGCTACTGAAAATTGTAATATTGCGCGTTCTTGTTTTCTGGGTGCATCTATCTTTTGTACGACTTTACACTCACTTTAACTGCTCTAATCTCAAATAAATTATACCGAATCAAAAGTATTACTCAATCTGCTGTTCATTAATCTTGAATATTAATTTTGCCATGGCTATTGCTATTCTCAGGCATGTGCAGTTTTCATTATGACACTGTTCATGGATTTAAGACAAAATGAAATGGAATGAAATTATAAAAAAGGAAGCTAACAAAATCTCTTCTCAGATAAGTTGTACTAAATAAAAATAATACTTAATTTGCTGGTTCACTAATCTTGAACATTAATATTGCCATGGTTACTTCTTTTCTCAAGCTATTACACATGCGCACTTCTCATTCTGACAGCATTCTTACATTTAAGGAAAAATAAAACAAATTAAATTTTCAAAAATAAAGCAAACAAAATAAGTTTATCTTATTTTTCTGTGATTTCGAATTTTTGTTTTTAATAAAAATATTTGAATAATAATATTTCTATAATTTAAGCTCAAGTCTGACTCCGGTAGAACGGGCAGTGGTGTTTTTATGAAGATAGGCGAAGGAGAGCTCCACCTCCGACTCAGAAACCCGGACCATGCCTCGGTCTTTCGATGAGAGTTAATTGCCATAAATGAGGCCTTGGGCCTAACCATGGACTCTGGCGTACCTGACATATGGATATTAACAGATAGCAAGAGTTCAATCCAATATTTGAAGAACTGGTCAAGTATCTTGGATAATTTGGGACAAGAAATCGTTATCAAATTGACAACTTTGTCTCAGATCGGCCCGGTGCACTTGCAGTGGATCCTCTCCCATGTGGGTATTTATGGGAATGAGATTGCTGATCGGCTTGCCAAGGAAGGGAGTGAACTTGCTTCTCCCTCTTCCTCTAAACTTCTAGTGCCTGAGGTTCACTCCCTGAAGTTTGCTAAGGTAAATTCAGCGTGGAAGCACCCACCAGATTATGATTAATATGCCGCCATATACCCCTGATTATCCCTGCAGTGCACTTGTCCTAGATTTGCTCAAACAGCTTTGACAAGACTGAAAACCGGCCATATAAAGTGTTTGACCTTCAGATCGAAAGAAAAGACTCGCTCATTGCTCGGCTCATTGTCATTGCTCGGCCATCGCTTCTCCATCTCATCTATTGGATTGCATTGGTGCCTCTGTGAGGTAACTGATGAGTGATGGAGAGACTGTCTATGACTTGCTGATGCGACATGATCTTCTGGACTTGGCCTAGGGCTCTAGACCAAGGCGATAAGCAACGACAACAACAACGTAATTTAAGCTCTCTTTTTACTTTTTACGAAAAATTGACTTAACTGCAATGGATTTTAGAATTTTTATCTGAATTATTTTCTAACTATTCTATATATATAAATATGTCAAACTATTAAAACTATTATTATCAAAATATATTCAAACTTATTATCAACTATGTCAAACTATTCTATATTCTAAATATCAAAACTTTCTTTAAAATAATGCAGAAAAATGAAAATAAGCAATCAAATTTCCAAATATATTTATATTAGTTTAAAAAAATACATTTATTGAAGACAAAGACATGAAATCAATTTTCAAATAATGTTGAAAATCATATTCGAAGTAAATCTATAGGTCTTACAGGTTCAATAATTTAATTATTGCTTTGTCTTGTTTTCGAAACGAGTTGTATTCTAAATAGATAAAATATTGCGATTTTATTATTCCTTTTTCAATCAAGGATCTGAAGTTGATAATACTAAACCTAAATCACTATGCTGAGGATATTCAAGCAAGAATATATCTATTTTATTTTTGCATGGAAATATATTTTTACAAAATTTGACAATAAAACAGACATGGTATAAATCTTACCATGCATTTTAAGTTCTTATAAATATTTTTTAGCTGTGTAAATATTTGAAATTTAGTTGCGTATTCTTTAGTTCTCGGATTAAAGAAGACTTCATTGATAGCAAGTGTTTTTTTTTCCCGCATTTATTATGACCTTAAAGAAGAAAAATATATTTATATCAGAAAAAAAAATAAAGGGTAAAAACTCACTTTACTCTATTTGGAAAGTAAATTCAAGTAGTGACTTGTAAATCTTTTTTTTTTTTTTTTTTTTTTTTTTTTTTGGAGAACTTGCTAAGAGCATCTAAACTAAATTTTTATGAGAGCTTTTATAATAGGATTTAAGCTCAGAAACTGGTAAGGGTTTTCATCAAAAACTCTCACAATTTTGCAATGAGCTTGACAGTTACGAAGAGTTTGAATTTTAGGACAAATCTTATTTTGTATTCTGGAAAATTTAGAAAGCAATATGCTTCCATTATTTGCTTTAAAAAAGTTAAACGAAGCAAGCTTTTTACGCTGAAATCGTATATTTTTTCTTTAATACTTAAAAGTATATAATTACCTATCTAAAATTGATTGCATAAAGGACAAAATCTATCAAAATATTTCGGCGAAAGAATTTAGTTTTATAAGCATGTTTAATGTAGACTAATTTTTTGGAATATCTTTTTGTCATCTGAGACAAAATGCTACCATTCTAGACTTTGTCATTGACAACTCATATAAAGTAAGAAAAACTGAAACCTTATTTCAGAATACCGTAATTGTTGTCAAGATTGAAACAAAAAGGTTTTAAATACATCAAAAAGGTTTTTTCTATTAGCCAAATTTATTTTAAATATTATGTAGGAAAGACAAAAAATAAAAAAAATTAAAATTAGTATTAAAATTATTAAGATTATTGTTATTACAAATGCTATCGTTAGTTATTCTATAATTATTTTGTTGTTAGTAAATAAATTCCTAATATTAATGTTATTGTTATTATTATTAATATATTATTAGATATAATATATAATATAGTATATTATTATAATATTATAACAATCTATATTGAACTAATTGTCTGAAATTTTATTTGGAATTGTGGTTATCTCTTTTTTTTTACTTAATCCCTCTAGTACCTTAGAACACCAGTTGGTCTGGATTTCTTGAATTATAGTCAAAGCTGGCAAATTCCCAATATACTACAGTTTGATGAATTAAACAGCAACATGCCACAGATTATTAATTTCTGGCGTTTCATCATCCTCTCTGAACATTTTTCACTGGTACTGTGATGTTGTATTATAATCTCGTTATTTTAGGTTCTCAATTTTAGTTTTCTTTATTATCATGATTATCACATTCATAGGTAGTGCCTATTCGTAACTATGTAACGTTTGTTATAGTAGAAATTTGAATATTTTTTTCCCTGTCCATAACGATAATTTAAATACGTAGGGGTGAAGGTGGGCTAGTTTGGACATGGGTCTAGAATGGATATCTTGAATAATTCTTTTTATTTATTTGTCAAATGTCCTCTGTTAGATATCATAGATTGGCAACACTGATATATACTGCTGAATGCATAATCACACTGTGAATACTAAAAAAAGACATTTTTTAAGATGCAAAAATATCTCTCCTTATTCTTTTATTTACATACTAGTGGGCTCGCTCGCTAGATGTGTATATATATATATATATATATATATATATATATATATATATATATATATATATATATATATATATATATATATATATATATATATATATATATATATATATATATATATAAATGATGTGTAAAAACTAAAAATAAAACTTTATAATTAAATATATAATCCAAAATGCAGATAAAAGTCCAAATTATTATTAAAATTATTTCAGGCGTTAAAATAATATTAAATATTGTTCTTTTAACAAATTTGTAAGAAACCTGAACACAATACCCCTTCTTCCCTACCTCAGATGAGATTTGAAGAAGTAAAGCTCGTGCAGCAAAAAAAAAAATAATAAATAAATAAATAAAATAAAATAAAACACTGCAAAAGGATATCTTTTTACCATGCATCAGCAATCTAAATCTGGTTGCTTTTTCACAACCAAATACATTGTCTGAGATTCTTGAACTATTATCTTTAGCCTAGATGTCATTTAAATCCAGAAAAATGAAATATTTTTAAATTGGATTGTTTTTGTTTTAAAAAATATCAATTATTTCTGTTTGTAAAGAATGCAGTCATCGGTGTGAAAATAAATTAAATATAAAACTTATTATGTGGTGGTAGTGTTATTTTGAAATAAACCATGTTTTCTTCGTTTGTTTTTAGTTTTTGGATAACAAAACTAAGTTATTTTATTATTAATTTATTAATATTTTACAGTTATCTGCTTTAAAATACGAAGAATAAGTGATCAAAATCACATTTTCGTAATTAAATAGCATTATTTATGTTTGCAAAGAATGCGATCATCAGCTGAAAAATAAAATGAAAAGGGTCAAATTTCGAAAAGTCTTGAATACAAATATAGGTACAGCTACACCAGAAATGCAGCCCTAATATTTAAGAATATGTACTAATATTAAAGTATACTCAGGATAAGTAAATAAATTTTGTGATTTTTTTCTCTAACTAATTGTTAAAATTAAGGACTTGTTTCATGAATTTCATTGTTTGTTTTTTATTTTGTTTTACCAAAGTGTTTAATGAAAAAGCACCTCCAGCAATACATGTTAGTTGCAAATCAAAGCATAAGAAAAAGAATTACTAACGTTAAGAGTTCCTTCGATTAAGAGTTACTTATTAATTTTCAAGTCTATTAAAGTTCCATGCATATTTTCATATTGTGTTCACGATTTCACTTTCTTTACTCAACCATTTAAGAACCATAATTATTTATTCTAGTAATCAAATTTATCAATACAACAATGGAGTTAAAGAGAAGAAATGTTTAATATAAACATTGGAATTATCTATTTTATTCAATTATTTCTGAATAAAATAAAAAAAAATGTATTCAATTATTTCAGACAAAGATTTCGACCACGTGTAACTCAAGTAAGTTTGACTGAACCACACTTTTGAATTACGTTTATTATAATTTAATTCATGGCGCTTTTGAAAGTGTTTCTGCACATCTTTGTTAAATTTAATTAATTTCATTAAACAAATTATCTTAGTTCAGCTCACCGTATCACATTAAATATTATTAAATAATAGGTATTTTTTGCGTTTACATATTGAGCTTATGCTATTTTTACAATACAACTAAAATCACTTTATAATTTTATAATCGAATTACGAAATCTTATACATAGAAGAGTTTTTTTTTTTAAAAAATGAATTATATAAAGCATCATTTTAAATGTTCTATTAATTTTTCTCCGTTGGTATTTATTCTAAAGTGCGAAATTATTTCTGAATTAGAAAAATACCGCTGAACTTTTTAATGCTTTTGCGTACAAAGCATCCCATTTTGTACATATTAGTAACGAAAAGTATATTACTCTTTGAATGTTTCTTTACCGTTTGTTTGAAAGCTTTTGCGTTTGTTTGATAGCGAAATATGCAAAAAATAAAATTAATAAATTGGAGTGCAACTTTCAATTGTTTGCCAGCCTAAATCATTAAGATCAGAATTTAGACAGTGCGGCTGACCTCAATATTTTGAGGGTTAAAAATCTAAATCTAATTAAAATAAAATGTGGGTTTATGCAGAGAAAGTACGCTTTTATGTCTGTACGCTTTTGTATTCGTAGATTAACGCATTTACTTCAATAAAGAAGAACGTTTAAGGTTAGGCTTTTTAAACACTAAGCGAAAATCTGATCATTCGATCAAAAGTTATTAAATAAATTTACTTTTTTGCGTATTTTATTCTAATGAATAATATAAAATTATTTTATTATTCATTTAAAACGAAAAAACATAGTTTGGAAACCACAGGACTGCTTAAAATTTATAATATTTCACATAACAGAATTTTCCGCCCTGTTACACACGACTTATTAATAGAGATTATTTTTATTATTGCTCCGCCACGTCAATTTTCTTAAAGAATATATATATATATATATATAAATATATATATATATATATTTAGATATATATATATATATATATTCTTTAAGAAAATTATTTTTTTTTTTTTTTGTATAAATGGAATGGTCTTTGGATTATAAAAAAAAACCACCCCAAATGAATGTAGGTGATACGTGTAGTCTTTGAAATTATGTAAGGATGTATGAATGAAGGATAAAGTCTATAAACGGTTTCTATCCATTTGATGTGCAGGCTCTGACTTTTAAATAAGTCAGCCTATGAATGATGGAAATGTGTATTCTATAAAGTTATGTAAGGATGTACGAATGAAGGATAAAGTCTATAAACGATTTTTTATCCGTATGATATGCAGGCTCTGACTTTTAAATAAGTTACCCTATGAATGATGGAAATGTGTATTCTATTAAATTATGTAAGGATGTATGAATGGAGGATAAAGTTTATAAACGTCTTTCTATCCGTATAAATGATAGGATGGTAATGATTGTTTTTTTTTTTTTTTTTTTTTTTTTTTTTTTTTTTTTTTTTAAATTGAATTTGTTAAACATAATAAATTTTCTCCATTTTGGGTTCTAATAAATTAATTTCCTAATTTTATTAATTCTTCTCATAGATGGCAGCACTAATTTTTTACTTACTTAAAATATTTTTCTATTTCGATCAAATATATATATTTTTATTCGATTCAAGCTATAAGCACAACTTCAAATATTTTACCTCTTCGCCAATTTTACTAACTGTTTAATTATCATACTTTTAAACCTAAACACGCCGTTAAGTTTGCTACATGCTGGTAAGTTATATTACTTTTTACATTTTTCATAATTTTTCAACAATATGTTTTTTGCGATATCGACACATATAAAGAATAATTTATATCTTAGGATAATTATTCTTTATTCAGAAATATCGCAATTATAGCAATAGATGTGTCTTGACAACGACTATTGTTTTTCCCATTCCTGTTTCTCTGCATTTTAGTTTTTATTTTATTCATGTTTTTCTTATTAATTTGTATATATATATATATTCAGGTATCATTCAAGATCTAGCATTCAGACCAAAACATTAACTACCATTATCCAACTATCTTAAAGTTAAATAATTTGCTAAAAATGTTATTTTAAATTATTTAAATCTAAAAAATCTTGTAAACATAAATATCTATATCGGCAGAAGTTAATTTTTCATACTTATTAATTTCACATCTGTCAGAAAAAAAAAAAAAAAAAGAGAAACTCACTTCGGATGGTGCGACAAAATATAAACAAATATTCTTTTCTGAAACACATGTTTAAGTCTTCTGAAAATCAACATTAAGTAGAAAGTCAGATACTAAATGTAATAATGAATTTCGATTTAAAAATTTAGAAACATCCCATTTTTTGCTTGGGCGTGATTCATACCACAGGCCTCTTCCTGAGTGAAACTGATAGATGAATAACCTCGCAAGACTTTCATTAGAAAATTGTAATCCCCGCTTGAATTTTAAAAAAATCATATTTTAATGACTAAGTCGTATCTGATCAAAATACTAATTTAAATATTTTAGAAAGATCGTGAGGTAGATAGCATTAACTTAGTAATAGATGACGTCGATTTTCTGCGGATTTCTGTGCATGTTGCAGAAATGTAGATTTATTTTCGTCATGAACACATTCAGCGGATGGAATTAGTTTAATTACTCGATAAATTAGCTCCTCTACATTTTCAATTAGTCCTGAAACGAAAAATTCTTGTAGTTGAATATTATATTCGTTGTACTAGTTTCTACGCAAATAGTAAACCTAATACGTTAGACAATAATTTAACAATATATAAAGTAAAATTATTAAAAAATGACAAATACAAAACTTTAATCATTTTCGAAAAAAAATTTAGAAAATTTTATTGTAAAATAAGGTAACAATTTTATTGTACAATTTTATTGTATTCAAGAGCACGTTACAAAATACATACTTCCCGGAAAAATCTCCCATAAAGAGTAAAATAATTATTTGATCCCATCGTATAGCTTTCAGCTGGTCTTGACATATTTACTTATCTCATTATGGTGGCTAAAGTCAGAGTTCAAGTAAGACTACCCGAGTTATTAGAGGCGCAAACATCGTAAGGTAGGTAGGCGTATGAGTTTTCATTTTATTATCCGAAGTTTTTTGTGAAAAAAAATGTCTTATAATACTTATTTGTAAAATTCAACAGCAGAAATAGATTATGGAATACTCAGATAAAATTTGTTTTAGTAATCACATCAGCATACAGAACAAAATCTTATATTGATAAAAGTAATGACTTTAGAGAATGCAAATTTTCAGAAAAGTTCTGTTTTTTTTAAATGACTGACCGATTATCATTGAAATCAGGTTATCATTCTGCATTAGGTACAAACATAGCAGTCTATTTTGTAAACAAATAAGAGTACCCTTTTAAAAAAAATATTTTGATAAATTGCAAATCTTTATGTAAAGTGTTAGCGTCCGGTATGGATACAATTTTATTAAAAGATAAAGCATACAATGTTAACGATGAGATATTTTGAAGTTGTTGCAAATCTACACTGTCTTCCTATTCAAATGTTGCTTATATTAAGGGCTCTGAATAAAGACATTATTGGTGGGTCATGTTTGGAGAAACTTGAAAGATAATTCTATTAGGAGGTTTACATTAAGAAAAGAAATCTGAGAGGCCCTGAGCAACTAGAAAAGCAAAAACTAGATGGTTGGAGGACATCGAAAAGACTTGAAAATTGACAGTTGGAAATTGCATGGTTGACGCAGCTAAGGCATTCAAGGGACTGTTGCACTTGTGAAAAAAAAGAAGCAACAAATCAAGGAAGATATTTTTGAAATATATACTGCAATCAACAGTTTGAAATATATATTTTTCATTCACTCACAAGCATACTAAAAGTGCGTTTAAGTTACTACGCGTTATAGATGCTAAAAAATGGCAAACACAATTGACTACATTTGATTATAAAAAAATTAGTATTTTTGCGGCTACCATGGTAATATTTATAGAAATTTAGTATTTGTAATAGCATCTCATAACTTATTTGAGATGATATTTAAAATATGTCATAACCAATGTTTAAAGGTTTTAATATTGTGTTGTTGTGTGTTTTTTTCTGAAAATAACTTTAATTTTAGTTTAAATATACTGAAGGATTACCCTTCATTAAACGACGACTCCCAAAGATCCCAACAACTTGCAAAGTGCGAAAAAGGAAGAATATGTATTTTTTTCCAAAGTATATCTTCTTTTATGTGTTTAAGAAACAAATTATCAATTTTTTTCTTTTTCTTTTTAAATTTTATTAATGATGCTTTAGTGCACAAAAATGACAAGTATTTTATTTATCTTCTATGTGCAAAAAAATGAATAAGTAAGTAATAATATGCTAAAAATAGAAAAAACATTGAGGAAAATTCAGATAGCTTTTTTCTTTTAGTAATCGAATGTCTGATTTGGTTTAACATATGTAAAAATACATGCAGCATTACCTTCAACATGCAATACTTTCTTAAACACGGTGTTATTCTCCATTTCACTGATTTTTAAGATTATCTTATGAGCTCCTAATTCTCCTCGAAATATCAGGGGGGAGGAGGAGTTATCTCGTGCAGAAATATATTCTTTTAGAAAAATATATACATTCAGATTTAAAAATATTATTCAATGTTGCATTTAGTATACGCAGGAGTTATTTGAATCAGTCTGTGTCTGATTTATGGTGGATGATCAGAGTGTAGAAAATGTAAATTTTTTATTGGGATAAAATATAATAGAACGAAAATTGAAAAATACTTTCTCATTTGAAGCCTTTGAAATTGCTAGGAATATTTCTAGTTAAATACTGCTGTAAGTGGAAGGAATATTTAGTTGCATTCTATGAAACATACTAATTTTTTATATTCATACTTCGATGTATAACTATTAAATTAAAATTTTAGAATTATATAAGAAAATTATTTATCCACATAATATCGGCCACATACGCATGTTCAATATATACATACATTCAAAATAGAGACTCAAACCCCAAAAAAGTTAAGCTTGTATTGCTGGAACAAAATTTTAAGTCTATTATTTATTGAAGGACATAAATATCTCATTCTCCACATTAAATAGTTTCAAAACAATTACTTATCTTCTTTGGTTAGTGAAATTCCATCTGTTAATGAACTTAATATTACATATCTAATTATGATAGAGGATTCAGTTGCATTTTAAGTCAACATGCAATTAAAGTTAGTTAATAAAAAAATTGCTATGATTAAAAAATATCTTGTCGTTGAAAAAAACATAAAAATCCTCTTTCACTGCACTTGTCTCTTACAATACTAATTATGTATAATACCAGCTTAAGAAAATGAACAAAGTAGTATACCAGTTTGGATTTACCAATAAGAAAAATAAAAAAAACATTACCAATCATGTTCTCTTAAGGGTTCCGTGTTGATTTATTTACATATATTTATTACCCTTCCTTTAAAATTCCGTTAGAAGCACCATGTTAACTGTATAAAATATAACAGAAATTCAGTCAAATATAAAACTATTTTTTGAAAACTGTTTAAGTGTTTTGAAATTTATCATGACAAAGCCTTACAACTAGAGGCGATATCTCATTCATGGCATATATACGTATACAGGGCCTGCGCTAAGCATTATTCACCTCGCCAAATGCGATTAAACTATAAATTCGGCAATATATATATATATATATATATATGCTTTGGCAAATGATTTTTTCTACCGATAAGAAAAATATATATTCCTCTCTAACCTGAGAAAAAAAGACGAAAACAGAATTTTTTATTAACAAACCCAGTATTTCTTATTCGGTTACAGTAAATAAGTGATAACAGGATGCATATTATCCAACTATTTTTCTCTTGCCAAAAACATAATGTTGATTCAAGTTTATCCTTCTATTACCACTCTAATCTAAAAAGTTATTGCAAAATAACCTCAACCTATTCCTATTTAATTCCCCTCAAAGATGATAAATTATCTACATTTTTCACCCTCCCTCCCTTTCATTGCTCATTTACTCCTCCCCAAGAGCGAAAGGGCTCTTTATTTGAATTTGCATTTTAATAAAATAACTTAATTCATAATAAATTTCAAACCTGTTTTGAAGTTTTCTACGGAGATTTGAATTTGGCTAATTTACTGGCTAATTTGAAGTCCTTCGCATGGGCTCTGTAACAAAAAATAGCAAGTAAATAAAGGAAATATAACAGCAGCAAAATTATAATGGTAATAATACTTAATACAGTGAGTGATTAACTAGTAAGAATAGCATAAACCAAATTTACAAAACATTATAGTTTAAAATAAGAAAAAGGTAAATAATATTAGTACTATAACGAGAAAATAATGAAGCAGAGTAAAAGCTGAAAACATACAGATGGATCTATTATACCGAGTAAAACGACTTTAACGAAGTCCATTTTATTTGAAGATTTTTTTTAATTTTCAAAAAACCATATCGCACACCTTTTTTATTTTATTTTCAGCATACAACTACAATAAGCCAGAGCAATAGCAACTGAGGTTTAAAAGTTATATCACAAAGAAGAAATACTGTTGTTAAAAAAATAAGATCCGAAGATTGGCGCACTTGAAACGAAGTTGCGTTTCTTTAAAGCTCATTTGAGTTTTGATTTATTCAGCATCAGTCTTTTTTTTTTTTTTTTTTGTTTGATTTATTGGCTTATTTTTAAGTAGATTAAAAACAAATTTATTCTTTTCGAAAGAGAATTAGTGTATCTAGAATTCTATCTGCACCAATTGCCATCTCAAAAATAAGCGACGAATTCCATCAGACTCAAAAGTTAACCAACGACGTTCTTTCATGTGTTCAACTCGGCTATAAAATTTAAAACAAAACTAATCAATGTAAAGTATTTTATTTGCTTAAGTTGTCAAAACTTTTCATCACAAAGTACACAAATATATTCATGACGATTTTATTAGATTAAGAATAGGTTTGGTCAAGGGATTATTAAATTTATTGTTATTGATAACTTTATTGAAAGGAATAAAAAAATTTAGAAAAAATCAGGATCCTTTTAAACGCAAAATAAAATTGGTGTAAACAAAGAAACTTAAATTTAAATAGAAAAATAATTATTTATAAGAATGATTATTATTTATAAAAATAATTATTATTAATAAAAATATTAAATTATTAAAAAAATAGTTTCATTTACTTGAACACAGAAAACTAAAAGGTACAAAAAAACTAGATTGTTAAGCTTTATATTAATAATATAAATTTGGATTATACAAACATTAAATTACCTTTCAGAAAGCAAAAAAAAAAAAAAATTACACTGTATAAAATTTTTACACATATCTTTACCTTAAAATCAATATCTTTGATTTTTTTCATAACTTTTAGATAAAGATTAGGAAATACATTAATTATAGATTCCTAACAGGTTTTCGATAATATAATGCTAAGTAACACGGGTAAGATAACAAATAAAAAAAAAAAAAACAATCAAATTAGTAAAGGTTTCTCTGAAATTTTTATCAATGACTCATTGTTAGAAAATTTTACTAGGTTTTTTGTGGCAGATAAACATGGAGTATAAAGTGTTGAGCATTAAGTAACGAATATTTCTTGTATGAAGCATTAAGAATTCTTCTTGAAAAATGCCAGGGGCACAACAGCGATTCAGTATATCAAATATATTTGTGTTATACACGCGATGGCGAATCTTATCCACGCCAGTTGATTTGTCGGCTGCCAGGAGCGAACTCATTACTCTCAGCTCTCCAGTAAGCAGTGTGACCGACATTTTAACCAACTGTACCACAAGAGTACCCTGGAGAAAAGTACTAATATTTATTCAAAACCAAATAAATTAAATTTTGCTTTGAAATTTACAATCTTTTAATAAAAAATTCTCATTCGTAACAATTATACGTCCTATTAAATCCATTCTGAATCATCAATTCGGTACAAATTTGAAATTATAAACTTAATGCGGTATTGTTAGAATGTAGCATTTCAAAAAAATTTAAAAAAAAAACTAATATAAAATTAAAAAACTACAAACCATTAGGACAGTATTTCTTTCGCTCATCCTCATGCCATATTTAACATAATATAAATAAGGCAAAATCTGAATTTTTTTTCTTACGTCAACTTTACGTTTAGCAGCAGTTTAAAATTTGTATCCCGAAATGTCAACAAGTGAAAATATTATTTTCATAATTATAATAAAAATTTGAAAGTATTCTTCGGTGTTTTTTGAAAAATTCTTCCATTCTTTTAGAGAATTTATGTGAAAGCTCTTGATTAAAAACTATGATAAACAAAAATGCAAATTGGTTTCAAAAAAAGGGTATTTTTAAATCTATCACCACATTGAAAATCTCATACAAAGCAATGATCAAACACTACATAACAAATATAGCGAATTTAAAATACATTCTTCTTAATATTCTAATGATAAAACATAAAGAATACAACTACAATAGAAATAAAAGTACACATAGGTGAGACTCTAAAAAAGTTTCAAGGCGTAACTAATTTTTTGACCAATTAACATTGCATAGTATTGTTTACCAAAATTTACAGAAACTTATAGTTCTCTGGCTTCAAAATATATCTTTCCATTAGAATAAGTTATATATTATATAAATGACTTGGTTATTTATTTAAAAAAATTATTATTCTTCATTTTCTTACTTTATTTTTAGCAGCAAAAAAAAACTATACTCTTATATTTTTTTATACACTGCTGTACAAAATTAAGGACGAAATGGTTTTTCGAGAGTAAGTTTGAACAACAGCATTGAAAATCAATAAAAATCATATCATAGGATTCTGGAAATGTTAGAATATGGGAAAGAAAACAACTTTCAAGAAAATATAATAAAATATCATCCACAGGAACAATAAAGAACCTTATTGAAATATAAGACTTTAAACAAAATTGTACAATTGACCAAAACGTCAAAGCCTTCTAGCCTTTTCAAATTCCAGCCTTTAGTATGGGATATGATCACCTCTGACTGCTATGCATGACTGACATTGTCAATCCATGCTGAGGACCAGGTTCTTAAGATGCTCTTGATGATTTGTGACCCATCCCTGTTGTAGTGATAATCGCAGGTGCGGAATTGTTTTTGGAAGCTTGGGACGTGCTTCCAAGTGTCTCCCTAGGGTGTCCCTTAAGTATTCAATCGGATTAAAATCCGAGGAACTCACCCGCTATTCCATGCATGCAACATCTTCACTCTCAAACAGTTCTGTGATAGCCACTGTAGGATCAGGTGTAGCGTCCATGAAGATGAACTCAGAACCCACAGTACCTCTAAAAGACGCGTACATGAGGAATGAGAACCTCGATACAATAGTGGGCACCAGTGAAAGAATCATCTTGGCAGACGTGTAGATAAGGTACAGGTACCAAGCATGATACTGCCCCATACAAGAACTCCACTTCCTCCAAATTGGTATCTTTCGATGATGTTAGAGGAGTTATTGAATGTTCCTCCCTCTCTCCAGATGTATATGCGCATCTGTCCAGTTGTTGTGTTCCCGGCACATCATTAAATGACGTCTCCGGTGAGCAGGCTTTAATGGAACACACAGTACTGGCTATGTCAGGATGACTTTTGCTAAACCTCCGGACTGTTGTTCCTGTCGTCTGAAATATGTTCCAAGCTCGTGAAACGACACTGTGGGTGACCCCGAACTTAGCAGCCACACTGGTCTCAATTCGACTTTCTTCCAACTTCCCAATGATTCGACCTCACGTAAACTCAACTCATTCCAGATGTTAGCTATATCACACCGTAATGATTCACTTCGTTTAAACTGATGTATACCGTGCAATACCATTCACATAAATAATGAGCTTTCACATCCAACCCATTTAGTTTCCTTACGACACGCCCCCAGTACGTCATAGTGCATATATGCAAATTTTCTACTTTACGATACCGTTATTAGTCTTCTCCATGACCTTTCGCTCCGTTGTAACCACCTATGTTGTTGTTATGCTAGTATTTTCATTTCCTACTTATTTTTTGCACCAGAGAAACTATCGATGTATCCAAGTACTAATCGATGACTAATATATTACTAACTTTTTCTTGGAACCATTCATATCTCTACTTTCTACTTCACCAGTATTGCTTAATTTCCTTAGTTCTATAAATTTCATAGTTAAAATTCATCTTAATGCAACTTATACCATCGGTATAAAATATCAAGAAAAAAACTATTATCTCAAGCAGATTCAGAACAAAAATTTTTGTTAGCGTAAGATATAGTTGCTCAATAAATTCCATTCTTTTATTGCAGTGTGACATCATTACTCGATGACTTCACTAGGATTATGAAAAAAGACAATGTTCTCATTGAAAGTAATTTTTATTGATTTACTATTAACAGAAAATAATTTTTATAATTTTTATAAAAAAAATGCAGAAAATTTGATTTTTTGAAAATTAATTTTAAAAACAAATTGGGGAGAAAGAAACTAATTGATGACTGATTTAGTCCACTGAGTTTTTTCAGCAATAATTCATTATCATTTATACGCAAATAAATAAAAATGTTTTAATAAGAAAAAGACGCTTTCGTCAATTAGGAATAAATATAAAAATAATATATAGGCATAAGTTTTAAACTTATCAAATTTAAGCATTTATGACATCACACGCACCAGTAACCACTGCCATGTTTTTCAAATATAAACAAGCTGCTTCAATTGGTGGAGGAGAGAGGAAACGGGAGTAGGGCTTATCCATGAGCTGAGTCGAATGAACACAAAAGTAAGATTTAGAAGTCTTTTTCTTTGATAAAAGACGGAAGTTAACGGAATAAACTGTACGTCTTGAGCATTTGTGAACGGAAATGGTTCATACAGTTTTATTAAATAAAGATATAACATTTGTAAAAACGAAATTAATGAACACTCATTTCAAAAACTCGCAAAATTAAACTTGTTCTGTTGCTATCAATGCTACACGTGACTTATACATCAATTTATGAAAAAATAAAACTTTTAGCTACTGTAAATGTACAATCTTTTTCTTAATTCACAACATTTAAGTCGTAAAAAATAAGTCATATTATTATTTAGATTTATCGTATAAATATACACTGAAGAGCCAAAAAAACTAGTATACCTGCCTAATATCGTGTAGGGCCCCCGCGAGCACGCAGAAGTGCAGCAACACGACGTGGCATGGATTCGATCAATGTGTGAAGTAGTGCTGGAGATAATTGACACCATGAATCCTGCAGGGCTGTCCATAAACCAGTGGGAGTAAGAGGGGGTGGGGATATCTTCTGGACATCACATTGGAAGGTATCCCAAATGTCGCAGCGATGTCGTAGATTTGATGTTTTACCGAATTTCCGATACTCACGGTGTACTCGTGAAATTGTCGTGCGTGAAAATCCAAATTTCATTGCTATCTCGGAGATGTTATGCCCCATCTCTCGTGCGCCTACTATAACACCACGTTCAAACTCACTTAAATTTGTATAACCTGGCATTGTAGCAGCAGTAACCGATCTAAGAACAGTGCTAGACACTCGTTGTCTTATATACGCGTTGCCGATCGCAGGGCTGTACTTTGATTGGCTCCATACCCATTTTATTTGCATACTCATGCCTGTACCAGTTTTTTTTTTGGCTCTTCAGTGTATAAAACTCTAAAAATTCGAATCTAGAAGAATGAATTGATTATACATGCAAATTGAAACAATTTCCAAACTTTAAAATTTTAATAATGTGAGAGTTTTCTATTGATAAAAATTGATCAGATGGTGCATAGAATTCCGTAGATATCAGTTGATAATTGACAAAAACAGTCAAGTAAAACATTTTCTTTTCAATCTAAAATTATTTTTATTTTTATGTTGTATGGAAAAAAAATTAAAACAAAACCCTTTAAATATGTATTTTAATTTGAGAATTATTGAAATTCCTCGTAGAATTTTACAAAAATTAAGATGTTATCATTATCAAAAATATCACAAGGCAAGTTTTAAGTGAACAGAAAAAAAAGATGTTTTAAGATAACATGAACTCAGTAAACTGTCTTCAGATTTTGCTTAGAATTTCTTAGGACAAACTTAGTTCACCTTAAAGATATTCCAAATATCTGAAAATTCTTAAGAAATGTTGGAGATAGAGTTAAATCACAAGAATTTTTTTTAAATTTTTAAAGAATTTTTTAAAAAAATGATATTTCCTTAAGAAAATCTTAAGAATGTTTTTAGTGGGGAGTTACCTGTACTAACCACCTGTGCAGCCTCTTAATGAATAATTCAATTTTGTTTTTTGTAAAAAAGTACGAAATTTAAATAAAATTTGTTGATTTCTTGTAACCGAAACAAAAAATCTTAAATGTTTAGATAAAATTAATAAAATTTTTACGTGTCTCGACCAAATCAGTGGTATTTTTTACTGTATTTCAGGTTGAAGTGAAGTGGAAAGAACACTATTTGTTTGAAACATAGAGAAAATTTTAGTTTCCGCTTCATAGTTTGAAATTGCTTCGATGTACAAAATTTGTATCGATTTTTCAACAAATAAATTAGATTGATTTGACACTCAATACACTCTCTTTTTTTTAACTTCACACAATATACATATTATACGCATTAATCGATTTGTAAGGAACTTTGGATCTGAGTCTATTAAACCATAATAGCAAGATATATAATGTAATTATTATGTGAACAAGTTCTATTATATTTTTCTAAACCAATAATGGTTACATATACTTTATGCTAATAGCAATAAACTTTATTAACTTCGCGTCTTTTATTCATCTAGAACTAATAAACTACTTAGATGATAGGAAGCCATCGACTTACTTTCTGAATTAATGAAGTACCTCTATTTCTAAATTGATTGCTTTCGTCCGAACTTTCTCTTACACAAAGGAAGATTTATTTTACTCTTTCTGGTAAGAGTATGGATATCTCTTTAACGACAAAAGTATTTAGTGAAGGAAATGAGACCACTTAAACAACAAGCGAGAAGTTAAATAGTGGAATTAGGAAGTAAAATGGAAAAGAATGCAACTGCAAATTTTGCTAGTTTTTTGTTTTAAGCAAATGATGAAAAAATAGATGGATTTAATTATGCTAACTTCGCTAAAAGTTATGACCGTAAAGAACATTAAGAAAGTTTGCTTATTAAAAGCTATGCTTTTATTCTAAAGAACATGTATATTTTTTATTAAAAAAATATCTTTATGTATACCATAATGGATTTTGAAAATTTTCTTATGTTAATGAATGCGTATAATTTATACATATCAAACAATTATCAATATCCTTTTTATTTCAAAAACATAAATATTTTAGAAAATTTATTTTGAAATTTAAGTAAAAGAGAAATCACAATTTGTATTCTATAAAATTATTCTGTACGGAAGTTTAATAAAATTTAAAAGAATATCCGTGTAAAAAGTACATTATAGGTAAATATTTTAACTTAAAAAGTAGGTCTTTCAAGCATCCCGAATTCATATTTGCACATTTTAGGACGTGCAAAACACATACTTAAATTTAAACTGTAAGATTCACGTTCCATTTTAATGTGTTTCATTTTCTAATTTTAAGAAATATTTGAATTTTAGTAAGTTTGAAGTTAAGGAAACAATAAAGTGGGACTTGAAAATTTTGTATATTTACTTATAAAAGGAATTGGCTACCATCCAACTTTTTTACTTATATTTAAATGTTGCCAATAGAAAACTGAAAAGAATAATTCCTTGAATTTTTTTTAATTAAAAAAAAAAATTGCGTTTTAAAAATTTTTTGTTATAATTTTTTAGTTCTTATGGCACATATTAAATGAAAACCGCAATTTTAGGTATTAGTTATAAAACATTTATATTACAGAGGTAAAAGAGTAATTTTTTTGAATGGAAATTTTGAAACACCGTTATTTAATTTTTTTGGATGCTGGTCAGCTTATACTTGTGAGAAAACACATTTATACCATTGTGCATTCAGACCAAATAGCAAA
Organism: Parasteatoda lunata; assembly: GCA_949128135.1. Classification (NCBI taxonomy): domain Eukaryota; kingdom Metazoa; phylum Arthropoda; class Arachnida; order Araneae; family Theridiidae; genus Parasteatoda; species Parasteatoda lunata. The sequence goes on along the minus strand of OX421974.1, from coordinate 110,734,886 downwards.
GAAAGAAGATTCGAGATGGTTTTTTCTTCCCATTAGGACATTTCTTTCTGCTACATTTGTTTCCTTTCGTTCCATTAAGGCATAATCTACAACACTTCACAATTTTCTTACGCTTTATTAACATTAGTACATCGTCTCTGTAATAGCTATATTCAGACTTGGTTTATTCAGTGCTACTACAGATTATACATACATGCGAGTAATAAGTAATACATACTGGGAAATATTGTGCATTCCTTTTTATGAAATGATCGTTGTTGTTCCTTTTATCAGATAATTAAAGGAATATAATTGTTTAAGTGACCCGCATATAGAGTATGCAATTCTGTTACTGCTACCATTTTGAAAGAATTTTTGATGACAAAGAGTTATAGTATGATATATAACGTTTTATTTATCCGGTTTCTTTATAAATTTTCGTCATGAACTGGTATTAGTTATTTATCCTTCTCGGTGATTTTACATTACTAGATTTAGTAAAGATTTTTTTAAAAGGGTAATTGTAATTATCATTTAGTACATGTGATTACATCACTTTCACAATAATAGTTAGAAACTAAAGATTCCCTATGTTTAAAATTTTAATAATATAAAATAATAACTAATGCCACTAATACTTTTATGATTATTTTTGAGTATTTTAAAGCTCCACGGATAACATTCAATCCCACATTCAGACCTACTACACGTTATCCCGCAGAATCGGTACTATTTCCATTTTAGTTATTACTATTTTTATCTTTTTTTTGTTTGTTTGATGTAGCTATTTCCTGAAGAAATGTCATTTTTCATGATACTTTTTAGAAGTTCAACTCATCAAAAAAATACTGTACAAAGTAATATTTGGAGCCAAAAAGTGTGCTATTAACTGCGACAAACGTGTCATAATTTATTATTCCTATTGAGATTATATTATTTAGCTTTATAGAAACACGTTTCAAAGGCATTACTATGAACAAAACTAACATATGGTTTTAGTTATCTTGCAAAATGATAATTCGTTATTCCCGCAGGTTTCAATATTTTCCTTTTTTGATTTCAATTGTGTCTATCTGACGTAAAAGACTGAATAACTGAGAAATTCAATTTTGATTAAATAGAGCTATAAGCTCAAATATGCCTCGGATATTATCTTTTAAATCAAAAAATAAATTGCAGTTTGAATTGCACCAGCACGCGAAGGCAGTGCTATAAGGGAATATGTTTGTTATGCATCCAGTTCAAATGATTTAGAATCGAAACATAATGTCAATATTTATCTCTTTCACGCTTTTAATTGTCATTTTTCCTACTTTCATTGCAATTAATAAATAATCTAAGATATTATCCGGGCAAAATATTTGCTTATAAATCGATTTAGACATAAATTTTTAACTGGCGAAAAATAAATGGAAAGTTTCATTAAACGTTACTTTTCCCTAGGGCATGAATATTACGAAGATGCTATTTGGAGCAAAGCAGTGAAACAGTGGATATTATTTGGAGTAAGGACAAGCAAAATATAGATTCGTTGACAAACAAAACATTTAATACAGCACAAAATATGCATATAAACATACAGAGAGTTCATACTCATATAGTTGATCTCATATAGTTGAGAACTCATATATAGTTGAGAACTCATATAGTTGATTTTAGGTTCAATTTAGAGGTATTATTTCGTACTTTTTTTAGAACATTTGTATACTACATTTGTTTTTCCAGACCTCAGATAGCACCGTTACCAAATTGCAACAGAAATGCGATAGTCACGGATAATTAGTGACGCCACATGTGACCTCCACCACGTTGATGCGAAGTTTTTGAAGGTTACTATGCCCGCCTTTGGGGACGTCACATTTTGACTCCAACCAGACGTCAACATGAGACCACACTGAGATACATAACTGCCACAGTGACGTTGCCGTGACATGTGATATATTCGCGTCTCAGTTTAGTCCCACGTTGATCCATCTGAAACGTAAATTCCACCATTTCGTCACATCGTGCTGTTGAGACGTGAATATATCACATCTTTGTCCCACGGTGACCTTGAATATGCCACGGCTGTGTCATACCGTGACCCTGTTGAAACGCAGACCTGTCACATTTTCGTCACAAGGTGACTTCAAGGTGAATGAATGTCTGATTGTAGTTCACAGAACTGTTTGAGAGTGAAGATGTTGCATGAAATGGCGGGTGACATTTTGTGAGGAAGATACCTATTTCTTCCAGAAAACTGGAAGAATGTGAAGAAAAAAAACTTGAAAAAATTAAAAATGACCAAATATATTTGTTTTACAATTATATTTAATAGATAGTTGAAAAGAACGTTTTATTAAAAATTATTATTTCATTAATTTTTTCAATCGATTTTTAGAAATTAGAAATAGTTATTCTGTTTTCATTAGTTTTCTTTTATTAAAACAAATTAATATAATTTAATTCATAAATATAAAGTACTAATTTTTCACAATAAAATTTTATTTGTAGTAAATCATAAGCAAAATACGATAAAGCTACCAAAATGTTGAGAAAAATTTTATAAAATATCTAAATTTAAAACTTACTAGTTTAATTTTAAGCAGGGCTCGAAAAACCGCCCGTCCGTCCGTCCTCGGCGGTCAAAAATTCCCCGCGGACATCAAATTTCTCGAATCCGACGTCCGCGCGGACGGCCATTTTCCCGTTAAAGTTCGTGATACATTTTCAATTTTTGTTATCTTACAAGAGTCTATCGCCTCACTTCTATAATGACCCTATAATCTAGAATTACAGCAACATACTACAGCTTGGTGGAATTGATGTTTTCTCTGACTGGGAGTACTGCAGCGGTTGAAAGGAGCTTTTCAGTAATGAAGTTACAAAAAAAAAAAAAACTATTACGTACTGGTCTTAACAGGAAGCGTTAAACGCAATTATGAACATCTACCTAAATGGAAAATCCCTTTCAGATTTTTGAGCACAAACATCTGTAAATCATTAGAATGATTGTGGAACTGGCAAACGTCATATTTGATTCATTTAAGAAAACGCAGTACCCTCGGATAAATTGACATTCCAAATAACTTGACCTTTTTCATTTAAATTATTTCATATAAGAAATAAATTATTTCATAAAATAAATATCTGGTTACTATTAGTAACCTAGTATTTCTTTTATAACTGTATAATGTTATCCTAGAATTTGTAATCCTAATAAGTACTAATTCATTGTGCAATTAATATGATAAATGTTTGTAATAAATAAGAAAAAATTATATTTTTATTTATTTAGAAGTGACGGGTTAGTTTAAAAGGAAGACGGGTACATTGTTGGACAAGCCGTCGTCGGGGACGGTTAAAATTTTCGAGTTTTTTCGAGCCCTGATTTTAAGTCAATACTCGTTAATTGTAAAGGCATCATCATTTATCATGTTTTGAATTATTGCGAATGTACACTTGCGATTTTCATGATTTTCAATTCAAATATTTAAAAAGTTTTCAAGTTTTTTACAACTTAAATTTCTTAAAATCTTCCGAAAATTATTATCGAATTAAACATCTAGAACATCAATAAACATTTTGATTCCAAATTCAATTAAGAAATAAAAAGTACCGATAAATTTTAACACAAAATTAGTTTTTATAAGACTCTATTATATTTTACTTTCTAAAAATCGATTGTAAACAGTTTCAAATTTCAAACAGCCATTTGTGTGAACAGGGACAGATAGTCTTACAATATTTAAAATTATGTCCATAAGAGAGAGGTATAGATTTCAATAACTGCATGCTAATGAGCATAGTTTATTTTGAAAAATCAGTAATAACAATGATAAAATTAATTAGTTAACAATAATATTAAATAAATAATTCTGAATATTGAGAAGAATAAATTTAACCTATAAAATAATTTTGAAAGATCCAGTACACACTTGCTGATAAAAGCAAAACCGAAGTTTTTAAATAAAATTAAAATAAACTTAAACCCTTTTAAGTTCTTTACTGTTGTAAATTTTTTGTATTCATTGAAAAAATTTCTAAAATATTAAAATATAATAAAAAAAACTGATAACTTTACAAAGTCAATCAATCTAAATTTGAAAATAAAAATCATAAAAAATATTGTTAATTGGGGGGGGGGATTAGTATAAAAATAAAAGAAAATTATGATCCAAAGGAAGTAACAATGACTTGGCGAACTAAAATAAGTACCTAATAAGTATTTGAAAATGGAATAGCATTTAAACAAAGAAATTAAATAGACTTAAAAGAAATCGAAATTGAACTCAAAACATAAGCTTTTTCTTTAATTATCAATATTAAAACACTAACTAATTCTAATTAACTTTAAATCACAAATGCTAATTTATTCTTTAATATAAGAGCTTATATGCAGGAAAAGTATATAAGTAGATCTTACCCCTTTCATATTTCTTTTGAAATAACTGTTACGAATTAATTCATTTCGGTGGAGCCAATCCGTCGCCAATCTAAATATTTTTTGTTTAGTTGTTCTCGATACACTCACGCCAGAAGGCTTATTATAAATAAATACCTAGAATTACACTTTTAATTCTCTATAATATTTAGTTAATGCAAATGTTTTAATTAATAATTTCTTTAGTGTATTAAATGTTGTTTGTTAAACAATATTTTTCTTGAGAACTTTCATTGAATTTTACTGTTTATATTCCTGAACTGAAAATGCAGTGAAATTTAGATATTTGATTAATTTATTATTCTTATATATATTCTTATTCTCGTATTTGTATATGAAAAAAGTGTTTTATAAGTGTTTAATTATTTTGAATGTTCAATATTGTTCTCCTGAATATTAACCAGAATTTTGTGCGAAATTTATTACCTAAAAATTTCAATTTTTTATAATAGTTTTATGTTTACAATTAGAGCATAAAATTAAGATTTGTTTTGTTGTATTTTTGAATTAAGATCTAAAACTTGAATGTTGATGTTACAAAACTTTTGAATATTATAGTCTGAATTGAATAATTTGCTTCATAATTAATTAGGGCTAAGATTCTCTAATTTTAAAAGAATTTATTTGCAATTTGAAATATTGTAATTGAAAATTATCTTTGATCGAACTTTATTTAATGGTATATTGTATTTTTAACAATTTTGATGAACCTCCCATGGTTCAGGGGGGGGGGCTGTGTGTTACGAATCGGTGGAGCCAATCCGTCGACAATCAAAATATTCTTTGTTTAGTTGTTCTCGATACACTCACGCCAGAGAGAGCACCTCTTGAAAGCTCCTGTTTTTATTTCTCATGTTTTATTATTTTCGTTTTCAGTCTAATTGTTATATTTTTTTTTACGTTTTGTTAATAAATATAGAAGCACATATTGATTGTTTTCTTACTGACCAGGGCATCCAATGGTAGAAATATATTGCGTAATACGCATATCCGAAACTTGAAATAAATTTTCTATCAATAACCACTACCGAAGCTCAAAACTTCTTAAAATCGCAGGCTTGAAATACATAAAATTTTCGAAAGAAAAAAAACTAATGGCTATTAACCAAAAACTAACAGGAACAAATCATCTTCTTGTTTAAATACAACATTCCACAAAAGCGATCACATTTTTGAACTATTCAATTTTTGGTGACATCATCATTGCTGCGATGCTTATATTCTTCCACCTTATATTTCTCTTCTGGCTTATATTCTTCTTCTGGCTTACATTCCAAAATACTTCTATTTTTCTGGAAGAATATATAAAAATCCAGTTATAGATATCTGATCAGCGAGTTGGTTTTCCAATGCGAATGTACTGATTGGCATAGATAAGTAACGATATTCAAGTCCTTATTGAATTATTGTTAATTTCAAGAATTATTGCAAATAAAAACACTTTTGTTGTTCCGAATCTCTAACAAAATACATTATTTTGTAAACATGTCATAGCTATCATACGTTAAAATATGCATTATCGACTTTTTATCTATTGTACTAACTCTGATCAGTTTTACTTAAGCATCATTTTGTTCCCCGTAATTTTGGCATCCGATGTTTCTGCGCCATTTCAATTACTGGTCACGATATTCTACAAAGAATTTGTTTTTAAGTAAATTGTTATTTATAACTTCCATAATGCAAAATTATTCTGATCTTTCACTTTCTCAATATTAATTAGATCAACTCTTACCTGCTTCATATTGTATTCTTTGATTTTATTAGTCTTAAGTTTTATGGAACTATTGATCTATCTTTACGTTCTGGCACCCATGATCTGCTTGTATTAGTTTTAGGACAAATAAAATACAGACTCGTTGACAAACAAAATATTTAACACAACACAAAATATAAAGCATACACAGAGTAAATTTTAGGTTTTATTTTTTAAGGTATAGCTATTTATGTTTTATAGAACATTTTTTACGACATTTGTTTTTCCAGATGTTTCTCAACATCTGCGCTGCACTCAAATATTTTAAAAATTTAGTAACGACATTTATAATTATATTTATAACATATTTATACTATATTTATATATGACATAAATGATGCTTAGAAATACTGAAAAAGTAACTTTACGTTATTGTAATATCAATATAAAGTCACAATGAAACCAGTCTTATAGCAAATATAATTAACTACATGATTTTAATGTACATTTGGTTGAAATAATAGTTAAAAGAGAAAACTAATGTAATATTTATAAACTTTCAATATAATTTGTCTTAAAAAAAATTACAAGCATAGACGCATTAACATTGAAATATTTGGTTAATTAAATCCCGTACCATTTCGTATACTTAAACATTCTTGTTTTTGTTTCTTATGCCTTTTCTTTCACTTGAAAACGCTAGCGTAACCTTTACCAAGCAATCATATAACATTTATCACATTATAATTGTATAAATATTTTATTATAAAAACTGACTTGATTGAACCTCATGAAAAAGTATAATATCTTCGATGAAAACTGATAAATTTACAGCATCAAAAGATGAATGAGATTTAAATCTATTTACTTCCTTAAAGATGGTTCATTACTTAAGTTATGAATAATTCAATGAATCTTAGAAGGTAAGAATGTGAACTTTAAGAATGGAGAAGTTTAATATGAAGTCTGCATCCTTTCTTTTTCACGTTCTAACATATTAAAAGGAACCATGCGTTGAAAGGGAAAAAAACTGCTACTATTAATACTGCAAAATATTTTTTTAGTTTATTCGATGATTAAAAGTCTTCATTTCAATCGAAATAATTCTGTTACAAAAAATAGAAACGTGTTTTGGAATACCAAATATAGAGTAAAGGGGTATGAAATGGGGTATGCCATGTACATTTTTTTGGAGTTAAATGGCATTTTGCAATAGATGGAATAAGGTTAAAGTTTGATCATAGGAGAGGCATATAGATAATAAACATCTATCGCTACTGTGATTACGTACTGATAGAAAAATTTGTCCTATGATTGTGTTTTTTGTGCTGTCTGTTACATATTTTTGTTTAATTTCACCAGGGCTATATATTTACGGCATTAATATTAAGACAATAAATTGATTTTGAGACTCTCAGCTTAATATCCATAATTATAGAGAGAAATACTCTTAAGTGTAATCACTTTTAAGAGTCTTACCGTCTTAATAATATCAGTTAATGATAGAGCTTTTATGTATTTTTGTTCATTTTATATGGCAGTGAAAGGAAATATATTGGACAAAATCAAAGAATTTGATGTTTTCTCGTACAAGACATAAACAGCCATTATTTCCGAATATTTTTAAAAAAAAAATAATACTTATAAAATCAGAAAACGAACATAGTAAGGAGATAAATGCATAGACCCAGTCCTGAATGGCTCATGCGATAACTAATATGATGACCGGCGTAGCGAAGAGCCCCAAACGACACGAGAGGACTAAATCCAAGACGCAGATCCAAGACAAAAGGCCCCGAGTCACGCAAGACAAAAGAGCACCCACAATGAAGCCCGAGAAGCAAAGGAGACCAGACTAGCCCCGAATAAAAACCACAGAGAGGCAGCACCAAGTCAGCTCAGACCACAGGCTAGTTGGGAAGACAGCAACGGGACAGTCACCACATCCCGCCGACCGAACAGTTCTCCACCTGAAAGGCCCTACGAGACATTTTTTTTTTCGAAATTTAGTTAAAAAATGAACAATAGTTGGAAGGCGGGATACAAAGGACATCAGATTAAAGAATACCTTAGTTGGCTCACAATCTCTCCTGGTTTGAAGTCACTTTAAAGAGCTCAGGTGGCTAGCAGTGGTCAATTCTAGTAGTCGGTTCTTTTCTGTATTCCACGGATGGCTCTCTTATAAAGCACAAAGGTCTTGCTGTGTATAATAATATGCTTTGATTAAAAAGAATGGGAGTTCCTTTTACTTTATTATTTTTTAAGTATATTTAGATTAGTTATTAAGTATTTATACATAAATAAAATTTTTATGAAATTTAATATGATGTGAATAATATTTTGTTTAAAAGACATGTTTGTTTCCAAAGAAAAAAAAAAACGTAGAATTACCAAATAAAGTTTGAGTTTTCTAAACCTATTTTCAAAATTCCATATCACTATAAAAATTTATCTTGTAAATGCCTTCAACTAGAAGTAAAAATAAATAAATAAATAAAAATAAAAAAAGAAGCTGTAATTTTTAACCTTTGAAAATAGAAAGCAATTTACATCTAACGATGTTAATATAACAAACACTACCCGTTTCTAAATATTAAGGGAAAGAAAAAATGGAACAAATGCTAAGGAAAAAAAAAAAATATTACGGATGATGATGAAAGCATCTCACTTTTCTTCCTGTATTTATTAAATAAAAGTAACAAAGGACGTTACATAAGTCACAGCTGGAATAATAAAGTGTTTCTAATGTAAGAAAAGTGAAGTGTAATCTCATTTTATCCAAGATTAACTTTAAGAAATAAATTTAACAAGAATTTTTCATCAGCGTTAAAGCTTTGAGTGCATAAATTGTTTTCTCACGTTACTCAGTTAATAATTCCGTTTCAAACATTTTACGCCATGAGATGGCATGAGCAAAAGTGCTATCTATAAAATTTAAACGAAAATTCTTGTGAAGGAAATAAAATTTGGAAAGCTTCGGAAACATGTTTTAATTGCAAAAATAAACTTAGTAACTGTTCACATATTTTGTATTTTACTTTCTATTCATTCAAAAAAAAAAAAAAAAAAATTCGGTAATAAATTATTAAAACTTATTAAAAAAAAACTCTTTTTTATAATTATAGTTATCAAAAAATATATAGTTTTTGAATCATTTACAACTAGAATGGTTTTGAAACCATGATTGTTGTACATGATTCAAAAACCATATATTTTTGTATTAATATTTTTTTTTAACCGTACTTGAATAAAACAGTTGCAAAACCGTTGAGTTAAAAAAACATGTTCTTTACCGTAATTTTTACAGTTCACTGGATGGACAGACTCTACTGCCGGTTATTTTACCGTAATTTTAAAATGGAATTTTTAACTTCGAAGTTAAGCCTCGAGAGAAGCATGAGAGAATAGCGCAGCATGTAATATAAAATTGTCATGAGTTTTCTAACATGCTTCACGACAGAGATGAAAACAAATTTAAAGCTTCTGCTACCTTCCATGTTAGAATGTCCGAACATATAAATATGTTTGTTTATGCGATTTAATGGTTGACGGACAGATTTTTAATTATTACTAAAATTCTCAGAGAACTTTGAAAATATCGAGAATATCCTTTGAAGATAGTTAAAATTGAAATCTAAGTATTTCTGAGTATGGGAACAGCTATTTATTATATTTAGAGTAAAAATCGTCTGACTATTCCAAACAATTTCGATAAACTATCATCGTTGTGTAGCTAATTGTAAGTCTCCTAACTTAAACAAGCTTTCAACGTTTAAATAATTTTAATTAGACTTGAATGACCGCTTTTAAATTTAATAGCATATGTGTAATTACTATTGGAACTTAACTATCCCTCCATTATGAAGGAAAACAATTTTCTTTTAGAATATGCCGAAACATCAATGGAGCCTTATAAATGCCGAAGAGAAGAATTAAAGCATTTAACTTAACTGAAAACTATTTTTATTGCAATTGATTAAAAGCCTTTTATTCAAATTTATTGCAACTGAAACTAATACATTTTAATTAACTAAATTGAAACTAATTACTAAAAGAATTTCTCTCACCTATGCTTGGACTCAATTAGTGAAACCAAACTGTTGTTCCCATCACAGAAAAATTGCGTACCTACAGCTGGAAGTTCACGTCTTTATATGAAGTGCACAGACAGAACTTAGTTTTGAAACAGAAGAACCAAAGAAGTGTTCTAAAAAAAAACATGTAATTTTACCTTATGAAAAGTAAAATTTCAAAACAATTTTGCTCTAGTACTTTTACCAATCAAGTGACAAATAAATTTTTATGGAAATTATGTTAACAATATTTAGTTGTACAAAAACTGACCCAAAGCATTAAAATAAACTCCTTTTTTTAAACTTATTCTGTACGGTGTTAACAATAGGAGGCAAAAAGGAAACTGAACTAGCTTTTAAAAACGTTTAAAAAGTTTTTATCATAATTTTTAGCCTCATTAGTTTACTTAAAAATAATGGCTAAGCAGTGGGTATTAACTTTAACTTCTCTCTCGAAGAATATTTAGTCAGTCATAGGAGATATTATAATGATGGAACAAAAATTTGCTGAGATTTCTTTCGAAAAATAAGATTTTAAAGTGTAGATTTAGTAAATTATTCCACCAAACTCTTGTCAGACAAACGCATCGAATAACATCTTACTAACCAACATTATTTTAGCTTCACAGTGAGTCCAAGTTGTTTCTAATTTAGCTCCAACAGGGATGCAGGTGTGATATTAAAAACAATATCACGGATGCGAGCAAAATAGTTCTGTTTCAAACTTTAGATTGAAGACAAGCTACGACTTCTTGGCAGATGATCTGAAGAGAATAGGTATACTCAAATCATATTTTGGCCAAATCTGTAAAGTGGGCATGATGAATGCTGAAGACATTTTCGCTTGGCCAGGCTTAGGTGAACGTCTCAGAGAGTTAGTGAAGTAAACCAATTATATTGGTATTGTTATAAATTGTTATTGATTAACTATTATAAAATATTAACTAATATAAACTATTATTGATCTAACTCAAACGGTCCTTTCTTTTCCTGTTTCTTTGTTAATCATTTTGTTTCACTTGCTCAGTTATATTTATCTTGTTAGTTCATGTTTATGTTAAGTGTGTTTATTTTCCTATTTAAAATCCAATGTTACTTGTTCTTTTATAAAACATGGACTTCCCAATCTTTATATCCAATCTAGCCATGTGTAACAACAACTTCTTACTGACTTACTAATAAAATACCTACAAGCTGAATGATAACTTAAAACATTCTGCTTCTGTTAGACGATTTTTGATAGGCATTTCACGTAATGTCCAATACATTTCATATAATGTCCGATCGCATCCGAATGTAAATAGGATAACAACAGGAAACCAATGTAATGTAAACCCAAAGTAATGCATGTCAATACCCAATGGTGATGTAAACCCATGTGACATAATCTTTTATTAAGTTTAATAAAATATTTCGCACAACCAAGTAACTTTGCATCTATCCTTTAGAAAACTTATTCAAATTCTTATAAATTGTATTGTATCTTTCAGTAAAATATATTTTGTATCGCTTCCTCTACTGTTGCATGCAAATGTGCCATTCTACCCTGCCACTATCACATTAAATGTTCTACTTTATTTACATATTTTGGTGAATATAATTCTGAAGTAATTTAGTGTATCGAAACAAATATCTTACATTCCAAAAGCTTGTTAAAATAATTTTAGAATCACAAACTTAATTACCTTTCTATAGATGAACGATTTCATTTTGGCAATACATATCTCTTCAAACTAGTTAGATATTTGAAACTGTTGGAAATGAATCTGGGAAATCAATATTCCTTTATTATTAAACTGTACTCGTGATTTATCCCGTGCTATTTCTGAATACTTATGTAAGAATCATTTTAGAGTTTATTTAAATTTATAAAATTGGTGTTCCATGCATTTCATTAAATTTTGCATTAATTCTGTTTTTGATACATCAGATTGCCGTGCAATACTACATATATTAAGTAGCTGAAATTCAATATTTTCTTAAAGACATAAATTTGAGTTATAAATTTGAATTATATTCTATTTAGAGGATTATAAAATAACTTACCGACATATGACTTTCTATAGAGCTTCCCGTTTGAGCAAGGTAAATAAAATTTTGTATACAGGCATAATATTATATTCACTCTAGAATTATGCTATAAACGATTAGGTAGAATTAAAGTCTTAGTTTATTAAAGTATGAAAGTATCAGTCTTAAAGTATCCAATAGGATATTAATAAAATAATGAGAATTTGGCGCAATAAATTATAAAAATTTAATCTTATTGAGCCGTATAAAGAATTCTATATCTTAATATAGAATATAAATCATTATAATCAACCTGACATTTAACCTGACTGATCTCGATCCCACGCGTGGATGTTAAACCTAAAATTATTAGTGGCAGTACAATGCTATAAAATTTCTCTAGAAATAAAATTCCAATAAGTTTAGATAATACTTAAATAGGCTGAAATGAAAGACAAACATAAACCTAAGAAAACGACAAATAAATAATAACTTACAAATATTTATTCCAAAATCATCATCCTAAGAATCGCTTGCACAATAAAAAAAATATTAAAAATAGATAAAAAAGAGTTTAACACATCATTAAATCCACAATCTGCATTGCAGATAAATCATTAAAAAAGGATGAATATGGATAGGACATTCAATTAATTTTTGAGCAGCAGGCGCTTTTCCATCGCCATTTTATCACACTTTTACAGGTAGAATAGCGGAAGACCGAAGCCACCGCTACCCCCCAAATCAGATCATCATCTGCCGTCTCATATTACTTGAAAGGGACGCTTCACATTGTCGTTGCCATCACACTTAACTCGAAGGATGAAACATAATTCCTTCCCCAATTCTCAATATAGGTGTCACTGTCCTCTCGAGTTGGAATTCGGCTTTCTCCTCTTTGCCTAGAAATCTGACCCAAAGTCTTTGAAATCTGAAGTCTTTTTGATTGCCACTTTCAAATCATTACATCAAATTGATTTGCAGTTGGCAGTAGATCATGGAGTGTGAAAAGTGTTCAAAATTTTATCAGTTATGTAAAACTAGTAGATCATGGAGTGTGAAAAGTGTTCAAAGGTTTATCAGTTATGTAAAAATAGTATTACATATTGTACCTTTAAAAATTAGTGTTACAATGTAACATTACCCTTCCTTAAAAGGAAAAAAAAAATGAATAAAAAAAAAAATTTCTTATGTGCCAATTTTTGTGATGTGACCTCTGAGGAAAATGTAAAAGAAAAAAAAAACAAATGAACACATATGTAAATATTCCTGAATATATAATACATAAATCAGAACCATTACTGTCGTTTCCTTTGGGAAATTAATGTACCTCACTCTCTCTCTCTCTCAAACACAACAATTCTCTACCAACGTAGAGTAAAAAAAATAATAATATGTACACTTCAATCTTATTCATACATTAACACTCCTGTCTTTAGTATTTTTGATAAGCTTGAATTTTCAAATATAAGACTATATGTTTATAACCAGAGTTAGCATGTTTTTTTTTTAACATATATGTAGTCTTCCCTTTTACAATATGTATCCCTGTAGTATCCCTTTTTACAATCCTACTCTGGTTTGCAATATCATAAAAATTTTTTTTTTTTTTTTTTTTTTTTTTTTTTTTTTTTTTTCCTTTTGATATATTCCTTTAATTTTCAATTGTGATGACTATCCAATATCAATTATCTTATATTATTTTCTTTCAGATTTCATTTTTTTTTATTTTATGTTTTATCAATTTGATTTAATCAAATTTGTGCATATGCCTTTTTTTTACTTTTTGTGATTCCCAACAGATTTTATGTATTCGCCTGACAATATGATCAAAAGTTCAAGATTGAAAAAGTAAAAATCTTATAATAAATGGTAAAAAAAATAAATATAGTAATAAAAATAATTTTGCTAACTTTGAACAGGATTTTTCCTATTCAATGAAATTAGGACCAGCCATAACTCCCTGAATTTCAAATTTATTGGCCTTAAAAATTTGGAAAAATGCAATTCAAAAATAGAAATATAAAAACAAAATAATATTCATAAATTTAAACCATTTGCATTTTCACTAGAAAATTAAACTCATCATCATTATTATCAAACAGAACAATTTAAATCTTAAATTTGATTAAGTATAATCTTACTCATCAGTATTCTATACTTAAATCATGTTCATTGACCTTCGTCTCATACTCTAATTCCTTCCTTAAAATTCTTTTCTTGAAAAGTTTACTAACATGAAATTTTTTGTATATGTCTCTTTGCTTATCTTTGATGTGTATTAGATAACTATTATTTCTAAACCTTTTTGTGATCTGAAATGGACCTTCATATTTGGGATCTAGAGAATTTACATCTGTATTTATTTTTAAATAAACAAGATCTTTACACTCATAATTAGGAGTTGGTCTACCCTTAATATATTTTCCATGTATTTCAAAATATTTGTTTTCATTACGACTTACTATTTCTCTGGTTTCTGCAATGTATTCTTTTAATTTTTTGATATAGTTAGATGGGTTTTCTTCACTGTTGATATTTACACTTACATTTAATGGGAGATTTAAATTACGACCAAAAAATAGTTCTGCAGGAGTAAAACCTGTTACAACATTAATAGAAGAATTATAGTGTAATTTAAAAAATAAAAGTTTTTTAGTCCATTCCCAACTATTGTTACACATTGAAGATATAGACTCCTTAAAAATTCTGTGAGATCTCTCTATTAAACCATTAGATAAAGGGTAATAAAATAAAGTTTTTCTATGTTCAATATTTAATGATTTTAAAAAATTTTCAAACTCATCAGAAGTGAAATTAGTGCCATTGTCACTAATTATTTCCTGAGCTAAGCCAAAATTAGAAAAATATTCATTTAAGCTACTGATTATGTTAGATGATTTTATATTAGTTAAAGGAATAGCTTCCAAAAATCTTGAATAACTATCAATAATTGTTAAAATAAAAAAATTGTTGTCAATTGACATAGGCAATTTTCCGACAATATCAATTGACAGTCTTTGTCCCACAGCGAGATCACTTTTCTCAATAAATTTAGTTTTTGTAATTTTTGCTTTAGGTTTATTTGCAAGACAAGCATCACAAGATTCCACGAAATTTTGTGTGTCAGCTAACATGCCATACCAGGAATAATTTTTTTTATTAAATTGTATGTTTTAAAAGTGTCGAGATGTGAAGCATGAGCTGCCTTAAGAATTTCACCTCTAAGAGATTCAGGTACAAAAATTCTACTAATTATCTTATGAGGATGCTTAGGAGGTTTAATTCGTATCATAAGTATTCCCTTGTCATTTACAAAAAAATTTTTCAAAGTGAATTTGTCATTGATTTTAAGTTTTTCTAATATTTCTTTAGTTTTCTTACAATTTTGTTGAATTTTAATGATATTCTCAATTTTAAGACTTTCATTCACCTCAAAAATATTTACATTATTTACAACAACATCAGTAATGGGTACACTAGATAGATAATCAGCAGGATTTTTTAAACCCTCTATATGTTTAATTTGATAATTAAATTCTTGTAAATACATTAGCCACCTACTCACAATTTCTGGTTGTTTTTGCAAATTAATGTGAAAGGTCAATGCTTTTGCATCGGTTAAAATGATGAATTCTTTACCATAAATATGTTGGTTGAATTGTTTAACAGAATCAACAATAGCTAAAAGTTCTCGCCTAATAGATGGATATTTGGACTCTGCAAAAGTTAGTTGTCTGGAATAAAACTCAATCGGTACAAAATTTTCTTCAATTTTTTGCATTAAAATACCACATAAAGAACTATAAGAAGCATCAGTCACAATATAAAATTTTTCATTTTCATTAATATTTTAAATGAAACTATATATGAATATTTTATATATTTTAGGTGTAAGCAGTAATTGTTCTGATATGTAATTAAAGGCTTTTTGGCATTCTTCATTCCAATTGTACTCAACATTTTTTTTAGTTAAATTTACTATAGGTTTAACAATGTCAGCAAAATTATAAGTAAGATGTCGAAAATAATTAATCATGCCTAGAAAAGTTTGTACTTGCTTGACATCTTTAGGAATAGGAAAGTTTACAATTTTTTTTACATTATCCGGAGCTGGGGAAAAACCATTGGCATGAAGTTTAAAACCGAAATAAACTATCTCAGATTTACATATTTGAATTTTTGCAGGGTCTAAAGTTAAGTTAAATTTTTTAAGTCTTTTAAATACTTTTAACAATAAATTTATCATTTCTTCTATAGAATTAGCAGCAATAACTATGTCGTCTAAAAAGAATTGTACATTAGGCCCTTTGATATCATCTAAACATTTTGAAATTAAATTATGAAAATATGAAGTACTGTTACGAGATCCAAAAGGAAGACGAGTAGGTTGAAAATTTCCAATCTCACAACAAAATGCAAGTTTGGCCCTATCCTGTTCTTTTAATTGTAGCTGAAAGAATGCACTTTTTAAATCTAAAACTGTGTAGAGTGCTTTGCCAGAAATTTCATGTAAAATATCATTAATTTAAGGTAAACAATATTTAAAAGTCTCTGTTACAGAATTTAGTAAGCGATAGTCAATGACCATACGAAATTTTTGTAAATTTGGATCATTTACAAAAGGTTTCTTTTTAACAAAAATTACTGGAAAACAATAATTTGAAGAGAAGGTTCAATAATGCCTGCTTCTAGTAAATTTTGAATCTCTTTTTTAGCAAAAGATTTAGCAATTTGGTTAAGGTTTAAGATTTAGAATTAGATAAGGTTTAGTCTGAATAGGAAATTGATGCAATAATTTAAATTCGGGAATGACAGCATTAGTAGAGCCTAGAGTTGCATAAGATTTTGAAAAAACTTCAGCATTATCCATTAAAAGTTTGAGCATTTTGTCTGCATCATCCTTATTCAAGTGTTTTAAGTCAAAATCATTGGTTTTAATTTCTATTTTTCTAAGTTCATGAATCTCTTCTAAATTTAAATTATTCATTTGTAAATGCTTATCCTCTGTAGGTATCATGATATCATTTTCTTCAATTTTGAATACTTTACCCATTTTAGTTCCTTTATTGATAATTATTATTTTTTCAGTATTATTCTCAATCATAGTTGAAAATGTATTATCATTAATTTCATTAATAGATTCATGAATAGTATACTTTAGTTTATTAATATTAGGAGAAAATAAGATTTGTTTACAATTGCTTAAATTTTGAGATACAATTAGTTTAATTTTTGGGAATTAGGCTCAATTATTATTTTTTCGGGTGCACAAGCAATATTGTCTTTTTCTATTTGCACATTATTTATTACATTATTTATCACACGAGGGTTATCTTAAAAAATTCAAATGAATCGTGCCCCATAATTAATTTCCTATTTAGTGTGCCTAAAATAATTTTGTTGTTTTGTAAGAAATCATAACCTAGGATAATTTTATATTTATACTGCCATGAGTTTTGAGTTACAAAGAAAGTTCCATTAAACCACCTAGTATTGATTTTAAATTTAGATGATATAGCCGATAAGTAAGGAATATTGTTGTTATCTAAAGTATGTATTTTTACTGATCGAGATAAATAATTGACTTTTGTTTTTTCTTTTATTTCATTTACAGTTATGGGATCAATTAAACTCAGATTAGCACTAGTATCTAATAAAGCAGGTACTGATAAATCCCCAAATCTTAACATTATAATAGGGAGAGTATCTAAATCCTTACTATTATTACATGTCATAACATGCTTCTTACCTAATCTTATTTCCTCATTAATTTCTTTTGATTTATCATTATTTTGATTTGTATCATAGCTAATTGTCTGATTTTTATTTAAATTATGTTTAGAGTTTGTTACATCCTGATTTTTTTTTACATACTTATCTGAATTAAAATCTTTATGTTTGATATTTCTATTAACAAATATTCTAGTTTTATACTTTTTGTTATCATAATTTGGATAATGTTTCTTATAATTTTCCTTTCTATTCAATTTTTCATTTGTATTTAACTTCAAATTCTTTGCTTTCTCATTGGTTCTTGTAAACCCTGTATTATTCCACCTGTTACAAGAACCAGCGATCAGTTTAAATTATTCTGTCACCTATCTCTGCTGTTGTAACCCCTATGTCTAAAGTTCCTATTAAAACCTCGCCTGAAATTACTACGACTCCTATCATAAGGTGTTGCTCTATTGCTTTTATTTCCACTTTTGCCTGGATAGTACCAGCATTCGGTAGTTAAGTGATTTTTGTTGCAAATATGGCAAATTATTTTGGGTTGAAAAAATTTTCTATTACCTGAGATATTGTTTACAGCTTTGCTTTTAGTTAAATCCTCAATTTTTTGTGTTAACTCCTCTATCCTGCGATTACTTTCCATCTGATTTTTCAATAATATTTCTACATCTGTTGTTTTAGTTACATTAGTTACATGATTTTCCCTAATTGCTAGTGCATTCTCCACAACCCTTGCTATTCTGCCTATATCCTCAAATTTAGTAGCTCCCCTTTTCAAGACTTCAAGTCGAATATCGGGTCTCATACTATCCAATAATTTTTGGGATTTCATTTTTTTAGCCAAATTTAAAGTTTCCTCACTACTTTTATTATTTATTTCTAAATACTCGTTTGTTGTCTTATTGACCTCTTCTTTTAAATGTTTTATACTTTGATTTGGACCTTGCACGAGTGTGTTAAATTTGTTCTGTAGCTCAGCATAGTTTGGTTTTTTTAAGAATTTATCTTTAAGTATTTTTACTATTATTTCAAATTCATTTATATCTTCAGTAGTAGCTTCGCTTACAATTCTCAAGGCCTCTCCTGCTAAATTGAGTTTAAGAATTAGGCATTTTTTTGTCTAGTCCCATTTTTCTAAAATGGCAATTTGCTCTAAATTGTTAAGAAAAAAATTAAAATTTTCCTCTTTGCTACCCCTTAAAGTTTGCAGCGAATTCGCTAAGGAATATGCAGATATAGCCATAGTGTATTTTAAAATTACAGAAAATTTACCGAATTAATAACTACCTTAAAATATCATCAATATATCCACTATCACAATCAATAAATAGCATACAGTTATGAAAACCCTACTGATACACACAAAAATATAACCATATAATACTCATTACTTGGAAATACATATAAAATACACTGTTTATCATATTACCAAAATTTTTAGTTTTCTATTTGATGACATTTTAATTTCATTCTAAATTTTGTAACAAGAATGTTATTACCTAGCATACATACAGATAACAAAATGTATTATCAAAATATTGATTAAAATACTAATTAAAATTATATGTACTTCATTAAAATATAAATTAAATGATATATGCAGATTTAAATTATATATCAAAAATAATATATATTGCATTAAAAATATATAAATGATAAATACACCAAGATGATCAATAATATAATTATTAAAACCAAATAGTATAAATTCGTATATTTAATAGGTATATGTGCATTAAAATATCACCATATTTAATCAAAAAAAGTTTTGTTCTAAAGTTTTGTATATATATGCATATGTGATTATAAACATTTTATAATAATTTCATTTACCAGAATTATTTCTGTATTCAAATCAAATAATTTTTTCATATTGATTTGCAGTTGGCAGTAGATCATGGAGTGTGAAAAGTGTTCAAAGTTTTATCAGTTATGAAAAACTAGTAGATCATGGAGTGTGAAAAGTGTTCAAAAGTTTATCAGTTATGTAAAAATAGTATTACATATTGTACCTTTAAAAATTAGTGTTACAATGTAACAGGTAGCTCCT
Organism: Parasteatoda lunata; assembly: GCA_949128135.1. Taxonomy (NCBI): domain Eukaryota; kingdom Metazoa; phylum Arthropoda; class Arachnida; order Araneae; family Theridiidae; genus Parasteatoda; species Parasteatoda lunata. The sequence goes on along the minus strand of OX421974.1, from coordinate 110,714,919 downwards.
ACGATTGCGATTAAAGAGACATAATTTAAATTTTTTTAAAATGGTAACATCAATTTCTATGATCGAAGAGTAATCCTTACAGCAAAAAACATAAAAAAAGTTATTTTTAGACTAAAAAATTGCGATATTTTACGTTTTCACCAAGCTCGCTATTTTTGTGATCACTAATGAGAAAAGAGTGTGATAAAAAATTTTTAAAGCAAAAAAGAAATTTCAAAGAAAATATTTTATGTTTTATAATTTTTTTGAACGTATTCGCCCATAATAACACTTGTATCCGGGAAATAATGGACTGCATTGCAGCACGAACCATATGAAATATAATTTGCTCAATCGCAATTTTGATACCATCTTTTAATTCAGAGAAAGTTGTTGAATATGATGATTATACTGGGTATTTTAATTATTCCCTTAATATTGGGAATGAAAATGGCGAGAGATAACTCGTTTTTCAAAGTGTAGCAATCTGCAGAAGAAAATTAGCTGAGATATGAGAATATTTCACTGTTGCAGACCGGGAATCGATTCATTGTTAGCATTGATTCATAAAGAACACTCATTACAGTACACGTCCGTATATCCAAGGCATTGGTTTCTTCATAAAAGTATGGACAGAGGATGAAAGAACGCGAAGAAGAAAATAGGAATCTTTTCTCTCCGATTATTGTTGAAAACACTGCAAAATCTGGGAAAAAAGTATCATTTGATCCCAATTCTTAAACCGATTTTCTTGTAAGTACTAATTTATAAAAAATGTAAAAACGTAATTAAAAAAGCTAACAATATAGTCACCACTTAAGACCGTATCACCACTGGTGACTGTATTTCACGAGTCCAGCAGCCAATATACGCTTAATATAGTGCGGCAATTTTTCCATCCCTGATGATGTTAATAAAATGTGAGAAATATCACTAAAGATTTCATTTTCCGCAATAGATGATATTTTTTCATATCGCCAATTTCAATTACAGTGAAAAGGCGCATTTAAACTAACAATAACTTGGTCCTTCATAAGATCGATCCCTACATCTTGAAACATTATTTTTATATTTAAAAATTACTTTCACAAACTGAATTTTAAAAATATATATATATATATTTATCATTTTAGAAAGACGGCGTTCTTTTGTAAACATAATGACACAAATCTCTGTTTAATACTGTTGCCATTTGCAATATAGATATTAGGTTGTAAAAACTAAGATTATTAAAAGATTGGGAAAGTTAAAGTTATTTTTTAGTTTCCTCAAAGTGCGTCCAATAAATCTAGACATTATTCTTGCTTCATAAAATTCCTTCTACCATTTTATACTAAGAAATTTGTATTACTTTTCGTATTCTTTTAAAATATTTTTTCTTTAAATAATACATTTATAAAGTCTTTGGTTTACATAATATTCGTCTTGATTTTAAGACCTAACATTCCATTGGTTTTTAAAAACAGAGAAGCTTTTACCATTTATCAGCAAATGAAACTCTTATAACCTTTAAAACGTACAATTGGATTTAATAATTTTTTTTAAAAAATAAATTATAGCTATATTCGCGATCGCATATAGCGAGTACGCCATCTAGCGGGAGCCTGAAAATATCAGACATTAATTTATTTAGTTCCATCAAAATCTTAGCAGCAAATACGAAGCAAAATTTCCCTAAGGAAAAGGCCGAAGAACTTGAAAAAACTCTCCAGAATATTGGCAAATCTTTCAGAAACAGAACACGCCAAACATTTGAAGAAAAATTCCTCAATTTTTAACTTCTATGATCAACAAACTTGCAATTGATAACTTCCGACTTCGGTATTGCATACTGTTCAGATGGTTGAATTACGGTAAAAAACATTTCTTCTGTCTTCAATTCATTACAAATTAAAGTGAAATCAACATTGCTTTCTTGATTCCAATGAATAAATGTGAACGTACAGAACTGTAACAGTTATAGAATATTCTTCTTCTTTATAGAATAGTATACATTTCTACATAATTCAGAAAACAACAATAAAGTATCATCCGTATTACTTAATATAGTATCATTTGTGCTGATTATTAATACATTTTTATCGTTTTTTGGTAAGTATTTTTTAGTTTTTAAAGAATTTCAACTAGAATCCAGCTATTCTGTTTTAAAGCTACATATTAAAATTCATATCGAGATCTTACAATCATAAAATTTTGCTGTGTGGTATGTTCTCTAAAAGTAACGAAGAGATAATCTATGTATATATTATTTGAAAATAAAATTTTGAAACGAAGAGCATTTCCTTTTGGAATTCTCCAGATTTATAAATCGGGTAAATGTTATGATTTTTATAATAAAATTTTTTCTTGCAAATATTTTTTTTTCTTATTTGATGATAGTTCTCTACAGAATGGTTTTTTACGTCTGATTAAGAACTATAAGAATAAGAAAAGAAGCAATATGGAAGTTTTTATTTCAATATGATGAATTTTTGAAATCGTTTTTTTTTTATCCTAAGAATTCCTTATTTTACATTTTTTAGTTTATAATTTGTTGATAAAAATTGTTTTCAAAATAAATTTTTTGAAAATTTAAATGATGTAACATAATGTGTTTATGTATACTTCTTGCATATTCTAATGTTTGAAGTAATATGATTCTGAAAAGTATGGAATAAAATTTCGGTACTTACGTATCAACGCCACCGCAACTACAGATTTGGCCGTTTTTAAGGGCCGCCAATCTACACCTAAAATTTTTGCGACAAATCATAAAATAAAACACTTTATTTAAAATCAAAACACTTTCAAATTTCAAAACATTTTATTTAAAATCAAAGTAGTTAATCGAAATTTCGGCGGAAAATGGGCCGATATAGAATTTAACATAGATTCAAAAAAATCTCTATTTTCTTTCGTCGCCATATGAACTCTAATAAATAAGATTCCAAATGAAATTACATTTTAAAAGAGTATGTTTACCATAATAAAGTTTCATGTCATGATTATTGCTACATTTTCGTTTTTTCGGTGAAATATTTCGCTCATGAAAAATAAAATTGCATCTTGTTTTGTTTTTGGCGAATACCAAAAACGAATTTTTGTAGCAAAATAAAAAATGGCGTCAAGTAAAAAAGGAAGTAAAAAAAGAATTGCTTTTTTTTTTTTTTTTTTTTTTTTTGTAAGCATTCTGTATTTTACGTTTTTCAGTTTCTAAATAATGATTTTTATTGAAACTTAAATTTTTTTTATATAAATTGTTGTTCAAAAACTTTTTTTTACAAAATTGAATATTATAAAATTATGAGGTTTATGTACTCTTTTTGTTCATTTTAATTTTTGAAGTAATATGATTCTTAAAACTATGGAAAGTTTAAACACGCCTTTCATGTTATATCATTAAATTTAGCAAAACTATTTCTAGGGCAGTAGGTTTTAACTCTTATAAGAATATACATATTTTTTTTTCGGTTTATGTACAAATATTTTTCCGATGTGGTTTGGGTGTTCCTTCTCTAAAAAAAAAAAAAGAGATACCATTTTGTTTTCGCTTGCATAAGAAAGAATATCAAACATTTTTCTTTTTTAAATTTAATAAACCACAATAAAGAAGGAACGTTGCAATGCTACACGCTACATTAAAGACGTCTCTAAAGTAACTGAAAGACTCTTCATATAGAAATCGCAGGTATTCGTCTCATACAACAACGCCCCCTATAGTTCGTTGCAATCGCGAATTATAAATATCGATTTTATTCTGTTTATTTCATTTTGTTAGATATTTCATGAAGCACTCACTTTTGAACACTCTCTCATTTTTTAAATGTAAAAAGAATAATATAATAAATATACTACAGCTGAAATAAATATATATTAAGCAGTAAAATATTGTTATTACAGTCATTCATGTGAATAAAGATAACGCCATGGATAAAACCACACAAGTTGACTTCATAACTTAAAGCTATTTGTTTTCCATGTTGTTAAATAACGGATACGGACAAGAGATGAAATGCATCACAGATTCTAATCAAAGATACAAAGACATATTTATCTCAGATTTAAACAATACTTAAATAAAAGAATTTGGTTGCCAAAAAAAAAAAAAAAGATTCAGCATGCAAGATTAAATATAATCTTTTCGGATGGATCATGTTAAGACATCCCTATCGTATAAAGAATAAGTCTCATTAATCACTGAAGATTCGTCCATTTATTCGTGAAACAGTTATCATTTCTTGTATGTACAATTCCCGGATATGGAATTTTAAGCTGAACTGATATCATAAGAACAATTATTCATCATATATTATGCATCTTTCCTTTGAGAAAACTATTAAACTTAAACATTATGATTATATCAAATAAAAATACAGACAATACATTTAATACACGAGGATAAAAATATCAAAAAAAGGCATATACTATTAAATTATTAGCTTAAACCGAAACTGAGATTTTTTAAAATGAACTTAACCAGTAAGCTTTTGCATGTAAAACATTTATACATTATTATAGAATGTGTTGAAAAAATCTTCCTTACGTGAATGAGATCAAATGTTTATAGGTTCATAGGAATTACATACATTAGCAGGCTTGTGTGTACAATTTAGGCTTATAAATCTTTGTCAAATAAATGGGTGGGCAGAGAAGGACATCACGAAGACACATCCAGGGTAACAGCGGGATCCAAACCAGCTACCTCCACGCTTTGTAGAGCGTTTGGCGGGTGACAGCGCCCGGCCAGGGAGGCCTCTCGAATGTTCTCTTCCGTCATTACAGGTATTTCGCTCGTCTTTTTGAATACACTGGTGTGCCAAAATAAAGGACGAGGTGGCTTTTCGAATATAAGTTTAAGTAGCAATGTTGAAAATCAAAAAAAATCATACCCTTGGATCCTCAAAATTTAAAAATATGGGAAAATGAACAACTTGCAACAAAAATGTGATGCACAAGAACACTAAGGAACTTTATTGAATCACAGATTTAAAACACAATTGTACACATGACCAAAATGTCAATGTAACAAAAAATTATAAAGGAATTTAACGAAATAACATAGGTACTTTAAAGAAATATAAAGCTTGATGTTAATATACATATTCTTGGCTGAATTTAAAAAAAAAAAAAAAAAAAAAAAAAAAAAAAAAAAAAAAAAAAAAAAACATGATCTGAGAACTTTTAATTTTAAAAAAAGCTTGATCAAAAATCTTTCATAATTTAAGAAGTTTTCCTGTTAACTCTAAAACATTATCACAACATACAACTGATAAAATCTCAAATATACCCAAGAAATTTCAAAATGATATCATAAGTAGTTTCCTAGATAAGTACACGAAAACGTCCAGTTTTAGCATTATTGATATATGCCCTACCGGCTCTGATTAATTAAAGAAAATTAAGAGGTTAAAAATTAAACATAAAATATTTAATTAATTTAAGAATATTACAAAATAGCAAAGTCAATAGCATTTTTCCCTTTTTTTTAAATTTTTCTGTGTATGAAAGCATAAACTGTTCTATTGAGTGTTTCTTTATAAAGTACTCCACTACTCTTAGTGTGTCTTTGAATGTAACCAGAACTAGTTTTATGGTATTAGTTTTGTAGCCTTTGTTATTGCATCTAGAAAACTTTAATAAATTTTAAAAAATATGAAAGGATAAGAATAATTCACGAAAGAAACCAGTCATTAAAGGATAATTTGAGATTATGTTTAAAAATCTTCAGGAGTGCCACCCAACAATACGAGTAAGGGGACTAAAGTTATCAAAAATGAAAAAAAAAAAAAAAAAAAGAAAAGAAAACTGCAGCAAGATAAATGAGAGACAATAAAATTGCAAATAAAATTGTCAAAAGTAGCGTCCCATACTTACCACGAGAAATAAGTCAAAGTTTCCTCGATGATCTAAGTAATCTCAGATGACGGTAATAATTGAATGGTATACTTTGGGAAAAAAAAAAAAAAAATCATAAAATAATTCATAAAATAATATAATGGTTAGAAATAATATACACTTTCTTTCTATTGCTTGTACATATTTTTCTATGAATTATAATTGAATTGATTTATTATTGACACTAAACATCCATAACAGGTCAAATGACTGTTTATTGTATGTTGTATTGTATTGAAAAGTGTTAGTATGCTTAGTGTGTGTTAAATTCCTAATGTAATTCGAATCCTAAAATGTGCTATAACATTACACAATGTCAATCTTTTTAAGTTCTGAATAATAAAATTTTTATTATTATTATTAAAATTTTTTTTTGGTTAATGGCGAACTCTTGGGCCCTATTTGCCATTGGCCTTAGAAATTCTAGAATTGCTACTCTCTTATCGTTACCCAGTGAGTGCCTATGGCTAAGCCACTGCGGTGGAATTGCGTCGCCTACGTCATACAACCACAAACCCGTTTACAGGGCGGGTTACATTCACACAATCACACATAAGAAAGGACATAGAACACAGAGAGAGAGGAAGAAACATCCATGCCCTGAGCGGGATTCGAACCCGCAACCATCGACTTCGCAATCAGGCACGCTAACCACTCGGCCACCTGGTCGGCAATATTATTATACTGAATCACATGCTTGAAGTTTGGATATAAAACAGTTAGTTATTAAAACATAAATGCTTTCTATTTTACTCTCTGTCGCTATACCTACATAAATTTTATATTAAAAAATTTCTTTGATGCTAGTTCATCTTTAAATTTTATATTTTGTAATCATCGGGGTAATTAGGGGATATATAACCAATTTACCGTTGTGCGAAATAACATGTTTTAGTTTAACTCACAGATAGAACTTTAAAATCATCAAATGGAGGGAGGTCCTGAAAAATTTCGTTGCGAGATTTTTATTTTGTTGGGGGTAATTACTCTAATTGACAGAAATTCTTAAAAACACGTTTTTACCAGTTGGAAGTCTGAAATTCAGAATTAATGCTCCTTACAAAATGAACAAAAAACTAAAAAGTGGAGATAAAGGTAAAAAATAAAAAAAAAGTTTCATTTCAATATTTTGCAATTATTGAGGTTATTAGCCTAATTAACAGCAATGCTAAATAATATGTTATAGATAGTAACAAAGATAAAAGTTTCAAATTTTGACCATGCCTTCCTTTTCTGATAAAGAGAGACTCTAAAAAAGTTTTATTTCGATATTTTGGATCAAATTTCAAATTTGAATCACATTTGGATCACATGTTTTTTACAAGATCAATAGAAAAATTAAAATCTTTCATTTTCATATTTCGTAATCTTTGGGGTAATTATTGCATAGGTAGTATAATTAACAGTTATGCTCAAAACACGTTTTCACCAAAATAGAAATATTAAGTTGAGACTATATGTTTATAAAAAAAAATTGAAAAAAAAAATACAAAAACTGAAAAGTTTCATTTTGATATTTTGTAATTATCGAAGGTAATCGCAAAAGAAAAAGTTTGCGGCAAAGATGGAAGCGACGAATTTCAACCAATTGATCCGTATCAGATGGAAGGAAAAACTAAAAAAAAAATCATCTTGATATTATGTAATTATCGGGGAGTATTTAGCTTAATACTCTTAATTTACAGTAAGATACATTTTCCAACCAAATTAGAAGTCTCAAATTTATGCTCCTTCTTTTCTTGTCAAGTTAAAAGGATAAGTTTATATTTAAAAAAAAAATGTTTTTGAAATTTATTAATTGTCTCAATAATTAGCACAGTTCAAAGTAATGCTAAATAACCACTTCCTTGAAATTTCTAACAAGTGTTTGGTGCAGCATAACCGCTTACGGAACTCTTTGTAATTAAACCGCAAAAAGATGGGCACAAGCCGGTAGAAGACTGTGATAACCACGAATCGGGGAGTTTGTGTAAGAGGAGAAACAGACCGTCCATTTGCCCTATTGCACTAAAAGCCCTCTTTGCCCTACTTGAGCAATAATACCGAAACAGTATGAGGCCCATATTGAATAATTTATTATAATTTGCTTGCAATTTTTTAAATGATAAATCGTTGTTTTTTCAACTTGATATTTTTATTTGTTTCTTTATTACTTTTTTAAAGTTAAAGTCTTTGTCAGAAAATCTTCTACCTCTAGTTCCGTTAAAGATTTGTATGTGTCACGCAAACAAAGGAAACTTTATTTTAAAGTAAGCCTTTGTTAAAGGACTGCCGGAACTGAGTATGACTTACTTTTTTTTATTTTATAATTTTTTTAAACATTTTTTTTCATTAAACAAGACGTTTCCTTTGAACACAACTTTTGGACACATTTGACACCAAAATAAAAGAGGTGTTTTTAATTTAAATGCATTTATGTAACTTTCTTGCAACGAAACTTCCAATTTAAATAGATGCCTTTGTTAAAAATGAGAAAGAAATATCTTGTTAGGGTGCATTGAAAAGGAAATCTTATTTTACTGCAGCAGAATTCTTTCGCATTTACCGTTACGTTATTTGGATTTGATAAAAAAGAAATATTTCACAATAAAAATCTGGTGTAATGATGTGATTCTAACATTTTCCTTCAAGACAATTTTTCTATACATTATAAAGGAAACTTTCATTATCGCATGCATATCGCATACACTTATGAATAGCCAAAATATATATTAATAGTTATGATTGTCGAAAAGTTCAAGAAGTTTAATAAAAGAAAATTTTTCTCCATTCATAGCGATTACAGAACTTCTTATTTAAATTCTTATGATTTTAAAGGGATAATTTCATGAGGACGAATTCTTTTAATTGGGATATTTTATGTGGTCTTTATAAGAAAGATTTTTTTTTAAAACTTTAGAAAACATTTATGAGATTTCAATGCGGGATATCTGATTTAGGTATATATATATATATATATATATATATATATATATATATATATATATATATATATATATATATATATATATATATATATATATATATATATATATATATATATATATATATATATATATATATATATATATATGTAATGTTATGCCTTTAAAGGCTAGATAATTGAAGAGACTTAAAAAGGCATTTTATTATGGACACTTAAGTTATTTAAAACAGTGTTTGTTGGATATGTACAATAATGGTTTCCCCATTTTGCAGGGATGTTTGGAGGCCCAGAATTATCTAGCCTTGAAGAATATGAAAAAGACACGAATATTTGGTGTGCTTGATTTTTTAAGGGAGGTTCTGAAAAGGGGAGGTGGTTGCATGACTATTTTTATCTTAATGAAACGTCATTCAATTGATAAAATTTGGAGATTTTGATTCGCTAAAAGGATAGCCCCACTCTGACGCTGGGAAGTTTTTGGGACTATCTAATGTGCACTTCATCAACCAATTATTGCTCATTAACTTCAGAAAAGAATCTTTTATCTGGCCTTATCTGGTTCATCTTGACTTTTTATGGCTCTTTGTGAGAGACCGACTTCTACATCTTAAACTTGATAAGAAACATATGTTTTAAGCTTATCAGTTAATACAGAATGACTCGCATGAGAAATTCTATATTATATATATATATATATATATATATATATATATATATATATATATATATATATATATATATATATATATATATATATATATATATATTTAAATCATCAGTGTCTCTTTTTCTAAATTTTCTAAAATGTTTGTCTATGATCAAGAATTTCAAAGTCTCAGAATATTTGACATGATTCCATTGATATTTTTTTTGAATATATTTCTAAACAAACTATTTTTAACTTATATAAATAGTGTATTCTAATTAATCTAATAATAGCTGTTTTTTGCGCTGAAGTTTATTATGCTCATAGAAAAGCTGCTAAAAGAAAATTCATAATTTTGCATCAACGGCATCTACAATAAAAATAAAAACTGATAAAGATTTTAAGTGTTTGGAATATATTCGAAAAAATATTTTAATTTTCAGTAGTTTTCTTATGTAAAAGGTTTAAAAACACACTACTTTATTATTATTATAAGAAGTAGATCTAGTTGTGGTAAGATGGAGTTGCTAAAAATGAGTTTGAATGAGTTCAACGTATCACAGCTGAAAGGCTATTATTTCTGCTCTTTTTAATTTAAAAAAATCTTACTTTTGCATTGTACTATACCAGTAAAGTAATACAAAGGCATTAAAAATGAAATAAAAAAATTGAAGTGATTGAATAAAAATGAAAAAAAAAAAATTGAAAGTGATATTGAAGAATTAAAATTTTTTAATTTGTTCCAGCTCCTTTTTTTTAAATTACTCACTTCAATTTCACTCTAAGGGAAGGACATTTAAAATGTGTAAATTATAATTTAAAATTTAATCAAAACCTATTTCTGTATTGTAGATACAATTTGAGTTAAGTTTTAATAAGAGCTTTCCTTTGATAGTAACAGCTTTAAAATAGTTTAAAAAAATTAAAAAAATTGTTAAATAAAAGATGATGACGATATTTAATTTTTTTAACAAGAATAATTTGAAGACCTGATGCATATGTGTCTTTCATAATTTCAGTACCGTTTATGCATGCTCAGCGTCCAGAAATTTGTGAAGCAAACTGTGCTTGAAAGAGGCAATTACTGCCCATGGTCCTAACAGTCGTTCAAAAAGTTCAATTAGATTGTTCAAGAGAAGCCATCAAATTATGGAAGTTCGGCACCATTTGGAATTTTATTAAAAAATGTTATCGTTTAGAGTTAGCACCATCGAAAAAATAAAAATGCAAGCAATTATGTTTTTTTTTTAACGCAACAACTGCGATATTGGCTTGCTTATAGTTATCATTTACCAATGATGTTTGGTTAGTTCTAGTAATAGGTACTATTTGCAATAAAAAATAAGCTATGCACTGACAAGCACAATTAATGGAGAAATTGTATAACTTTGTTTAGGAGAAACTTAAGAAATCGCCATACTATTATAAACGCTAATTTTGCATAATCAATGTTGGTATTAGGAACTTTTGGCATTACGGTAGGTGATGAAATTTTAATACTAATATAGGTAAAATTGTTATATTTGGTCAGTAAAAGTGATCAGTACCGAGAGAATTGTTTAATTATGATAATTTTTGCCAATCATGAGTGAGCCTTGATCAATAGCATCCCAAAAAAAAGATACTGAATGCAGTTAATTTTTTTTTTGGGATGAACTATTAAAAGGTTTATTCTTAATCTAATAATACGAAACCACCGGAAATGGCAAAAAATAATAATAAACAAAAAAATTGAATTATTTTATCTCTACTAGTTGTGTTGTTTCATGTCTTTCAGTTTTATTCCATATTTCGTAGTGTCATTAATTATTTAATTTTTTCCCCTCCATGTGGATTCCGAGTATTCAACTATTTAAAACATAAAATAAGCATTTGATCATAGACAGCACATAAAAAAAGCTATGAGTTGTGCAAAGAATTATGGCAAAGAATGTGCAACGAATTGTTGTCAAAATTGCCAAAATATGGCTAAATTTACTGTGATAACTAAATTTACTTTGGGAACACCAAAAAAACGTTGATTTTTACTAAAGCACTTTGGTAAGTATTTCATGATAGAATTAACAATAAATAAATATGTATGTGCAAGATTAAATAATAAAAATATGAAATCCCAGGAATAGTAAAGATTTATTTTAAATTATTTTTTCACCAGTCCAGTCTTTCCTTCAAATGCTATTTAAAATGGAGGTAACGGGTTCGAATCAGAATGAAACTATAAATGTGTAACAGTATTTAAATATATTTGATTTTTATACACGTACTCGGTCATGAGCTTAATGAAAATAATTATTTGCTTCTTGCAAAACTGTAGAACAAATTGTTATTAAATATAAGAAAAACAACACAAAGATAATGAACCTACTACCTCTACGCTTTTGAATGTTTGGCAGAAGAACATAACACCCTGCGGCAATACAGGCCCTGATAACATTGCTGTTTCCGTTAACCACCCTGAAAAATATACGTAGTGGATTATACATAATATTCAATGTATATTCTTTTGATCATTAGTAAAATTGTCCTATCTCTTTTTTCCAACTGAAAAGAGTTAAGCCGTCTCTTTGTGTTTATAAAGAAACCCAGATATGTACGCAAATAATTTAAATAATCCCGCTACCTCATTAGAGATGGATAAGTCAACATAGACAATTTAGTCTATAAACAGTCATCATAGTATAATATTTAGCATCTTTGAGACATTTTAATTAAACATGTGATGCCATAATTTTTGTCCCTTTAACCATTGTTATAATTGATAAAATATACTTATTAAAATTGGAAACAATGAACAGCCATTTAACGCATTTTATACATTTGAATAAACTGTCATTTTAAATAAATTGTGAAATTTTAAACAAATTATTACCGTTCTATTTGGTAAGAGACAAAGGTACCAAAAGGTTAAAATTATCAAATAAGTGAAATGATTGATAGTTCTGAAGATCATTTTGGTTATTTTACCGTGATACTTTGGAGTATGGCATACAAACCATTTGGTTACATTTACTCAAGAGATTTGTATTTGTTATTAAATACATTGTAATAAGAACTATAGTTTTGAAAAGCAGAATGTCCTGTAAACCGTAACAACAGAAAGAAAGATAAAATTATCATATGAACAGTTAAACTACCGGATATTTTAATTTAATTTTTGGAATTGTGATTTGTTTCACCAGAAATGTCTTTAGTATACAAGTATGGTGATTTCGACAGAATTTTTTTCTCCGTGTAGAATCAAAATCATGTCGGAGTCTACTTTTTGTGATACTTTTTTTTCTCAAAAAAAAAAAAAAAAAAAAAATAATAATAAATAAATAAATAAAACTCCATTTTAATAAAAAAGTAAAATAAATAAATACCTAATCCGTGCGTGTGCATGATTTTAGTCACAATATTTGAGTAAGCTTTTTTTACGAAATATATATTTCTTATAAGCAAGATGTTTTTGTGTTTAATCCAGTGTCAATACACTTTTCACTTGAATGATTGCCTTCCATTTGGCTGTTTTTTATCATTCTTTTTATGTTGACAAAAAGGCTTTCTCTTATCTTTAAAAAATAACAGCAGAAAGGTTTCTTGTTGAAAAATTGCCAGAGGGTAACTTAATTTACCGAAAAAAATAATTGTGTAAGCTTGTAGAAAAGAGAAGGATGATTGAATTCCTGATAACTATTAATGTTTGATATTCGCACAATGAATTAAATCATGCGCATAGTTGTTTTAACTTAAATCAGATATTGCGAATTTCGCTCATGTTCATTGTTTTCTTTTAGTGAAAGTTAAGTACACTCTAAGATATATGAGTAGAATTTTTTTATAAAAACCTAATTCACTACATATTTTTGAATATAGATTTCTGCTCTAATAAAATATTGAAAAATATGTCATTTACTTGGTGGCCAAAATAAAAGTGTTAGTAAGAAATTTCCATAAGAAATTTTTAAAATCGATAATAACTTGTATTTAAAAAATAGATTTCTGTGAATACTATTTGGACCGACTTCATTTTGGTTACGCTGCGTAATACAGGTAATTAATATCCTATATTTTATATACATTAGAATATTGCATTTTTTTTAAACTTTAGATTAGCTATTTTAATATCTTTAGAAGTATGTAGTACCAGCAAGTAGAGGGGTAATATAATGTTTTATGTCATTCAAACTAAATGTAAGTTGTTAATAGGTAATTTCATATAAAAGAGTAAAATTTAAAAATGTAAATAATACACAGGTAAATTCGACAAATTATTTAACATTAAATAAATGGGTATTCTCAGAATTAAATATTCTTAGAATATAAATATTGTAAAATTCTTAGAATATAAATATTGTAAAATTCTTAGAATATAAATATTGTAAAATACTTTAATGAACATAACTGAATGTGAAATAATTAAATATTTCAATTAATGTAATTATTGACAAAATTACTTGAAAAATAATAATTAAGTTATGCAATGTTATGTATTTTTGTAAATACTACTTCCTAACTTTGCAATAGTTATGATAGTTCGTACAATATAATCAATCAATACATCATTCAAATACTTTTAAAAATTTATTCCTCCAAAAAAAGTGACTTTATTCATAAAAAATTTACTTTGAAAAAAAGATAAATTGCTCGATTTTTTGTACGAAAGACAGATACTTAACATTCTGTGTTATGTGCCTGCTTGTCAGAATATCCGCATACGTAATATTCCTTTTCAGTTGCAGTTTATCTATCATTTTCACGAAAAAAAGAGAACCAAAATTCTAAGATTTCCAAAGTTTTATTTATTTTTTTTTGTCCCTCCCTTAAATTTTCAACTTTCGAAGAAAAAAAAAACGAATCGAAAGATTTCAGGATTATATATTTTTTCCCTTCGCGAATATCCGTTTTACTTCATCGGAGAGTCAATGCATCATTCATGAGCAAAGAAACCAATGCAATATTTGAGTGGGGATAGTTTTAAATCTCTTATTTTCATCTAAACTATCTTTCAAAACCTAAATAACGGTTATCCTATAAAGGTTGTAGGAAATGGAAGTTAAGTCGTGCATAACTAAAACTTTCTATAACACTAGGATTATTATTGCATTTTTCCTTGTAAAAAGAAAATAACCCACTGTAGATAAAATTACTTTAAAATTAGGATGCTAAATATAAAATAACTTTATCTTCTCCTGCAAGTGTTAATTCGCCATTTTTTTCTGACTTAATTATCATATTTATTTCTTGCTCCAATACGATTCGAAACTGGAGAGACTACTTTATCCCATCATTTAACGAAATTATTGTTGCATAAATTAAATACTTGTTTTTTTAAACAAAACAAACTAATTAACCAAGAAAGGAATTAAATTAAATGTTTTGCACATATTTCTAACTTCGTATTTTCGATGCAAAAAAAAGTACTTTTTGCTTGCTAAATTAAACTTTTAAGCGTGCTTTATTTTTTTTCGTGTTTAATAAGAATTTTAGTTTATTTTATAAAAGTAATTTGGAATATTTAATTTTAAAAAAAAAGTAAAAGTACTGTTGCTTTATCAGTATTAAGCAAAAAAAATGTAGCAGAAGCAAATGATTGCTCGTGCCTTATGCAAAATATAATCATGGTGTCTATAAAAATAAGGAAATATTTTATATGTTTATATTAGAAGAGTAATTAAAGTAATTAAAAATTTATCAAAACCGGATTGTTTATGAAAGTTATGGTTTAATTTCATATGATTAAAATAATTTAAAAAGAGAGGAAATTTAGCGAATACGACCTATTCTTTCTTGTTTGCTATAACCTAGTTGGCGCATCGCATGAGCCAATTAATCAACTTTAACAAGCTAAAAATAATTAGTAATTTATGATTCTTCAAAAATTAAGCACAAAATAGATTAACTTGTTCAGAAATGATCTTTTCCGAACTGACCAATTAATGCTAGGAAATCTATAAGAGTAAAAGAAAAAAAAAAGAATACCTCTCATTGATATGTCCCCGTACTAAGCAAACCATAGTTAAGATGAGCAAAAAAAAAGTGAGAACAGAATATATTGACTTCATGAACAGACGACATCAACAATGCTGCTTAATTTAGTGCAATTCGGAACCAACAAAAAGTACAATTTTAAATTTAGAACAAAATATTTAAATATGAAGTGCAAGGAATCAATTTATTGACAGGTTTCATATTAATTAAAGTATTTAGTAAAAGTTCGAAAGTAAAATAAACATTAGAATACATTACAGCTATAATTAAAAGCAGATATAAGTAAACAAATGAATTAAACAAATAGTTTAATAAATTAATGTCCATTAAATTTTTTATATGCATTTTCTTCTTATTAAAAACTGTTGTTTTAGTTATTTTAACAATGCCTAACTATTTATAAATATATAATGATGGTGCTTCAGTTTTCAATTGTTGTCGGTACATTTTTCAGCTGGAAAATCGCATGGTATAATCATTAGCATGAAATTAATAAAATTCATAAATGTATTGTTTTAATAACAGATATTTTAGTATCTCAAATTTAGTATCTCATTTTACTCTGTCATTATTACGTTTTTGATTTTGATTTTTTTTCTAAATTAATAGTTCAAAACTAAAAGAGTTGATTTTTTAATACACAGTAATTATATGATATGACCTTATTACGCTAAATTTTAAGTAAGTTTTAGATTTTAAGTTAATTTAATTTATTTTAATTTGAATACGTTTCTTAAGTTATTAACCAATTTAAAATTTGGATTTTTATGCAAGTTACATTAATATATTTTTATATAGTACCGTTAAAGATATTCTTTAAATAATTTCAAAATTAAAGATCACTTTCATGCTTAATGTGAGGTTCGCAAAAATAGTATAAAATAGCACAGCTTGTTTGGTAAGTAAAAATATCAAAATACAGTTATAAACTCACCGAATTTGTTATAACAATATGCTTTTAGTTTGAAATGTAATTTTATAAGCAAAATTATTTATGTTCACTAATAGATCTTGATAGAATCATAAGAAAAATAGAATCTCATGAAATCTTTCATACTATTTACCAAAAAAATATTTAATGTGAAGAAAAGTAAATTTTGGACTTTCGAAGTGAGGGCAGATGTGTGAACAAATTTAATTCTTTAAAGAGCTTACAGTTTAAATGAATGCGAATAATATAGAATTACGTCTAAAAACATTGTTTTACGCTATGGAACAAAAATTGCGAAGCTACGGGTTGATGACCAACAGTGAACATTGGACATGCACCCTACGTTAAGTATTCTTTAATAGCAGTCTCGCAGTGAACAGGTCGTAAAGACACGGTTCCCAGTAGAACACCGAAGTCAAGCATCATCGGATGCAGTCAGTAATCAGATGGGTTACTTCTTAGATTAGACTGCCTAGGGACAGAGGGTGTGCGATATCAGTCCTCATTAAACTGTTACACCGTAAAGTGCTCGACTTCGCTCAAGTTATCGGGCTACTAAAGCAGGGGAGCCATCCCCTTTGCAGAGGATCAAAATTACGATGACATGTCTTCTGATCATCCTCAAGGATGATTTCCAGATCGTCACCGATAGCCCATAGTGCCAGTTATTTCAAAGATGCTGCGTGAGTGAAAACAGAAGTAAAACGCAATGAGTCGTTTACGAAATAAATTTTACATGAAAAAAGTATGAGAGCGTTTCTATTTTATTTCAGTTTTGTTAACTGTATGAAAATTTAATCATGGCTGCCATTCTGACTCAAAAATGTTCCTTAAAGTTAATATAACTAAGGTTTCTGGGGAAATAGGTAAATGATCTTTCGATAAGTTACAGTTAGAACTATATGAAAATAAATGTGAGGATTTTTTAAAAGACTATTTTAATTATTTAAAAAAAAAATATTCGAAAATTATTGTAAAATAAACATTGAAAATTGGTAAAATAAACACTGAAAAAACTGAAAAGGGCAACCAAAGGTTCAAGAAAATATTGATCAGTTGTGAATGAATTTAAAATTGTATTGTAATTTTTTGAAAGAGTATGAAAACATATGAGTGAGGTAACAGATGAAGACAAGCCAAAAGTCTCATACTAAGTTACACGCCATGGCATTTAACATCCTGACTGGAACAATGCGAATCTTCGAGTTATGTTTAATTTTTCATCCCTAACTGATAATGAAATATCTCTAAATGGTATTCATTATAAGGGATGAGTTATTCAAGCGGTAGAAACAGAAGTAAAACTTAATGAGTCGTTTATAAAATACGTTTAACATGAAAAATTATGAGAGCATATCTCTACGCTTTGATAATAAAATATTGTACACAAAAGTATTCATGGATCACTAACATTAAAATGATGTATCCAATGATATTAATTAATCAACATTGTCTTTAGAGAATACTGCGGATCAAGAGTAGGAATGATCCACCAAAAACCTTTGAACTTGCAATAGCTTCGTAACGTAACTATTGCTCAAAGATCTCTTAAGCAACTATGTTTTGAGGGGGAAACGGATTTTCTTTTTCAGCACCTGCCTTAAGAGGCGATTTTTATTTGTAAGATGTTTTATTTGTGTTGAACTTCAACCTTATATTATGCTAGAGAGATTCAACATCAATTAGTAGGGATTTTGAGAACAATTGGCATGGAGATGGCAAAAAGTGTTCGAATAACGTGGAACTTTTACCAGAATCCAATCGATACAGAACAATTTTGCAGCTCGTTCAGAAACTTATTCGTTTGGAGGATAGTGCTGTAAACCAATAGAGGACTATTTTCCATTCTGAGTCAATGTTCTTTTAACAGTCCTTATCTATCTATTTCTAATTGTTCTATCTACAATTGCTACACTTATTAGCCCTTTAGGTCTAGTGGTTCTGGCTGTGTGCAGTTCAAACATCTACACGAAAAGGCAGTGGATAACTAAAATTGATTGGACTGATTTGTTGAATGAAGATGAATACCGAGAATGGCATTAGTTCCTACATTACTAGGAATCAGAATTATCATCAAAATTTCAAGAGGCTCAATGAAAATCAAGAAATTATTGAAATTCATGGCTTCTCGGTGATGCAGAAAAATAATTTCCGAATAATAGGCTTTACTGCGAATTAAAAAACTCTTTTGGAAAGACATTAACGAGTCTCACAAGTAAATCAAGGCCGCCCTCCCCCTCTAAAAAGTTGTACAATATTCAGGTTGGAACTCTGTGCCTCTGTCCTATTGTCTTAGCACGTAAAAAGATTTATTATTTCCCTAAATTTAGATTTAGTTAAAGATTATTTGTAACAGTGGCTCGATAACAGTCTTGTCATGGATTTAAAAAAAATTCCTTCTGTTTTAAAACCGTTTGTTCGAAGCATAGTAGCTATAATAATGAAACAATCATCTATTCATACAATCATGTGATGTCTGAGAAAATCCCAAAAGATATTTTGGGATTTTTGATCGTATATACATAATACACACACAAATATATATATATATTATATATATATATTATATATATATTATATATATATATATATATATATATATATATATATATATATATATATATATATATATATATATATATATATATATATATTATGGGTGATTCATTTAAAGAACATGACAATTCGGACCAAAAAGTCTTCAAGATAGTCTAAATTTTTTTTTGTACTTACTTCTTTAGTCATTTGTTCGAGGAAAAAAATAAAATAGAAATTCACCAAATCTTGAATACCAGGAAAATGACAAATTAGCTTAGAAGTTTAAAAAACAGTCATTTTAAGTTAATAGTTAGTAACTAAATTTAAGCCTTTATGTTAGATGGACCATAAATTGCTTAAAATATTTCTTTTTATCCACTGTAAAAAGAATTAAAAAAAAATTGTTTCATATATGTACAGAAAAAAATTGTGCATAATTATCAATCATTAAATAAATAAATAACTTTGATTACATCCAAGCATATTACAATTCTACATAAACTTGGTATTAGGTTAATATTTGCTTTCCCTCTTTACAGTATTAGCAGTTAAAAAGAATTTCTGGTAACATTTCAATGTCCTGGAATTCATAAGCCAGGAAAATGACAGCCAGCATGATGACAAATTCGCCATTTTATAGCATGCAACTTTACTTTAATTTAATATTTTGGCCTAAGACGTTTATAGTCTGCGGAAAACAATAGGATTTCTTAAAATAACTCAGATAAATCTATGTAGTTTATGTTATTAATGATTTTAACATGCCAGGAAAATGACATCATAAAAACCTACTTACCTTGAAAAATTTGTTGAAATAGATTTTGAGCCAGAATATTGGTTCTTTATTCATGCAACAAGACATGTTCAGGTAGGAGGGTATCTAATCAATCTATTAACATAAGATATTGATTGCTGGTTCTATCTATTTTAGATATAAATCACTAAATAAAAGTAGCTAGGACAATGACAGATTTTCATAGGACAAACAAATTATTGACAAAAAAAATTATTTTAAACGAAATTTTAGTAAATAATACCCTCTGCGTATATTCTAGAAATGCTTACATAGGTTGAGATAAAAAAAATAATTATATTTTGAAAAATGTATGGGAAGTTTTAAGCTAGTTATTATTGGAAATATTGTTTGGGACATGCCTGGAAAATGACATTTTGATATTCAAATAAATTTCTTAAGTATACAAAACTGTCAATGCTAGTGCAAAGTCATTTTAAAATGCTAACAGCAATGCTATTTATTAATTCCTTTAAAAAAAAGTTCTTTTAGTACTATAGTATTAGATCTTTGAGCAAGGGACAGTGAATTGTCATATTTCGTGAGAATCACCCATATATATATATATATATATATATATATATATATATATATATATATATATATATATATATATATATATATATATATCTGTTACGCTTTGAAAACATAAACATTGTAATTTCGTAGTGTGGCCGGTGCTTCTTAAAAAGATACATGAAAATGCTGGAATCATAATATAATTTTATTAAAGTAAGGGCCAGAGCCCCAGAATGCCAACCTTACATGCTGGTGGATAGATAGAGAATAGCACAATTGACCTTGGAAAAAGAGTTTTTATATCTTTCTGGACAATATATTTAAATATTAATAGGTCTCAGTAGCGTGGGACTGATCAATTTCCCAAGCAACTAAAGCCATATCATCACATTTTTTGAGATAATTAGATTCAATATTATTACTTTCTTGTGGGAAAGGTTTTAAACGTTTGTGCGTTAGATACAAGCGCTATTTATGGATTAGATTTAAAATATAATTCTTTTAGCATTACATATATATATATATATATATATATATATATATATATATATATATATATATATATATATATATATATATACAGTACACTCTCGATTATCCGTGCTCATTCCGGAGTCGCACAAAAAATTTAACGAGAAACATTTTCAAAATTAAAAAAATTTCATTCATGAAGTTATAACACTTCCAAATTTTTGGAAAGGAATATTCGTTATTGGATTGATTGCAGTATATGGAATATCAGCAGCATGGTCAAAGGTAAAATCGTCTATGTTATCACGATCGTGGAGAAAGATCATACCGCTTGATGAATAATCTTCTTCAGATATTCAAGAAGAATATGATATCAGTTTTCTCGAACAAGCAAAAGAAATCTAAGGTTTCGAAATTCTTGATGAAGAAAAATTAGAAGATTGGTTTCAAAGTGATGCATGTGAGCCAGGCTTCTAGTATTTGATAGATGAGACATCGTTATGTTGTTAAATCAAGTAATGATGATAGTTACTGATGCAGAAGATGTAATAAATGAGGGAAATACAATTTCTGCTGCTCTACAATCTGTGGAAACTTTATTAGATTGTATAGGAGGATTTGATTACGGTGACATTACTACGGTTCGTAAAATATGCGTCAATATTTGGCGCATTACATATTTTTTTAAAAGGAAAATTCCTAGTTTGATTTTATACAGGATGCAAATGTCAGTAATTTTTATAATTTTTGTATTGATATGGATTTTTTCTTTAATAATAAAAAGTTTTCGGATTATCCGTACGATCTGTTCCGGTGATTAACCCGGATAATCGGGTGTGCACTGTATATATATATATATATATATATATATATATATATATATATATATATATATATATATATATATATATATATATATATATATAAATAAATAAAGTGAGAGAGATGAAAAAGATAAAAGTATTTTTGAAATTTATTTAATAACTTATGAAATATGTGTTGAAAACAAGTAAAAGGCATGAATGCTAGTAAAAGTACTTCTGACTGATTCGTAATAACTAGAGTAAGTTCTAATGAGACACAAGTGTAACACAAGTGTTTTTGTATTGATATGGATTTTTTCTTTAATAATAAAAAGTTTTCGGATTATCCGTACGATCTGTTCCGGTGATTAACCCGGATAATCGGGTGTGCACTGTATATATATATATATATATATATATATATATATATATATATATATATATATATATATATATATATATATATATATATATATATATATATATATATATATAAATAAATAAAGTGAGAGAGATGAAAAAGATAAAAGTATTTTTGAAATTTATTTAATAACTTATGAAATATGTGTTGAAAACAAGTAAAAGGCATGAATGCTAGTAAAAGTACTTCTGACTGATTCGTAATAACTAGAGTAAGTTCTAATGAGACACAAGTGTAACACAATATAGGATAATTCATATATAGGTTTATTTATATATAGATTTATTCATATATAGATTTATTCATATATAGATTTATTCAGATAAAGATTCATTCATTAGTGGGTTATTAAAAATATAAAGAAGGATTATATTTCACGTGTTTTTTTATATCGCTAAAAATTTCTATTCTTCAAATTTTTTTGTTTTAAGTTTGATTTGAATTATTGTTGAAAGACCATTCTTCATACAATTTAATAATTTCATCTATCAATTGAATAATTCTTTGCGTCTTACGTAGAAAGAATTACATAGAAATAACTTAAATTTACAAGAATGTAATTTTAAAAATAATTATATATTTGAATAACGTTTGAAAAGATTAAAGATACAAAGAAAAATCGCATATTAAATATTTACTATGTCAGATTTTTTTTTGTATTTTTTATTGAATAAAAATACCTTTCACCCTCCCAAAACATACATCAAAGAATTCAGAATATAGACTCTCCATAAATGCAAAGTATATTAAATACATGCTGAGAAACAGATTAGAAGTCTGCTGAATACAGATAAGTCTATATTGCTTTTCAAAATATGTTTTCAATCTACTGCAATATACATTTTTTTCTTTTATAGATTTGCCTTTTCAAAAATATGTTTTAAAATATATAATGTGAAATGTCATTCCATACTCTTTGAAAATGCATAACTTTTGCTGATCAGACTTTAATAAAATTTCATTTTCCATTTTCTATAAAGAAAGGAAGATAAAAAGAATAAAAAACGGTAAAAGATATATGGTGGATGTATTCTTAAAAAACTATAAATGCCGTTTTTAGATAAAATCGTTTCCTCTTTTTAGCATTGAACAAAAGACAAGTATTTTAAAATAGCTCTATTTATAATGTACAGAATGTTTATGAATCCGTGTTAAAAGAAAATTAAGATTATCTGTATCAGTAAAGATAAATCTAAATTAATAAAACTGATGAAGTAAAAATTTATTCATTTCATAAATAACTATATACAGCTCAATTGTATTATTGAGACATTAAGTTAATCAGCTTTAAATTCTTGAATTTTCCGCTTTCAGATGAGTCAAGAGGTGATTGATTCTTATTCATACAAAACGGATTTGTTAGATTGCTGATTCCTCCTGTATTTGTTGATAATACAGGACAGATTGTTGGATTGCATTCTTGAATTCCAGCAAAAGTATGCCACGAATTGTCTTAGATGTTTTTTCTAACAAAGCTAAAATTTCTTCAATACTTGGCAAACAAACTTCAATGCTGTAAGAGCTTGGCATAAACTTGGAATAATACAAAACTTAACGCAAACGGGTTACATGAAAAATATGAATGGTCAATAATGTTTTGAGAAGCCATAAAAAATTTATCATAAAAATGCATAGTTTTGTTGCAGCTGCCGACTCTAAATTTACTCATAAAATATCTTGTACCAATATAAAAGTATATATGGTACCTATGAAAGCTGCTCTAGTTAAAATAATGCCGGTAGTGCATATTTCCAAAATAAAGCATCATTAGTGTAGATAATATAGTATTATCGCGACCTTTCACTTTTTACGCTTTCTCCTCATGAATATGTACATTTTTTGCAATTATTTAGCTTTTTAGTTCATTGCTTATTTATTTATTTAAATTCGAATTTAGTACTAAAATTAATTTAGCATCATTGACGATAATAATAGCTTCCCGATGATTTTTCAAGATCTCTTAAGCGAACTAGTAAAATTTTATCTTTTAGTACATAGCTTATTATTTTACTAAAATTAGTAACTATACCAGATTTATATTAATTTATCAAAATTAATTATCATTGGCGTCAGCAATAATATTGGTGTTTTCCATGATTATCCCTTGCGATTTATCTCCATTTTTGTATTAATTTTATTTTTTAAAACATCATTAACTAATTTTTAACTGTAAAACTTTTTTTTAAATTTCAGTTACCATTGATTTTAAAACATTTAATTTTATAAAAACGCGTTTTAAAACCATAACTATAATCAAGATAAAGTCGTGGTTCCAGAAAACCTTAGGAATAATAATTTGGTGATGTAGTTTGCTTATGCTATACCGTTGGTCACCTGGCATAACAGATACAAAATAATTAATATAACAGAACGTGCAATAAACAATTTTCTGATTAAAGATATAAGCTAGGAAAAATTACTGTGTTATCTTTAATATATTCGAAAAAAAAACTGAATTATAGTTGAAATTTAGCTTATTTTTAAAAAATGGCTTCCTCGAAGTCAATGAGAAAATTCCATTTTTTTTAAATGCCTCTGAATTTAAAATATAATTAAAAAATCCAAAATGGGGCTACATAATTTATTTACAATTTTACTCATTTAGATTCATTTTAAATATCTTATTTTTGGAATCCGGTATACAGACACACAGATAGGTACAAATACACACATTCTATATTTTGTATTATGTATAGATTATTTGTTACCCTTCTCGGCGTCTTTACGTTATTAGATTAAGCGAGATACATTTTTAGTGATTAATCGCCTCAAAATTTATTCAGTATCATCTGGCATAATACTGTTACTCGAGGCAATTCATGATATTTGAAATTTTTCGCAATCAAGCTTTTTTCGCCTGTATTTGTATCTTAAAGGGACAGTAAAAATTTATCACAAAAATGTGCAGTATTTGGAGTGGCTGTAATCGGCATCACATTTACTTACAAAATATTTTGTACTTAAGAGTATAGTTGGCACTTATCAAAAGTGCACCAATTACCATGGTGACAGTAGGTACTACTGTCTAAAATTAAGTCTGTTACTAAAATTAAGTCTGTTTTTGTCTGTTACTAAAATTAAGTACTAACAGTTGTAAGGCGACTTTTCACGCTCTCTTAAGCAAATTAATAGCATTTTTCTACTAATTTTGATTTTAAGTAGATAGTTTATTTTTTATTTCAATTTGTAACTGTCAACTAAATTAATTATATTCACGTCAATAATATAGGTGTTTTATTTCATTTCTTCTCAACAAATTATTACCACTTCCCCCTTAATTTTACTTTTCAATTATTGTTGATATTAAATTAGTTAGTTTTATAGTAACACGTTTTAAAAGCATAACTATGAGCGAAAAAACAAAAAAAAGATACACGTGGTTAATATAATCTTAAAAATATTAATCAGTCGATGTAATCCGCTTATGCTATCACGATCACGTTGACCATTTAGATAATCTAGCATAACCTATAAAAATAATTAAGTAATACAGAACGCGCAATAATAAATGTTTTTTATTAGCTAGCAAACATCATTCATGCTATATTTAAAACATATGTCAAAACTGAATCATTTATTGTTCACTTTATAACAATGGCTTCAGCAAAGTCACTGAGAAATTTCACTGATTTAATGTCTCTGAATTTGAAATTCTAATTAAAAATCGAAAATCGAGCTTTGCCATCTGTTTACAATTGTATTCATTTAGCTTCATGATGAATTTCGTATTCTTAGAATCTACCGTTTACCCGCAATTCGGTATACAGGCATAATAAAGCCAAAATTGAAAAAAAAAATTCGTTTCCAAGAGTATTTTAATTTGCTTTCATTTGTACCGTAGAAGTGTTAAACAATAGCTTGCATCAGCTAATTTTTAAGCTATCTAATATATTTCTGTTCTTGTCCAAAAATGGTTTAAAATCAGAATTTTAGACAAATTTATTTAATGAATTGTTTATATTTTTTATTTCTTTTGCTGAAATTTTCTTCTAAAATGTTAGTTACAATTTTATTTCTTTTTGAAGGTAAGGTTGATTAACAAGAAATCTAATTCAGGGACGAGCAGATGATATTAATAATAATACATTGTAAAAATAATACACAACGGTGATCATTAACAAGCGAAGCGCTTTGTAATTTTCAGTTGCCACACATCATGCAGTAATATTAAATTTTTCGATAAAGCGGTAGAAGAACAATTGTGTTAACTTAACACTTTTATGTTTCTAGTGCTCAGATTTTAGTTCATGTTCTATTTTAAGGGTAAAAGGAAAATAATAATATTAATATTAAAAGAAAATTATACCAATATTAATTTTTATTATTTTGACACTCTCAGATTAAATTTAGCTGACTGTTTTATTGCTTTTTTTTGCCTTAAAATTTAAATTTTCATAAGATTTTTCAAATCTTTTGTATTTTGTAGTACGAATCATGATCTTACCGTAGCTCTTGTCAAACTGTCGTGCTTCAAGTATACTTTTCCCTACAATGATTTTTTTTTCTTTTTGACTGTATGTTTAGCTGATTGTTTTCATTTTTAACTTCATTTTTGAATTAGTGAATTAAAAAAATCAAAAAGCTATTTTCCTTACGATATACAGGCATATTAATTTTAGTACTTGAATTATTAAATATTTAAAATTAATAAATTAACATTAAAAAACTAAATTGTAAATCTTCTCAGTGTACTCTTATGTATATAATGAACTTTCAGTATGAATAAAAAAAATCCTACTTTAAACGAATATCAAAATAATATCGATAAAGCAAGAAATAAAAATTGTTTTATTTCATTAAATTATTATTTTTTGTTAAAATTTATAAGTGAAATCTATAAAAATAAATAATATCAACATGTAGTGCTTAATATTTATTTTTATTTCATAACAATCAAAAAAGATTTTTTTTTTTTGGTCAGAATGGAAAAAAATTTTGACGTTTAAAATTAAATGAAAACAAATATTACCTCAAAATATAACATTAGAAAGTCGTAAATTTTTGGTTGAAAAAAGGATATTATTTCGAATGTCATAGTTAAAGTAAAAACTAAATTCGGAATTATTGTAACTTGCACACACGTGATTCAAATTGAAACCTATGCACTTTGCATTATTATCTTTATTCTTATTTCCTTTCAATCTTGTAATACAGAATGTTTACTAGCGATAAATATTTAATCCTATTAATAAATATGTCATAATTACTTGAAGAAAGAAAACAGTTTTATAAAGGAGGAGAAAATATTTATGAATAAAATTTTAAATATAAGATTCAATATAATTGCTGACAGTTTTGGTGGTGTAACGTAAGTTTTTTTAAAGATGTATTTATTTTGTATGCAATTCCTTTCACTGTTAAGTCAGAAGCCCTGGAAATAAGTTAAATGTTTTGTAAAATTTCAAATAAGTTTCAAAGTTTATAATCATTATTCTGATACTGAGTTGCTTGCTGATGTACTTTTGTCCTTTTTATAACAACAAAAAATTAATAAATAAAATGTTAAAAGACGTCACAAGGCATAAATGCTTTATAATCTAAAATAATCAGTTAATAAATATAAAAAATATTCAGTTTAAAAATCTTAAAAAATCTGTCGTTCTTTGAAAAAACGCTTGACCCACATTCCAGACACCAGGTAAATTTTAAATTGGTATAGGGAAATATTTGTGGTCATAGTCTTGTAAAGAGGAAAGAAATTGAATTTATTTATAGTTGTATTTTAAACAACACATATTTTGTTTCTGGAATGAGGACCCACATGAAATTTCATTTGATCACACTATATGTAAGCTGCATTTATATCCATTTATTTATTCTCTTCTTGGCCTAGAATCTGAAAAATTTAACATTGCAAAAATATCTCTTATCTTTTTTTAGTAGACTCATTGTAGTAATATAAAGTTAGTTTTCTAATACATTGTTAAAAAAATTCTGAATAAATAACGATAAGCAGTACCAGCACTCAGGGAGACGTTAATTTTTTGCTGCTAAATCCATTATTACCGTATAATTTTACGGAACAAACAATATGATGTGCCATAATTTTATCAGTAAAATTTAATAAAATAAAATAAAATTTTACTATGAAATGGATTTTACGGATTCTGCACCCAGCGTGCCAATACTTTTTACAGTCATTTGATATAGAATGTTGTGTAGTTCTGCACTCCACAGACTCTCTTTTAATTAAAATTTTTTGTGTTACTTTTTCTGACTCTTTTGTTTTCGGCTAAATAATATCACTAATTATCTTCTTTGTTTGAAATATGTATATACTCGTAGAGAAAAAACATGCTTATATAAATATGTCTGGCAGAGCGTAATTAAATATTGCAAACAAAAATCAAATATATAAAGCACTAAATAAATTTCTTATAGTTAACATCAAAATTGTTTTGTGGAATCCTAGCCAATGATATCCAATCCAGAAGCTTTTAACAATTCGCTCTCCTGTTTGGCAGATTTTTTTAAATAAAGAAAACATGATTTATCACTTTTGTTTTTGATCAGGTAGTAGATTTTTAAAAGAAATAAAAGCTTGCATTATAATTACTCCCAACTACAGCTAAGTGGTAAAAAAGAAAGCAAGTTGTTAAAATTCCTTGGATTTAGATCATTGTCCCAGTCAGGACCACACTTTAAGATACTCGAAGGCGTTTCGCCTCTGAAATGATTTATACAATTTTTTTAACGTTTAAAGAACCTGAATGTAGAAAATACTATACTTATACTCAAATTTTCAGCGTAAAAAATGGTGTCACTTTACTAACTATATTACCTGTACATAAATACGAGTGATAATTTTGTTTCAAAAAAAATTTCAAATATATTCTTTTCAAAAACTAACACAGTGTAATTTAGCGCATATATTCCTGGGAATTTGTTTGATACTAATATATATGTTCTATTCCAAACATATTTCCTGTGATGCCACAAATGGCATTACATATTTATTTCCAATCCTTTAAAATATCTTTATTAATTTAAGCTTATTTTTATGAATAGAATTATATTTAAAATAAAACAAAGACTTAATCTTTTAAAACAAACATAAAATATTTTATTTCTTCTTATAGATTAATGTAACGGATACTTTCTTATTTCATTACTAATGCAGAATTACGAATTCACTGAAAATCTATTTAATCTATTATAACTAAATTTATTTAGAACTTTTTATTCTAAATTTCAATTTGTAACCGCTAAATGTTTCAGTTGCATGGTTGTAATAATTCTCATAAATTTGTTGACGACTCGTGATCGCCAAGGTATTTTTTCGACTCGTGATCGCCAAGGTATATATAAATAATAACACAATATTGATATGCAGTGTTGACTTTGTTCTGGCTGCTATATTTTGATAAATCGCTAATTTTGGATCTCCTACCCATGCTTCTCATGTGTCCGTTAGGAACAGTTGTATTTACTTTTAATTCAAAATTTGTGGAGACTGGGAGCCTGCCTCAACTTCTAACCATCGGAAATGTTATTCTGGCTGTATGATCTCTATATGAAAGTATTCTAATTTGATCCCTTTAGGGGATTTCCTTTTTCTTTTTTTTTTGGATGTTAAAAAATGGCCATTCTCTATCATACCAATTATGCTTAATAAATAAATTTTTCACTAAACGATTCATATATTATTTCCTGGAGACTGTCATTTTGCTTCACCCATTCATTAACAGCCAAAAAGAACAATAATGAATTTATATATTCCCATCTCCCCTATCAATAACCCCGCACCAAATTTCCTGTCTCTGAACAGGATTCAAAATAAAAATAAGAAAATAAATAAATAAAGGTAAAATGTTTAATGCATTAAAAGTTAAATCAATCTTATTATAGATATTTTGATAGATCAAATGCAAAATTACCCAAAAGAAACTTAAATATACACAATAAGTCAAAGAAATTAAAACTATTAATTGTTTTATGAATTCTTCGACAGAATTATGACTCGGGATTTATTCTAACGTTAAAAAAGATTAAAAAAAAACTCCTTAAACTAATTTTTAGAAGTCTAATTTAGAGGCCGAATTTTAACTCATTACATTAATTAAACAAAATTTTAGAAGAAATGAATGAATTAAGTTTCAAAACAAAATATTACTGCCCTTTGCAAATTATTACTTTCGCACTTTGTCCGGTACTCCTTTATCACAAACTTCTTACTATAGTTTTCAAAACTATTTAAAGCAGTCAGAATATTATTTAATAATTATGTTTTCAGAATTATTCATACTTATTTCATGACACCCTTTTAGCACGTCATGCAATTTTGAAACTTAATAAATATTTACAAAATATGTTTACCCAAGAAGTGATTTTCAAATAGAATTTTAAACGAATAAAATGCAAATATAAGTACTAGAGAACGATTAAATATTCTCTATCACTGTAATTTATTAATAAGATGCGTATTCATCAAAGAGTTTTAGTGAAAGAATATTTAAAAAAGAAATCCTCAGCAAACCTGAAGATTTATTATCCCAAATATTTATATGATGCAACATGCATCAAAATATTGCATTGAAAATTAAGTTTAGGAACATGCATAAGTAATTTAAAATTCTTCTAGATTTAGATAATGAATAATACATGTTTTTTGGGATTGTAATTTTGAGAAGTTTTTTAGAAAATCTAGTCTTCACTGGGTAACTAAGCCTGTGAATAATGTTGTTTTTAGAAAAATATTATGCGTTCTGAAATTTAAACCAATGTATTTAATTCTTTATTATTATTATTTATGGTACGCATTTTTAGCTATTTTCAATTTAATGAGGCATTACTTGTTGCTTAACATTTTATCGACTTTGTAGAGAAGATTTTTTTTTGTATTTTAGATTGTTTGTATTTTAAGTATCATACTAAAAACATATTATAAGCTATCCACTTGCAATCTTATATGCAAAAAAAAATAAAATTATATAGCCTTGAAATGATAAACGAAAGTTTATGTACAAAATTTTAAATAGCCTTGAAAAGGCTATAATTGTATATAGTTATTATCACACTGTTAAAAAAAATTGATAAACGTTTCACTGAAAAACTCATGAAAGCAAACACCCTCAGAGACTCGTATGCTGATTTCACAAAGATTTCAGTTCAATTAAAACTGACTCGGAATAAGTTTGAAGAGATTTCACCACAACTGTAACGCAACCGAGTTTAATTTGATGGTGGACGACCGGCAAGTGTCAACAAACGACGAATCTATCGAAGCAGAAAAACGTGAAAGTTACATTCAACCTTTATACTTAACAAGAAAACTTTTAATTATTGCTTCTACCATAAATGTATCTGTTTTGTATGAACGATGTTTTAACACGAGAATCTGGATTGAGCATAAGCCTTTGAAACTTTTGTTCAACTTTTTCGATTAGTTACCTGCCCCAATTTTTTTACTTCAAGGTGGTATATGTTATAAATTGAGTTTCTTTAAAAATTTCTGACAAACAGCGTTGTTATCAAAATTTCAACGGTGATTATAGTAAAGAGTAAAATAGTTCTTTTGCTGAAAATAACAATGGTATTTTTAACAATTCTAACCATAACTGTGCTTTGAAATAAAATAAAGTTTCTTTTATCTTAAAATGGTATTTTATATAGCTATGTCAACAAAAAAGCTTATAAAATGGCATAAATGTTGTGTTTTTATGCATTTTTTAATTCAGAACACAGATTAAAGACAAATTAGAATTGAGAAAAAAAATTGCACTTTCTTTCTTATATTTTAGTATGCAGTACTTAGCAGAAGCAAAAATTCGAATGTATTAAGTATATATTAAAGTTTAAGACAATGTTAAATATTTCATTATATTTCACCGAAAAGTTAATTATTTATTGTCCATTATTTTATGCGATTCCGATCATATAGAGTTATCATCGATAGAGTTTCAGTTGACTTCGCGAGATTGGCCCAATTTTAAAAGTTGGAGCCAACACCTAAATGACGGGTACTATTGTCGCCAAAATCTAAAGGAGGCCTTGTGTCTGCAGAAAATAAAAGTATTCAAAAGAAAAGCAAGCGTTGTTGTTTTTTTACATCCCCATGATCAGTAAGGCTAATTCAGGTGTATGATTTTGCGCACCCTAAAAAAGTCCATCTTTAGAATTACATCACAGGATTGTCCGTCATAGCTTGTCTGGTGAGCAAGAGGCAAGCAAGGATGTGGCCAGGGGCTGATGGATAGGGAAAAGATGGGCGGTTTCAGATCAGAGACCGGAGAACCAAAGGTAGAAGTCCGATGCCCTCAGACCCTAGATGGGCAATAATGGAATGGCCTTCACGTCTGAATTAGAGAGGCTGACTTATCATCTATTTCGGAGCAAAAGCTTTTCCACCGATAATGAAGAGCTAAAAGATTTTGCAACTTATCTCTACAAACGACGTTAACCTCAACTATTGAATAATCAGTAAAGAAAAGCGTGCATCAATTAACATTGTTTTTCGGACACTTTTTTTTGATACCTATACAAATTCACTGCAAATTTTATTACTGGTTAAAAGTGTTAAATAAAAAATTGTGTATGTGCTGCATACCAATTACTTCAATCTTTTTTATAAATAATTTCAAAGTAAATTTGGCAATAAATTTTATATTCCTGTTAGATCTGGGTCTTTTCCATTTCTTTTCAGGTTTTTTTTTTTATTTTTTATTTATTTATTTTTTTAACAAAATTAAAATAGAGAAAACATGCTTTGACCTAAAATATTTTTAAGCATGTTTTTATAATCAAAATAATTAAATTTATAATGCTACAATCAGTAATTTATATGTTTAAATGTATGCGTCTACAATCAGTTATAAATTTTGTTTCAAAATCAAGAATTAATCTGAAATTAGTTTTTTCAATTGAGACATTCAATTTACTTTAAAACATAAAAAGACAAGATGAATTAATATTTTTTAGCCATTATTATTATACAAAAGGAATTAGTAGAATAAATAGAAACTAGAGTTTTATGGGGAGGATAAGAAACGACACATGATGAATTTTTAAATAATTTATTTAAATAAATAAATTATTAGAGTGTATGGTAATATTTTTTTTTAAATAAGTAATACATAAATAAGTAATAAAATTTTAAATAATATACCGGTATATTATTCAGTACTAGATAGAAATAGTTTTTTCCAATTTTTCATTCATTAATAAATATTAAAAAAATAATAAAAACTAAGCAATTGTAGAGGAATTAGTTAATTTATACTTGTATTAGATTTAAGCTTATCTAAAATTGATCCAGGATTGGGACAGCCTATTCCTTTTAGTCTTTTTTGAGGAATTTTTAAGGAATTCGGAACATTGAAAATTGGTGGAATAGCATGAGGACTTAATTTATTGTTACCATCTTTTCTATTTGTTTCTAGTTCAGAATCTTCAAAATGAAGCTGCAAAAATAGTTAGAATACTTTATTTTATTTTTATACTTTATCACATATAACAAAATTTGAGTTTACAATTTTTAGGCATACTCCCATGAAGTTTTCAACACAGAAACTGATTATTTCAGCTATTTAATACAAGGATTTCAATGAAGAAAAAAACATTGATAGATCCAAAAATATATGAAAGATATCATATTAAATCGTTTTCTTATGATAAATGTAAACAAATTGTTTGAACTTTAGGCGATATATTACCATAAATATCTAAAAAACAAACTTAAAAGAGCCAGGATTAAGAAATGAACTATTTGATCTTAGTGCAATGAAAAGGAATACAATAAAAAACAGGTAAATATTTGTTTTTAATCAAACGAAATGCTTAAAAGTGAATACAAAACTTGGCGATTCTGAAATAAGTTTAGCGAATATTTATTCGGCCAATCTCTTGCCTTTATTTATTTGTTTTATTGTACATAAACCCCTAAAATTGTTAAATAAATCAATAAATGTTGTTTAAAAGTCACATTTTAAATAAATATATAATTAATAAATACAATTTTCAATGAAAATTCCTATATTTGGTGCATAGTTAAAACTGTATAATTCAAGTAACCCTGAAAGTTATTCACCTTTTTTTTAAATAGACGAAAACAAGTATTAAAAAACAATTCCTAACAACTTAATATTGTTTCTATATCGATATATATATATATATATATATATATATATATATATATATATATATATATATATATATATATATATATATATAAAGTTATAAACAAATGAGTATTTACCTCACACAAGCGAGCTCCACTTCCAGGCTGCCAGTTGCATCTTCTGTAATTTATTATCCGTTTCTCCTTTTTTTTTTTTAAATTTGAAGGAAATTTTCACATTCGGAAGCCTTTTTTTTTATTGTTTGTACAATTTATCATCGCACAACCAACCATATCAATAATTTTAGGTATCCAAATAGCCTTCAAATTCTCACGCTAATACTAACATACCATAACTTGCAAACTTGTCTGCTCCAACATGGCGGACAGTTGAGCTCTCATAGAATAGGAGCCTTAGCTCTACCAGGTAAACTCCCGACGCACTCCGTCCATAAAGCAGGTGTTCTGATAATGAAAATATTTCTTAATCACAAGTAAAAGTATTAATATTAAATAAGAACAAGCATTATTGTTATTAAAATCCTCGATTACAAATTACTAATATCACATTATTAGAATTAAACACAACTGTACGTAACCAATAATAGAAAATGTGAGCTTTGTTGCCTCCCTCAATTGTAGCCAAATATAAACCGTACAATCGACTTAAGAGCTCCTGCCTGCTAAAACGAATTTTAAAACGTATTTGTCAACTTTTTCTTTAGCTTACTCACTGCGTAAATACCTTTTCGACAAGACATGATATCCCAGCTTGGAAGTTATGATTAGAATCGAAAAAAACGAAACACCCAAGTGATACGAATCAAAAGAATCACTTCACTTTGGTTATTTAAATCACTGATTCGATGGCTTTTTAAATTAAACCATTACTAATTTGAGTCACTTACTGATTCGAATCAGCAAATATTTTGAAAATGAGATTGATAAAAATTGATATAAATATGATTTATATATCGCTGGTTCAAAACTAAAACGACACATCTCCAATTGAGTTAACATTGCAGATGTGTCGTTTTAGTTTTGAACCAGCGATATAGTAAAAAGGACTTTAAAATCTGTTTCTCTTTTCTTTTTTAATTTTTTTAAAATTTTGGCCCGTATAAGGCTAAAAAAAATTAAGATTAGCTTGAGAATTGTAATGATTAAGATTAGACCATGCACGTTGTGTTCACCAACCCTCTGAATCGCTTCTGTAGTTCCTTTTGAATTGCTTCTCAAACTGGCCAGCTTATTAAATGCTAAATTATTTAAGGCTTAAATTTAATAAATGATCGCTTTAGCAGCAGTCGACATGTTTCAAGTGTTCAAAAACATTAAGAGCGCCCCTTTTTCAAGATTTGCTAGTCAGGGATGAGAAGAAGCAAAAGTATTTTAAACTTTAAATGTAAAAATGCTTACGAAAAATAGAAGACAAAAGATGAAAAACAAAACTAAGAAGAAAAAACCACAGTAGCCGAAAGAGAAACATATCAAAACCGAACATGAAAAACTACAGCGGATTCCTTCATGCATTTCTACGCGTTACGGAGAGCTGATGCGGAGCTAATGTCACGAATTGAGGAGCCATAATTTCCATTATCATCACTGATTCAAATCCTGTGATTCTGCTCAGTGAATCAAATTAAAGCAATTCAGTTTAGAGTATCGATTCAAGTAATTCGACTCACTATCCAAATCAAGTTATTGCAGCATTAAAACTGACTAAAAAAGAAAAAAGAAAACGTAGATGCTTGAAGGTTGGTGGGAAATGAAAATAAACTTTTCTCTCCTTAACTTAAAAAGGTGAGACCTCCCGTAGTGACTAAAACAATAAAACACATCCCCCTGTAACTTGATCCTCAATCTTAAATGTGGAGGAGATTTCTCCCCCTTTACCTACGCAGAAAGTGTCACATGCCCACCAGCGGACCGCAAGATCTGATGTGACAACTGCTGTCACAGCCCCCTGGAAAAAGGTTAAATAAATATTTATTTTCTAACATTATTTACTGTCAACTTCTTTAAATTATCCAGTATAATATTACCTTGCTCACATCCATTTTCGGTCCCATCCTTAGTAACTAACAAATCAAACGCACTTCAGTAATGGAATAAGAACGCACTTTAATACAAAACTCCTCTAGTTCACTTTTAGCTCAATTTGCACTTTTGTTCTCTTTTTTTTTTTTTTTTTTTTTTGCAATCTGGCAATCTTGTTAGTAAAATATTTTAAATCATTCTTGAAAAATTTCCCGTTCATGTAAGTTCATTTGAATTCGCTACTCGCTTTATAGATTTCATTTCATGTTTTATTCTGCTTTTTCTTTA
The DNA here is from genome assembly GCA_949128135.1 of Parasteatoda lunata. NCBI lineage: Eukaryota > Metazoa > Arthropoda > Arachnida > Araneae > Theridiidae > Parasteatoda > Parasteatoda lunata. The sequence continues at coordinate 110,678,665 of OX421974.1, read as the reverse complement.
TGTTTTATTTGATGTTTTTACAGGATATTTTTACTTATTGTGTTATATTTATATTTGTTGTAATTTTTTGTAAAATTTTTGAGTGCTCCTCACACTATTGTATTGATATATTTTGTTTGGCTATATTGATGCAATATTAGAAAGCACTCTTTTTTGCGGATATAATCGTGTGGGCTGATGAAAAAATTATATCTATTATATTATTATATTATATCTATATATCTATAATTGTATTAATTATATTATTTTTCGGATTTTTAAAATTTTTTTGTCCTTTTTTTCGGATTTCCCTCCCCCCCCCCCGTTTTTAAGATATTTTTATTATTATTGTTCTTTTTTTTTTTTCCTTTTTTCATTGTTTTGTATTTTTCCCCTTGCTTTATCTACATTTTGAACTTATTTTATGAGTCCTATTTACTTGCAGTTTATGCGCAATAAATAAAACTTATTGTTTCTTAATTTTTCTTCGTGCTTTTTGTATTTATTTATTATGCTATATATATATATATATATATATATATATATATATATATATATATATATATATATATATATATATATATATAATATATATATATATATATATAATATATATATATATATATATATATATATATAAATATATATATATATATGTAATACAAAAGTTATAAAAATACTTTTGTATTAATAAAAGCATTGAAACTTTTTCCTTTTTATAAAATGTCTGAGTTAAAAAATTAGAGTACAGATATTCCCTTTTGAAACTTCAAGGCTGTAAACATGCCAATGAATTATAATTAGATTTATGTTTCAAAAGAGGAGTTATTTTAAGATCTTTCACTTCCATATAAGGAAAGATAAAACGATTTTCTTGAGTATTAAATAATTTTCGATGCAATATGACTGCTCTTTTACCCATGTAAAAGGGCGCAGGACCGATGGTTTTTGCATGGATTTTTGGGTTTCATGATTACCAACTAAACTCCGTTAGTTTTGACGGGATATGCGTCTCCCCCCCCCCCTCCAGCTGGGCTGAGACTTCACCATCGATTAGTAAATAAAAGATTGTGCAGAATCTGGCCTCATATTTCATGATATGTTGACTAATATTCCCAAAGAAATAACGGGGTGTTTCTGTGTTATTTGAATATATATATATATATATATATATATGAAAACATCGTTCAACGTTAAACTAATTGAATTAAACTTTTAATTGAAATAAAAAATTGAATGCGAAATTATACCGCTATTAAAAGCACTATTGTGTTAAACGTTGAATTAAACCATTGGTTTTTATTTAGGTCAATAGAGAACAGATTATCTGTATACAAGAGCAATACACTTAAAGGAAATTATCTTTTTAAAATAAGTATTCTCAATTATATTTTTTTAGAATACATTTACTGCATTATTATAGTTGTTCATATTACAGAGTCATATTTTAGAATCACATATTGTCTGATTACATATTATCGAAGACTATATTTTAGGCGTAGCATTTTTAGAATATTTCAAGGAACAAAGAAAGAATTAGCAATTTACAAACATATAGGTGCCATCAAAGTTTTAAATTTTTACAAAAATATTAATTACCTTCTTCAGATTATTTCGTGAATTTACATTCGCTTGACAATTTCTTTATCTTTACAATCTTTGGACAAAATAAAAATATTTTCTCGTTCTTGCCGAAGTTACTTGCCAAAAAGCTCCTACTAAATTTGTAGAAAAATCTAATAATTAAAAAAAGTGCGAATAGTAATTTGTATAAAAATAATCTAAAAACTATATTTGAAGTTCTGTTCTGGTAACAGCTATAGCTTTACTGCCAAAATAAATATCAATTTAAGATATAGTAATATTAATAACGATTTTATGTCTTAATTTCTCTTTGAGTAATATTTCTAAAAAATTTTTAACATTTTAATAAAAAAATTATACGCAACGATAGAATGCCTGTAACAAAACTTTCTAATTGAAAATTCGAACATAAAATTTAAATATCATTCCTGTTCAAATGAAAAACGCATTCTTGGAGTGATAGATCCAGTTTCTTAAGTTAATTTTTTTTCTATGCCACAAATTACTTTCAGAATAAAAGATGCTCATTTATTCCTTTTCAATTTGGAAAGAAATACAACTTAATATAGTGTGGGAAACTGAAACTTATCTTTTTCAATCTAAAGAGTGTACAACAAAATTACTCAATCATATCCTCAAGTAAACTTGGTTACTTCTTTTAAAGGACAAAATAGCTTAAATTTGAATAGACGCCTTTTAAAATTTTCCTTTTTTATTTATTTCTAAAATAACTTTAGTAATATAAAGAGGTGTTGCGTTTCGTAAATGAAATCAATTTTCATTACGTTATTGTAGATTTCCTTTAACGGAGTCTTTTATAAACTATGTTTTCTGAAAGATTCATTTCTATCGGTTGCATTACTAACTTAAAAGGAAAATAGTCTTCTTTTGTTGTAAATCTTTTGTAGTTTTGATCATTCTCTTATATTAGAAAGAAAGAGTTATAGCATACAGCTTTAACATTCATACATTTTCAGATACTTCTAGTTTTACGTTATTAAAGCTTGCATCTTACTAATGTCTTTTAAAAGCAACAAAGGAGTATCAAGTTTTATTCAAGAATAATTAATGGATAACTTTTTATAACCAGAGTTTTATATTTTTAATATCTAAAAATTTACCAAATTTAGGGGAAAAATACATAACAATCGAATACATAATAAATTTTATTAGTATAAATAAAATTGTTTAATAACTGAAGTTTAAAGGGAAAGGAAAATTGTAAACATAATGCTGGACCAAACATAATTATAACAAATTGTCCATTATTTTTGCTTTTACTGAATTCAATTCTTGTCACCTTAAATCTTCGCAAATACAGAAAAACTACATTTTATTTCGTTTAATTTTATGCAAAAATTTTATGAAATAAATGTATTATTGTGGAAGCAAATCGTTTGTGCTTGTTTTAAGGAAGTAAAATGACTTTACTTCAATTCTTCTTAAAAACAAACATTCCCTTTTATAGCAGAAACACACTTTATATTTAATTAATAAATAGTTTGGCCTTACAGAAAATAGTGTTTAAGCACATCAAACCATTGATATAAACTTTTCTTGAACTAAACTCATTATATTAATAGTCTAAGATATTGCTTATCTTAATCAAAATAACGGTATTATATTAATCCTTTAGTTGAGTTTTCTACGAGCTAATGTTTTCACAAAGAATATTTTTTATTGTATTAGTAGCCAACATCAAACTAAAACTTTGCTGAAAATCTCAGTTTCACTAATAAGAGTTTAAATACACAGCGTTGGGTAGGAATTAATTGTTGGAAAACTTATTATTTAACATATTTATTATAATGTATTGGGAAAGCAATGAAATATGGATCAGAAATTTGAATGTTAGATTTGTTGTATAAACACACTAAATATAATGGTAAGTGAAGGGAAAATTTAGCAAAACTACTTTATATAATGTATTAACAATATTAATTAATGACCATGTTTTATTTTATTCTGAAATTATTACATATTGATGTAGAATAAACTTTAAAAATTTTCTTATTTTAATCATTTTATCTTGTTTTAATTGAATTAACTTAATGTATGTTTATACTCAATGAAATTTGGAAATTTACCCGTTCATTGAAGTTGACAAGATTGACTCTGTAAAAACTTGACAACTACTACTGAATACTGTAAAAACTGCAGTGTGATATCTCTGCAAACATGATACTGTAAAACCCAAAATATTATGCGTAAGAAAACTTTATATCGGGTTAATGAAAAATTTAGATTTTTTATACGATTTAAAGGGTGCAATTTAAATCTAAACTCTAAAAACTGAATATCTTATTCCAAATTCTCACGCTTCCGCAACATACCAGCTTTATTTTCTCTTTCGAAAACACCAATGCTGGCTTGCTTTGAAAATCAACAATAAAAAAGAAACGAGTGGAGCATCACCAAAAGTTTGTCTGCAATTTGGAATAAGCTGATGAAAATTTGATGTTGTTTTTTCTACATTGATATTTATGAACAGAAACAAAAATTCGCAGTTAAAATATGTATAGACACATTGCAAAATAAAAGGAGACCGAATAGAATAACTGTTGGTTTAATGATCGGATTTCCTATTCTAGGACTCAAAGGTTTGAGGAAGAGATCTGAAATATGCTAATTAATTAGTGCAGACGATATTTTAAGTTGCGAAATCAGGCACAAAAAATTAATTTCTCTGGTTAAATATACCCTTTTTATCGATGGTTTGGAGCCCCAAAATAGAGCAGGTACTCGCAACCTGGAAAATATGATCCCCATAGTTTTGTCAGGAGTAAGGGTCAAACCTTGGACTCCGTAGTCTCAATTTTATTTGTTCATTATTTCATCTATCTCGGGATCTTTTTTTATAAATCAAAAAATTTTTTGTACGTAACTATAAAATTCGTTTATCTAAAGAAAATCCATACAAAATCTATATATATATATATATGTGAATGTGTGTATCTGTCTGTCTGTTTGTCCTTTATAGACTCCTAAACCATCCGACAGAAAGCTATTAAACTTGGCATACAGATAGTTCAAAGCACGAGGAAGGTTTCTGTCGACATTAGAACATTCTGCGACAACCCGTTCCAGCGGTATCAGCAAAAATCGAAATGGAATTTTCTGATTGGTTAAAAGTTAGCCATTGTTTTAAATTTTGCTATAAACGATTCAGTTTTCAAATATCTTGAAGATAACAACAGTGATATTTTCTATCTTATAGCTCTATTCTTTTAGAAAAGTAAATTACATATACTTTAATATATAATTATAATTCGCGCAAGTTTCTTTATGCAGGTGAGCACAAGCACGCAAAATCAACGAGAATAGATTTCGTAATTATTGGTCGTATCACGGATTTAGTATTCGCGTTCGCAACGAACTATAGGGGCGTTGTTATATGAGACGATTCCTTGCGATTTCTATATGAACAGTCATTCAGTTACTCTTGAGACGTCTTTAATGTAGTGTGTAGCATTGTAACGTTCCTTCTTTATTAAGGCCTAATAAATTTAAAAAAGAAAAATGTTTGATATTCTTTCTTATGCAAGCGAAAACAAAATGGTATTTCTTCTTTTTAGAGAAGGAACATCCAAAACACATCGGAAAAACATTTGTACATATGAATATTCCTATAAGAGTTAAAACCTAATGCCCGAGAAATTGTTCTTCTAAATTTAATGATATAACGTAAAAGGCTTATTTAAACTTTACAATCCATAGTTTTACGAATCATATTACTTCAAAAATTAAAATGAACAAAAAGTATACATAAGCCTCATAATTTTATGAAATTTAATTTTGTAAAAAAGTTTTTTGACAACAATTTTTATCACAAAAGTTTAAGTTTCAATAAAAATCATTATTTAGGAACTAAAAAACGTAAAATAAAGAATGCTTACGAAACGAAAAAAAAAAAAAAAAAAAAAAAAAAAAATTCTTTTTTGACGCCATTTTTGTAGTGCTACGAAAATTCGTCTTTGGGATTTGCCAAAAGCAAAACAAGATGCAATTTTATTTTTTCAGAAGCGAAGTATTTTACCAAAAAAAAAAAAAAAAAAAACGTAAAAGTACCAGTTCCTATGACATGAAACTTTATCTTGGTAAACGTACGTTTTGGAAATGTAATTTCATTTGGAATCTTATTTATTAGAATTAATATGGCGACAGAAATAGAGATTGTCAATATAGAGAAGAAAATAGAGATTGTTTTGAATCTATGTCAAACTCTATATCGGCCTATTTCTCAAGGAAATCCGATTGACTACTTTGATTTTAAATAAAGTGTTTCATTTTATAATTAGTCGCAAAAATTTTAGGTGTAGAATTAAGGCACTTGAAAACCGCCAAATCTGTAGCTGCGGTGGCGTTAATACATAAGTACCGAATTTTTATTCCATACTTTTCAGAAGCATATTACTTCAAACATTAGAATATTTATGAAGTATGAAACATATATATGTTTTCAAAAAGAAGTATTTTGACAAAAATTTTATCTAAAAATCAGAAATTAAAAAACGTAAAAAAAAAGAATTCTTAGGATAAAAAAATGATTTTCAAAATTCCTCATATTGAAATAAAAAACATTCATGTTGTTCCTCTTTTATATTCGTATAGTTCTTAATCAGACATAAAAAACCATTCTGTAGAGAACTATCATCAAATAAGAAAACAATTTATTTACAAGCAAATTTTTTATTATAAAAATCATAACTCTTACCTGATTTATAAATCCGGAGAATTCCAAAATGAAAGGATCTTTGCTTCAAAACTTTATTCTCAAATAATATATATGCATAGATTATCCCTTCATTACTTTTAGATAACATAACCACACAGAAAAATTTTATAATTGTAAGATCTTGATATGGATTTTAATATGTAAAACAGAATAGCTGAATTCTGGTTGAAATTATTCTTTCAAAACTAAAAAAACACTTACCAAGAAAACGATAAAAATGTATTAATAATCAGCCCAAATGAAACTATTTCAGGTAATTCGGATGATTCTTTATTGTTGTTTTCCGAATTATGTAGATACAGAAATATATACGTTTCTATATAGAAGAATATTCTATAACTATTACAGTTCTGTACGTTCACATTTATTCATTGGCATAAATTAGCAATATTGACTTCACTTTAATTTGTAATAAATTGAAGAAAGAAGAAATGTATTTTACCGTAATACACACATCTGAACAGTATGCAATACCGAATTTGGAAGTTATCAGTTGCAAGTGTGTTGATAATAGAAGTTAAAAATTGAGGAATTTTTCTTCAAATGTTTAGCGTGTTCTATTTCCGAAAGATTTACCAATGTTCTGGAGAGTTTTATCAAGTCATCCGGCCTTTTCCTTAGGGAAATTTTGCTTCTTATTTGCTGCTAAGAAAATGGCATCTGATCCTGTCAATGATTTTGATGGAACTAAATAAATTAATGTCTGATATTCTCAGGCTCCCACTAGATGGTGTACTCGAGCGTTGCGATCGCGAATTGTGAAAACTGTTTAATAAAAAAAAAAGGCAAAAGCAAATTTTATTCAAATTGCACGCTTTTAATAATTATTTATATGTAGTATGCAATTTTAGGTTAGCACAATTAAATATAGTTTTTGAAGGTTTCATTGCTGACAGTTGTCATTTGAAAACTATTAGATTGTTTATTATTACAAAGTTTTCGAATTTAAATTCATTTCATTTCTTTCATTTAAAAAACAGATTTTTGTTTTAAATTTTATCATTATTATATTTCTTATTTAATTTATTTCATTTTTATTGCTTTTTTTTATTATTTAAAATAAATATATGTAAATTTAGATTTAGCAAATTTGCGACCACTGTCAACTTTTACATTTCTTTTTGTTTGAGAGAGAATATTTGCAAAAATATGCCGCCTAAGCGAATCGCTCTTAGTCAATCAACATCTCAAGCACGCATAAAGAGATTTTCCCGTGTTTCAGAAACATCGGAGCAAATGGGAAAAAATACTTAAAATTAATCGAGAACACAATGCTTTAGCCCGTTCCTTAGAAACGTCTGAGCAACAGGAAAGAAGACTGTTAAAAAATCAACTACGCACTACTCAAGCCCGTTCGTTGGTAACATCAAAGCAACGGGAAAGAAGACTGTTAACAAATCAACTACGCACGACTCAAGCCCCTTCGTCGGAAACATCAGAACAACGGGAAGCAAGAATGAAATACAATCAAGAGCGCACTTGAATGTGGCTACCGACTATAGTCTTTCACCCAAGCATCATCATCGGAAAAATGAATGAATTATGTATGTTTTGTAGTGCTCTCAAATTTAAGAATGAAACAGCTGGAATTTGCTGTTCTGGAGACAAAGTGAAACTACCAGATTTAACGTCGCCAGCCGAGCCAGTATCAACGTTGTTATCGGGTCACACAAATCAATGGAAACTTTTCTTGGCAAATATATGTCAGTACATTCGTGTTTCCAAATGACTTCATTCGGTGCTCCAAAAATCGGTGCGCATATGGGCAGCCAGAGTTATTTATTATATTCACATGCAATTCTGCTTGAGCTAAAATTAAAGAGCTTTTGTAACCTAGGCAAACATCATCGGATCTTCATGATGCATTATCGCACGCGAGTTAAGACAAATATTAAGCTCTATACTTGGTCTTATTGCGAACAGTCATGTTTTTGGAGAGACACGGTGTTTGATGTATTCTATTGAATGGCAAAAAAAGAGAATTGCCACATGATTTGGCTTATTGAAAAAATCACACCATGGCAAACTGGCCAGCTCATGTCAGCAGAAATACCTGATGTCGCCATTGATCCAGACTTTTTTCAAATCATCATCCAAAATATGTTTCATGGTCGGTGTGCATCACCATACATGTCTGTTTGAAAATGCACTAATGATAGATATCCTAGAGAATTAACTGTTGAGACTATCACTGGTTTTTTCACCATTAAATAAAATTCTCATTTCAAATCATAATCGCAAATCTCATTTACACACTTGCTTACTCACTTACTCCTGACCAAACTGTAGGGACCATATTTCATAGATTACGACTACCCTCTATATTTTGAGGGTCAGAAAAGCGAATCCGTCAAAAAAGGTAGGTTTATTCAGAGAAAGTACGTTTTTTCGTCTGATTTTGCAACTTCAAAAAATATCGTCTGCGTTTATAAATTAGCATATTTAAAGTCACCTTCTCGAGCCATTAAAATGTCCTAGAACGTGAAGATCAGATCATTAGATCAAAAGTTATTCAGAGGGATCCTTATTTTTTCGGCGCACTTATCATATTATCGTTAGTAGCAGTAGTACACCAATAATTAAGCGTCATCTGTGAATGGCGATTTTCTACGGCTTCCCTAAACGAATTTCCTTTTAACCTTTTCTCCTTTGACCTCGCTTTTTAGCACATAGCTTATTTTATTTTAATCAATACATATTATCAATATTAATAAATCATTAGTGTCAATATGGTGATTTTTATATGTAGTGATTAGTTATAATATGGTGATTTTTACGGCACTCTTAAAGAAAATGTATCTTCTTTCGATTATCTTTGCTTTTTAGTACATGCGTTTTTTCATATCTATTAACATTATTACCAATATTATTTAAGCATCATTGCCTTCAATGGTAGTAATACGACTTCTTACTGTTCTCCTATGCAAATAAATATCTTTACTCCATTACTTTTGTTTTTTAGTGCATAGCTTATATTTTTTATTTCAAAATGATTATATTAAATAAATTAATTAAACATCAATAATAATATAGTGATATTTTACGTTTCTCCTTAACGAAACAGTACACTCAGATAAATTTTGACTTTAAATTTATACATTTTTCTATTCAATTACCGTGATTTTAAATAAATACTTTTTTAGAAGCACGTTTTAATAAAATTATTATGGATTAAAAAGTTTAGTTTGAAAACTTTATTTTCAAATAATGCGTACATAGATTACTCCTTCATTACTTTCAGATAACATACCGCACAGCAAAATTTTATAATTGTAAGATCTCAATATGAATTTTAATATGTAGCTTAAAAACAGAATAGCTGAATTCTAGTTGAAATTATTCGTTTAAAACTAAAAAAATACTTACCAAGAAAACGTTAAAAATTTATTAATAATCAGCACAAATGATACTATTTCTAGTAATTCGGATGATTCTTTATTGTTGTTTTCCGAATTATATAGATACAGAAATATTTACTGTTCTATAAAGAAGAAGATTATTCTATAACTATTGCAGTTCTGCACGGTTTGAAAGCATTTTTATTCACTGAAATAAAGTAAGAAATGTTAACTTCACTTTAATTTGTAATGAATTGAAGACAATATATATATATATATATATATATATATATATATATATATATATATATATATATATATATATTATCGTAATACACATATCTGCCAAAGCATGCGATCACGAAATCAGAAGTTATAGTTTGCAAGTTTGCTGATATTAGAAATTAAAAAATACTGATAAATTTTTCTCGATATATTTGGCCCGTTTCTAAAAGATTTACCGATGTTCTGGAGAGTTTTTTCAAGTTCTTCTGCCTTTTCATATGGAAATTTTAACTCTTATCTCTAAGAATATGACGTCTGACTCTGTCAATGATTCTAATAGAACTAAATGAAAACTTAATAAATAAATTCATGATATTTTCAGGCTCCACTAGAAGGTGTACTCAGGCATTGTGATCGCAAATTGAATTTATCTGATGTAACGAATATAAATTAAATAAATATTTAATACGTGCAGTAAATCATTATTTGATCTCACAGAGCTATGAACTAGCAATTATCATTGATGTTATCTTTACATTAAGTGAAAAATTTAATCGTTAAATTTAAAACAAAGGCTAATGCTTTACCAATCAGAAAATTCCACTTCGCTTCTCGCTCATCCCTCTCGAACGATTTGTCGTAGAATATTTTAATGTCGGCAGTGACCTTCTTCGTGCTTTGAAATACATTTCATAACTTTCGATCGGGTGGCTCACGAGTCTATAAAGAACACACACACGGGCATTCATTTTTATGTAGAGAGATAGATAATTCTTATTCGCTCATGCTCTGTTAAGCCTAGTTTGAATTCGTTTTAATATATTGTCTATGCTAAACGTATATTCGATTTACAAACTCATTTTATTTTAAGAATTTGTTTATGCAACCTAAATTACTGTTTCTTACTTTTAATTCTCTGGCAAAAATAACTTTACTGATTTTTAGGTGATCATATCTTACTGTAATTATAAATTTAAGTATTACCAAATAACAAACATAGTGGTTGGTGGCGGCTTCGTTACAGAAAACAGTCTAAAAGAAGGTTGCACCAGCAACTATCCTTGGGTTTTGGTGTAGTACAGTGTTTCCCAAACTTATGACTTTTCTGTACCCTTTCTAAGTTTTTCGTAACCCTGCGTATCACTAATAAAGAAAATAAATGTATTTTTTTAAAAATATGTTTATTTTTACTATAAAAAAATGCATAAAAGTTAAAAAAATCACAACTGGCTGTTGACACCATTAATTATTAACTGTTAACTCTGCAAAAATTAGCCAATAGAAAAATACTTAATCGTAAATTTCATGGCTAGCTTTATTTTTAAATGAAATTTTTGTTTGTTGCAAGATATTTCGCATTAGAACGTGTACCCCCGCTAAACTGTTCCCGTACCTCTGGGGATATGCGTACCACACTTTGGGAAACACTGGCAGTGTTTCCCAAACTGATCACTTTTGTGTACCCTTTATAAATTTTTCGCAACGCTGTGTACTACTAATAAAGAAAATGAATGTATTTTTTTAAAAATACAGTCGGACTTCTATTCAACGAACTTCCATTTTACGAATTTTTTCGAGGAACAGAACCAAGCACATTTTGGAAATATCTATGTAAAATAACTTCCAAATAGCAAAGTGAATTTTCTACTTAACGAACTTTTCATTGAGATCCACTTTTCCTAGTTTCCAAATATTTCTTAACATTTCAAACTTGTTAACGCATGTTATGGGGGAAATGACCTTGAATTAATTTTCGAACCCACTGCTGACTGCTTTATGAAATGTATTACTGCTTCAGGGAAGCACGAAAATAATTGCCTAAAACTATGAAAATAGTTGCTAGAACAGGAAAAAAAAATTATCAAAAATAGTAGCTAAATAACTAAAATTATAGTTTAATTGTCAAATATTATGCTTAGGACTGGGTAATTTCAGAAATTTTAAATCGTGATACATCGTCACTTAGATATCGTGATATAGCGATGCATCGTGATTTAGCATGTGTTCAAAAATTACCTATGGGAAATCTTTAAATCAATCAAAAATAAAGAAAAAGGAATAAATCTATTATAAAAGATTTATATTAATTCTAAACATATTCCACTATGACATCAATATCATTGCTTAATTTTTTCAATTAAAATAATAAAGAAGTCAAAGTAAAAGCAAACCCAAGCTTTATTTAATTTTTCTTAAATTGAAAATGATTTAAGATTTTTTGGTTTAAAAATAAAAACACTGCAACAAAATATTTTACATTATGCATTGAAAAAAAAAAAAAAGAAGAAGAAAAAAAAGAAGTGGAAAACAAACCAAAGAAATGTTCACGATAGCTTAGAATTTTTTTTTTTATTTTTTTAAAATTATTTGTTGAAAATAAAAACTATGCTTTTGAAACATCAATAGACCCTTTTTTCATTTAATTATTTAAAATAATAAAAAGTAGTATTAACTAATGGTAAAATTCTGTACTTAATAAATATAAAGATATTTTTCTTATTTATTATTATTTTCTTTTTTGAAAATAATATCTATTAGAGATTTATTTGTTTAAAAATGATACTGACTATCTAACAAATTATAAAACAAACAAGTATTGAAAGAATTTTAATGAAAAATAAAAAAAATACTTCAAATACTAATGTTAAATTATTAAAAAGAGTCAAAACACTACTAAACTCTTTATTTAATTAAAAAAAAATATTTGTTTTAACTAATAGCCAATTTTTCTTAAAACTTTGTTTTCATTTTCTCAAAAATAAAAGCAAATTAAATAAAGGTAAGCTTTGTTTCAATTTTTTATAACTAAAAACGACAGAACATTTATTGGCTTAAAAATAATCAAATTATTATACTTACCTATATTTAATAAGTTTAAAAAAACTAACTTTTTATAACAAATTTAAATATAAAATACCCCTATTGTATTGTATCGCTTAAAATGAACAGCAATAATTAAAAAACGTCAATGAAGAATCTGTTTTTTATATATATTTTCTTTTCATTGATCTATTGAGTTCAGAACAAAAATTTAAGATCACAGCGATTGTTCAGCAATCGCAAAGTAACAGTAGGTCTACTAAAAATAATTGACAAGAATCGCTAAACCCAGACTAAAAAAAAAAAAAAAAAAAAAAAAAAAAAAAATATGAAATAATGCAGAACGAAACAATCGCTAAGTAGAAAAAGTCTCACTGAAAATAATTTACAAGAAACCCGGCAATTATTTTCGACGAAATAAAATGCACAACGATCTCAAAATGTCTTAAGTCCCATTGAAAATAATCTTCAAAAAACTCAAAATCCCAAAGGCAATGGACATAAAGAAACTATGCATTGCGTTCGATGTTACAACGCTGATCCTCGCACGAAACTGGGAGTTCTGATTCAATTCGCTCTTCGTCATTCAACATCATGAAACTAACATCATCTTTATAGCAAAACACTATCTCTGCAGCCAGATGAAATCAAAATCGTCTTCGTCAGTGCGGTAACAGCGTTAAGCCTAGTCAAGGATCCTTGCATATTAAATCGATTGTAGTCTTATTCCGGCGGCCTAAATCAGATTTCTGATGCATCACCTAAAACGAAAGTCACTACATCGGCCTACCGATATATGCGTTAAATCGATATTTCTCGATGCATCGATTTATCGCCCAGTCCTAACTATGCTCCATTTAAAAAAAGTTTTGTACAAATATATACAAATAGAAAATATATACCTAAATAAAAGTCGAATTACAATAAAATATGAATGTTAATAGAAGAAAAAAAAACAATTAAAAATAACAAAACTACCCCTCAGAGATAAAATATAACAAGTACTTTATTAAATCCAATGGAAATTTAAATTTTTGGCATTTTGAACATACATGATTGTATAAAAGTTCGCCTTCTTTTATTAACGTTCTGAAAAGTAACGTTTATTTTTGCGAAAAAACTTCGCTAAGAGTAAAAAAGTATCCTAATAGTAGACTATTCCTGAAAATAGTTTCTTTTTTAGCCTTTTCAGGCAAAAAAAAAGTCGCCTAAGGTCGAAAATAGTAGCAAATAGTTGCATTTTAGTAGTCTGTGGCAACCCTGCTGTTTTCTCTAAAAATTATCTTAGACAAAGCAGTAAATTCCCTTTCCCCTTTTGTTCGTATTTTAAACGAAAAACTCAGTTCAAATTAACCGATTTTATCCGTAGCAATTTAACTTAAGAACGCATGTGGTAATGTATGTTTAAAATTACTTTTATAATAAATGCAACTATAATTTTACACATAAATTTATCCTTTTTTTTTAGTTGAAAATGTAAATAGCATGATAGTGTAACACTGGATAATGTTTTGCTCTATTCTAGCTTTCCATGCAGATTTCTTTTATGGTTAAAATTTATAAAATAAATAGTAGATAATAAATTACAAGATAAAAATGCATCAATTGCTATTTTAATTATGTTTAGTGTTTATGAATTTAAAACCTGTTTTGTGTTGCTTAAGTATTTCAAAAGGTGATTTTCTATTTAACGAATGTTCCAAAACGAACTTATTAGTGGGATTTAGTGACATCGTTAAATAGAGGTCCGACTGTATGTTTATTTTTACTATAAAAAATTGCACAAATGTTATAAATCACAACTGGCTGTTGACATCACTAATTATTAACTATTAACTCCGCAAAAAAATAGCCAATAGAGAAATACGTAATCGTAAATTTCATGGCTAGCTTTGCTTTTAAATGAAATTTTTGTTTGTTGCAAAGATATTTTACATAAGAACGTGTACCCCCTAAACTGTTCCCGTACCCATGGGGGTACGCGTACCACACTTTGGGAAACACTGGTGTAGTAGAACAGAACTTTGTAAAGTTAGTTACTACCATTGTTGGTGATCAGATATCCGAAACTTTTTTACAGTACAATTTGATTTTAGTTGCGCATTAAGGGTTAGCTGTGTACATTTATTATTTATATTATCGAACCTTCAAATTATAACTGTATTCAAATATTTTATATTGTATAATTTCTCTCTGCTTCCGAACTGTTATGCCTAATTCGTTGTTTACCTACTTAGTTGTTTATATTTATTATTTATATTACCTAACTTATATTATAACTGTAAATTGTTCTATAATGCATAATTTCTGTCTGCTACCGATCTGTAATGCCTAGTTCTAATCGGTCTTAATATCCTTTCTATTCTACTCGCATTTTTGATTTGCAAATAAGTTTCATGTTAAGAATTAGTGTACAGATGCATTCTAAATTAAGGATAATCGCTATTTGCTATATCGTAAAATTGACTTTACTGACTCTTATGTGTATGTTATGTGACTGAATTTATAAGTTTTAGTGTTACCGAATAACAAAAATAGTAGAGGGGGGGGGGGATAACAAATGATTTATGAACAATGGTGCAGTGAAATACTACATCCAAGAGTTATGTCCTACATCACACCGGTGTTAAGTAGTTGCCAACATTTTTGGAGTTTAAAAACGCCAAAAAAAAAAATTCTTTTCGCAGTGCATGATTTAAAGGCATTGGCGGGATCATCTATGAATTGTTGTTTAAAAATAATTGTTTATTATAAATTGTTTTGGTGCAAAATATGTAATTTAATTTTGATTTGATAACAGCAGATATACAGTTTGACAAGAATCAGCGAGATATTACCAATAGTTTAATGATGTTAGTCTTGTTTGACTGATCTCTTGTCCTTGTCGTGATTTATCAAATTATCTTATTTTCGGTTTTTTAAATTATTGTGCTATTTAAATATTGTGATGTTAAAAGGAAAAAGTGTGTTTGGGAAAAGTAAAGTAGACCTTTTTTTTCATGCTTCTACATAAAATTTTTTGTAATATAAGTTTTGTTAGTTTTATTTTCAAAATTTCTGTGAGGAATCTTATTTAAAAAGATTTTTCTATTATCGTAGATCATCGTATATTATATCACAGTATCTTATCTTTTTTAATAAACTCTTTTATTTGTGATTCATTATTTCTTTTTCATCAGTAACCCATTGGTGGGCCGATGGATCACCTATTCAGGCTAGTTTACCATAAAATTAAGGGTTTATGCATCTAAACAGAACTTATACATTCTAAAAAAGTCACCATTCCTTCTATTATACTCTATATATTCCGCAATAAAATCTATACTAAAATCCAATTTATCTGTATCCGCTTTAATTTCAATAACAGGTTCTCAGCAAATATTTAATAAAGCAAGGATATTGTAAGGTGTTATATAGACATTTTCTATCTGAAATTCCTATTGCCTGACATCTGGGATAACAACTCATATATATTAACTCAAACACGTCTGTATTTGTATTTAGGTATCAGAATTCATTTCCTACGTCTTACTTTTCTAAACTAGTATCACATTTTGTGAAATAGATGAATCGAGTTTCTAAAGTTATTGGAATAAGGGAACCTAAAATTGAATTTTGCGTATGAGTTATTTTAATTTGAATATTCGGAAAAAAGAGTATTAATAATAATAATAAGTTATTTATTATACATTTTGTAATAAAACTTACATTTTAAAATTTACATAATTAATGCATTTGTTTAAAAACTTCTAAAAATTTTATACCAGTTTTACCAGTGAGTATTTGCAAAATTATATTAATATTAAACTAATATACAGCATTTCACTTATACTATTATCAATCGATAATACAATTTAAGAACACAAACCTCTTCTAAGTCCTGCAGGTGACCTCATCGTGGCGAGAGGTGGCACTAGGTGAAACGGTGAAGTACATCGGGAGTGTATTCTCCTGCTAGGGCCACCCAGGGCGTGGAAGCCAATCCAGAGTTCCCAGTCAACTGCCTACAAGTTAACGAGCGAAGACAGTATTTTACTTATTGGTGCCACAGTATCCTTTTATCATGAAAACCTTAAAAATTCTACAATGTAACATCAATGGCATGACCAGTTCGGCTATTAGAATTAAATTAGACAAGCTAAGAGAAACGAAATTAAAATCTAACACAATTCTTAAATATAAACAACAGTACAACATCTATAGAAAAGATAGATCTACTGGGGAAGGAGAAGTCTCAACCTTCTTTATAAAAGATATCGACTACCACAACATAGGCATTCCCGTTGATCAGACTTCTGACCTTGAGATACAAGGTATGAAAATTATGTGGAGAGGAAGATCTCTAAGCATCTTCAATGTCTTTCATCGTACTAATCAAAATAATTTACCAACTTGTTTTCCCAATTTTATGGACAAAAATACTATAGTCAAAGAGGATTTAAATGCTAAACATGCAATCTGGGGTTATCCCAGTAAAAATGGTAGATGAATCGATATTCTTCAATTAATGAAGAACAATGAATTGACTCTCAGTGATGAATCACATACTCACACTTCCTTCAGTTATGACAGTTATGAGGCGTTTAACATCGTTATGAGCAGCGGAGAGTTATTTTCCCAGTGTTTCTGGTCTATGTTGGATGACATTAGAAGCGACCATTTACTAATATTATTCAACTAAGAAAAAAAAACAGACGTTTTTACTTTCCAGAGATAATTTCTGGAATTTTAGTTCGGTAAATTGGATCTCGTTGATTCAGTGAATAATGATATGACTGCAGTTTCTTTATCTAATAATCTGAATAATAACTGTCGAAATTTTAAGAATATTATTCTTAAAAATGCTAAGGCATATGTTCCGAGATTTAATATAAAACGCTATGTTCCAAATTATATAAAAAAAAAAAATAATATTCTACAACCTCCTGTAAAAAAAAGAAAGTGCCCTATTAAATCTGGTAATCTAAATGGTAACTCAAGATCAAAAAACAGCAAAAATAACGCCGAAATCAAGTTGACATACACCCATATTAAACGAACAAGATGGAATGATTTATATAGTAGTCCACTACGAACAAATAATCAGGCTGAAATACATTAATGAAGATAAATCCATCTTGCGTAAAGCAATAAATGTTGCACATGGTTTTCATAGCTCTGGTTTTGGAAACTTAACTATTTTCAAGCTTTTTTCTATGTTGGAGTTAAACTTTTTAACTCGAAGGACTTTTCTCGATCTTAACGAATCTTCTGGCTCAAATATTATTTTTGGTTGTATGCTTGAAAACCTTGGCTTTACTAGAAAACAAACACTTCTCAGCATCTTTCACCAATCCTGGGGAAAAAAGCGCCTACAGCAGATATGGAAAAAAACTATCCCATTCAAGAAGCCAAATAAGAAACCCATGCAGAAAAGTATTAACTACGTTAAAATAACGTTAAAATGCCACGAGGTTAAAAGCAAAAAAACGTATCTTCCGAATGTTTTTTTTTTCCGTTTCGAGTGGTAGTCTCGAATCCGTCAAATAAACGTTAAAATTTGGGCTATTTTTAACGTAAAAATGACCATTTTTTGCCCTTATTTTGACTATGGTGAATTTCGTATCCAATTTTTCACGTTATTTTAACCAAACAGGTTTCTTTTTTAACGTATTTTTTACGTTATTCTAACCAAACTATTTAAGTTTATTTTCGGTTAAATAAATATCGTTTTTTTACCATGAATATTTAAGTGTTTTCAACGTTTATTTTTATTATAGGGAATACTCTTAACGTGAATTTTACGTTATTTTAACCAAACTATTTACGCTTATTTTCGATTACATAAATTCTTTTTTTTACCATAGATATTTACGTGTTTTTAACGCTTATTTTTATTATAGGGTATACTCTTAACGTAAATTTTACATTATTTTAACCAAAATACAAACGTATTTTATCCATAAAATTTACGTTTTATTATCAAGAATATTTTTAACGCTTTTTTTTGAGTTTGGTGAATTTATTTTTTCCGTAAATTTAACTAAATTAATTTAAATGTAACGTAATTGTAATCAAATTTTTAAAAATAACGTATTTTAAAAGGTTTTTTTTTTTTTTTTTTTTTTTTTTTTTTTTTTTTTTTTTTTTTTGCTAAGAAGGAAAGAAACCATTCCGTATTTTAATGTTTACGCTGTACAAATTACACAAAAAAATATAGTATTTACTTTTTATTTAAAGAAAAAAATTTTTTAACTCGCTTCAAACTAAAATAATGGAAAGTAGCTGATATTCATTTTCTTTTTTAAGAATCCTAGAAAAAGCTTTTTGTTTTTAATCTCACACTTTTTGTAAATTTTTACAATTCAATTTATAACTCAACGGACATGAAATGCAAATCTTTCTACCTCTTCACAGCAACATACTTGTTTCATGCCTCTAGTACACCTTTTTTAATGTGTTTCTTTTTTAATCATAGTAATATTTATGTATGATCATTTAGCCCCATTTAAGCAGGGAAAATATATTTCTAAGATAACGGGGGGGGGGTACACTAAATAAAAGGTTTTTCAAGTGCCTGCAGGAATTTTTTTAATTTTTCATGCCTAAAAGTTTGTATAAAAAGTTGTATTGTTTGTATAAAGAATTGGTAGAAGAGAAAATTACTCAATACTTGCATAATTTTCCAAACCCCTATGGAAAAAAAATTATTTTTAGTTCAAATTAATAATTAAGAAGTCTACTGCTGTCCTTAAGTCCATGTTTTCAAATTTTTTGCTTGAGATTATCTACTCTTCTAGAATACTTTTAGGCTTATGATTTAAAAAAAAAATGCATATTTTTCAGTTTTTGGCTTGAAAAATTTGACTGGAATTTAATTTACTTTAAAACACACAGGAAGTAAAAAAAAAATATTAACCAAATTTACCATTTGATTTGTTTACTTACAAAAATTACAATTTTTCTAAGTCTTATGTTCATAAAATTACAATTTTTAATCCAGAAGAGCAATTAACATAATAATTTTAAATACAGAAATAAATATTAAATCAAATAAGATTTATTAAGATTATTTATAATCAATCAAGTAAGATTATTTATTTTTACTAATTCAATGCAGATCAAACACATTTAATTCAATGCAGATCAAACGCATATTTTTTAAGTGCCAGCGAAATTAAACATTTCCCTTAAAGACAGCAAAAATGTAACAGTTTACCATTCTACTTGATGCTAATGATGAAACGTACATCAGAAGCTTTTATTATAAATTAGTTGGATAATGTAAATGCTGATGATTGTGCATCAAATAATTAGGGTTCTACAGTACCTAGAAAATATATTTACAATCTATGATATAATTCAGAACTAGAGAGGTAAGGAGTAATGGTTTGGCAGAATTTTAGCTAAAAAAATTGTGAAATGCTGAATATTCCGCTGCAGTATAGCAATATTTTTTTTTAAAATTCTTTATTAAAAAATTTTTACGAATAAATAAGTTTATTTATTAATGGAAATTACTCCATGCTTATCTTCATGAGTGGAATCGGCTAAAGGGAAAAGAAAAACTTAAACAAGAAATACTTATAAAAATACTAAAGTTGTAAAGTAAAATAGAAAGAGAAAAAAAAATTATCTTAATTGTTACAACAAAACTTCTATGTTTTGAATAATATTTTCTGCAAAACAGTATCTATAAAGCAACATTAACAGAAATATTATCTATTAGAAATATGTTATTAAAATGGTGTGTAATCTTAAAAATACTAATAAAAACAAAAGATTGTATACAAATGTAAAACAGAAAAATCTATTTTAATTCTCAAAATAAAATTTTAAAGCTTTACAACTCAGCTTTCCAATTATCATATTTTTCTGATAAGAATAAAATCAATAGAAACCTTCTTAATTACTGTGTCATACAGTTAATAAAAACGAAGATTTTTAGAAGTGTAAAAAGCTAGATAAAAACCATAACAAAAATTTTTTAAAAGAAAAATTTAGCAATAAAAATTTTAATTGAACTTTTTCACTTAGACATATTTTCAGAATACAGTGACTATAAAAGAATTAAAAAAGTTTTAAACAGCAATGTAAATTTAAATAAAAGCTTGAATAAGAATAATTCTTAAGATAATTTAATATTGAAAATTACTGCAATTAGCTGAAGAAAACAAAAATTGGCACATGTTCAACAACAATTTATTTCCTTTCATCAAAATCTAGATCGTTCTAACTGATAAATTTCAGAAACTGTTTCAAAAATAAGAAGAAAGATTTCCAGTAACTGTTCAACTGTTTTTTTTTTTTTTTTTTTAAGATGTCATGTTGCAAAATAAATAGTCAAAAAACTATTTTGTCCATGTGAGATTTTTACTTGCAATAGTTTGTCAACATAATACTTCTACAATATTTTGGCTAAAAGCTCCCGAAACCATCTGCTATAGACTCTCATAAAATTTACACCAATCAAGCGTGTTTAAAAGAAACTGCCATGAATCGCAACTGCCACTACTCAACTTTTTAAAAATGCAGCAACTAATAGTTTTTACTCTTTATAAGACAATAGTAGCTAAGACAACTCAAATTAATAACATTATGATAGGACTGTTTCACATAGAAAAATTGTCTCATTTGCTAATAAAAATGCCATCTCGTACTGAGTAAGCAAAACAGTAAGAAAAATGTCCATATCGTGATCTACCGGTAAATAATCACTATATCTTCTATGCAACTTCTATGCAACTAGGAGGAACTAAAAAAAATTAACGGACAGAGATCAACATAAAGAGTATAACTCGTAGCAACCTTTCGCACTCCTTTACAAATTCTTTTAAAAAGTTAGCAGATGAAATCTATTTGGTGCCTAGGCGATAGCAGTTGGTGCAACTGCTCACAATACAGAAGTATCCCTAACTGGGAATTAAAAGTTTAATAAGGAGGATTTCTATGTCGTTACCTATGGCAATATATTCATAAACTTCCAGCGGTCCACGAGAAACTAAGAAAACATCGCAGAATGGGAGTAATTCAAAGAATATAAGTTGTAGCATCCCTCAGAAAAACTTCTACATTCTTCTTTTTAAATTTTTGCAAAGAACAATTTTTTTTGCTTTAGCATTTGTTTTAGCATTTGTAGTTGGCACAATCTAGTTCAAATAGGGAAACATCACCTTTTATTCGTTTCATAAAATCAGGGGAGATCTCTATAACATGAACAGTGGCAGAATAATCGCCACGTCTTGGTAACTTCTGATATCGGAGAAACTTTTAAAAAATGATGGAAAGGGACCAACTCGAAAGATATAGCTCGTAACCATTTGGCAAACATCCATGTTTTTTTTTTTTTTTTAAATTGCATGTTTATATCTATTTGGTAGCTTGGCAATTGTAGTTAGTGCCACAGATTATGATACAGAAATGTCCCCTAAAATTAGTGAAACAGAAAAAGTTACATTATAAATCTAGCTAAAATTCTTTTCTACTCCAAAAAATTTGTTTATCATCACCTGTGGCAGAATAATCAACAGATCTTGGTAACTTCCACTGGCTATCATCACACTGAAAACAAAACAGGGGAAGAAACTGAAAACATGGGAAAAAACTCAAAGCGTATATCTTGTAGCCACTTTGGTGTTTAAAGTCAACCATGATTAATAACATTTAAGTATTATCTTCAGAAAAATGTTTATAATTGTTACTTTTTGTTAATTTTTATTTATTTATAGCAACAAAATTTGCTAGGTAAATAAAATAATGCAGTTTTAATTTAATAATATTGACAATTAAAGCCTTAAAACGGAAATATTTTTAACATAAGATCGCAACTAGTTTAACTCAGTATTTCAGATTAATGTTCCTTCATTAAGCTTAGGTGCTATCTGAATACTTATAAAAAAATTATGATTATATTAATCATATCTTAACTGCATAACAATCGCTTATAAGGGTCTATATTTCATATCTTTACATTTTATGCTTAGTAAATGAGAATCAACAAATTCTTTTGCTTTTCTCCAAAATCGTTACGTTTTGTCATAGTTAGTTAAACTTCGCAAATGATAGGCTTAGAATATTTGAGCTTATTTCAAGCAGAATTAACTACAATAATTATTTACTTTTTTTGATAGTGAAGCATTATAATTGATTGACATTCTAAATAGTAATAATTGAATTAATGAATAAAAGAACTTACCATTGAATTCGTCGAATATTTACACAACCTGCTATAACATGCGTGCAACAAAATATAAATAAAAGCTAAGTAGCGTCGTCTAGTGTAGGGGTAGCAATCCTTGTGTAGAAGTTGTGCCCACGGAAAAGGAGTAAAAAGTTGAAACTCAGTATCGTTTAATCTACTTGTAAAACGAAAACTCAAATAACTGAAAGCAATGTAGAACATTACTTTTAAACCTATGTTGTGGATCATTTTTTTTCTCATCTATTTTCATTTTTCTTCTTATTTTTCTTATTATTATTCTAATTAAACCTGGAATAAAATGTTGCATTGTAGAATTAGTTTCATATAATATTTTTAAAAAAGTTAAATAAAACTGTCATGCATTTTTTAAAAAATTATTACTATTTTACCTCATTACTTGAAGAAAAATGGAATTATATTGTTATGTAGTGCTATTTTCATTCCAGAAATATAATAGTATTTTAACTAGTATAATATTATTTGAATAGCTAGTACATAAAAAAACCCGATTTCAATGCTTTTTATAATTTTTATGAATTCATGAATTCATAAAAATTGCTGTTTTTTGCTCGCGAAATTTAAAATTATTATAACAATAATTTATTATTGAAAGAAAAACATGAAAAAATATTATAAATTAAGATCACTGCTTCGGCATACTAGATTATTTATAATACGTGATTATTTATTTTAAAATTTTGCACTTTTTTGCTTCCTCTAACCAGTTACTTCATTTCCAATCGAAGATTTGATCGGTAGAAATTAGAGGATTGTACTATAGTAATTTAACTAAATGTGATATTAACTATGTTAGATTTTAAAACTGTAAAACTAAAAATATAAATTCATTTTTTTTGTGCATCATATAGGCTGATCAATGAACCATAAACTGTGAGATTTCCATTTAATCAGAAATGAGAGAAAGAAAGATATTGTGGAATACATTCTACTTTAGGTCGTCCATTAAATCAAAAAGATTTAATCTAACTACATCCACCAATGTTAAAGTTTTATCGATTAATATAATATAGGATCAACATGTGCATTTTTTTATCTCTGCTTAATTTTAATTATTATATCATGATTATATCTTATTTCTCAAATTTCGTTAACTTTTTTTTTGTTTTTCTCGTCTGCGTGGGTGAAGATTTTACATACATTAATTGGTATGCATAAAGGCATGGTCTCATGATTTAAGTATCATTTTTATTTTTTAGTTGTTGGTGACGAACGTGTTAAAAATAATAGTTTGAAAAAATTCATAAAATATTTATTGCATAAACAATGCACATTTAAATAAAAAGCACATTTGAGATTTTATTTGAAAAAAAAAGGTCATTGAATGGATTTGAAAACTTTATAACAAAAAGGGTAAAAAAGGCCGTACCAGTGTTAACATTCCACGTGGATCGTTGAACGTTCCGTTTCCTCCTTCAGTGTTTTAGATAAGTAAAGTAAATTTTTAAGAATCTGTGTTTTCGCTTGCTGATATTTGTCTTCATTTTCAAAGCAATGTATGTATGTATTGGAAAGATTTTATTGAAATTGTATTCCCAGATATAACAGTGTAAACAGATAGTGTGTCAACGAATTAATGAAAGTAGGAGTTTTAGTTACGTCGCACTAGAGCTGCACATTAGGCTAATCATCCATTTAGACCTAAATCTCAAGGGGTAGGAAATTCTCTCCAGATCCCTGTACACTTGGTATAGCAATACAACCGACCACAGGCCTCTCGATTCCACAGATTTTAATAGCACATATATCGCATGTACTCGGTGGTGTCGAGGATCGAGTACCGGCCTCATCAAGGACTAGAATGACCCTTAATACCTCTATTAACCCGGAACTAAGCTTAAATGAAAAAATCTTGGTCAAAAAACGTAGAAGAATCGCAAAATTTAGGTCTTAACTTCAATTTTTGAGGAACTTCCTCTTACTCTAACTTAAATCTTTTTCTTTTTTATTTATATGATCTAAATAATTAAAAACAAATTATTTAACTTCATTAACTATTTAAAACCCTCCAAGCATTGAGTTCCAAGGTAAATTTCACTAAAATTCCCAATTATGTAACATTATTGCACAATATGGAGAAAAAAAATGGGCTATTCAATGCAAGAAAGCCTAAAACTGACAGTTCGGAAAAAAAAAAAACATGAACTAACGCTCTAACTATTTTTAAAAGTACTTCAATTTCACATACACAAAAACTCACTCATAAATAATATTTTGCAAAGAAATAAAGAATTATCTTTATTAGTTCGTAACACTAAATTTTTAAAAAAAATAATTTAATCACTTGCTCTTATAAAAAAAAAATATTTTTCTGACATTACAACAAAACTTACAATTATTATTTATATTTTATGCTATTTTATATTATTTTTTATATTTCATATATTTATATTATTTTTTATTATATATGATTTTTATAAATAATTTACTTATTGCAATTAAGATTTTATAATTAAACATTTTCTATATTATAAAATTCAAGATTCAAAACAAAACTTAATACATTTTTTTGTGTGTAAAAACGTCTTTTAACAACAGCAAATATTTTAAAACTTCCCACACTAAATTTTATTACAAAAACTAATCATGAGATTTCCTTTTTACCTGTCTTTTGATACGTATGTTTTTTTTTTTCAGTAATAAATATATACATTTAAGAATAAAGATTGATAAATTTTTCAAAATACTTTAATTTTATTTTTACAATTTATGAAATTTTTGGAAGAAGAAAAAATTTAAATCAGTATTTTAAAATAAAGCAAATGTTGATTTCATTGCAGTAAGAATATGGAATTTAAAAGTAGACAAATGTCTAAATAATTATTTTGAGAATAAAATAATAATGAATAAATTTTTGCATAATTAACTAAAAAAATAGTTTTTTAATTTATGATCTTCGAATAAAAAATATTACAAGTTCTGTAAAACAATATACCACTCCAAAATGGGACCGAACCTACGCCCTCGTAAAGCGGATGCTCTAACCACTGCACCTAACTCTTATACGAGAGAGGGAATAATTTAAATTTAACTTATGTCTTTCGTTACATGCTTCGTATTATGTTCGTTACATGTCAAGTTGTAACAAATTTTTACTTCATTCGGTATTTTGGAAGTTCTTTAATCCTAGTTTAGTTTCATAAGAATTAAAACTCATAGTTCCCTTGTCAGTCACTGACAATGAGCAGACTCAATATTATCAACAAGCAAATATTTATCTCCAGTTTAAATAAACAAAAATAATGATACGTATTTAAAAATAAAATATAAATTGTAATAAGAATTCACACTTTTAAGTTTATTCGAATTTAAGAAACATGTAAAATAATATCTTTCTTCGGCTCTCAGAAGTTCACACTTTGTTTTTTAAACATTTTTACCATTAAATTTACGTTTATAATCCCCAAAAATTAACATAAATATAACTATGCAGCAAAACGTCATAAGTTCGTTAATAAAACGTTTTAAAAACGGTCGAAAAATGGGTAAAATGTGCACGTTAAAATGACGTACTTTTAGTACGTATTTTTAACGAAATATTTAAAGGGAAATTTGATAACGGTAAAATACCGTCATTTTAACGTATACGTTTTAACGAATGAAGAAATGGTGAAAATCATCACGCGAAATTGACGTAATTTTAACGTTAAGTCCAAAACCCTTATAACGAACGAACGTATTTTTAACGTTTATTTGCCCTTTCATGTTGCATGGGAACCTTATTCACATGAAAATTACAGACTTATTGCACTTACCAGTCCTTCAATCAAGATTATGGAGAAAATGATCTTAATTAGACTCCCTTTTTTTCAGGACAAGAACAACTCTTTACCTAGCGAGCAATATGGCTTTCGAAAGGGTCATAACACCACTGACCAGATTATGTTTTTGCCCAAACCATTAGAGATTCTCCGAATCACAGGCTTACTCACCATTTCATAGCTGCTTTGCTGGACCTTACAAAAGAGACTGGAAGCACAAAGTTGCTATCAAGCTTCATGACTACTTTAATATTCGGTATATAGCTTTAATTTCAGGTGACCTCCAACGAAAATGCATCAGGGTTATATTTAATAAAATTCTTTCTGATTCTTATCCATTTAGTCAAAGCCTCTACTAGGGAACCGTTCTTAGCACAATGTTGTTCACATTTTACTTGGCCGATATTAAGAGGATGATATCCCTTGGAACTTATGGTGGAATTTTTGCAGATGACATTGCTCTTTCGAACTCTGAAAATAACTTAGGTGATTTGGAATCTAGTCGTAACGCCTCTTTGCGTCTATTTCCTTATTTGCAGCCGAATTTAATCTACATTTTAATCCAACTGAACTAATCACTACCTTCGTTACTACTAATATAAACACCTATATAAACACCATCCAAATTTTTTTTTTTGGGCTCCATGAACTTTCTCTTAAGAAACATCCAAAGTTTTGAGTTAAATCCTGTGATCCGGAATTTACAAGTAGCAAACATGTCGAACATATTTTTTATTTTATTTTATGACCGCCGTTGAACAGCCGACCCAATTTTTGGGTTTACGACTACTAATGTTCAACGCCGTAGCCTTGTAATTTTGAACCAATCCAGAAGACAAGGAAACTCCTGGATCGGTACCCCCAGAGGTTTTGATTTGTTATGGGAACATGGAGGACTTTGAGACTCGACAGATTTAACGTGCATCAGTCACCATTTACTACACGGGGAGTCTTCAGCCGGCGGGGACCGAGCTCACGAACACTTGGACATGGGCCCTGCGCCCCACCGACCAGGCTATCCCGGCCTAGTAGCGACAATTTTTTTATTTATTATTATATATATACACACATACATATATGCATATACACACACACATATATATATATATAATTTATTTATTATTTTATATATATATATTTTTTATATATATACATTTAACATATATGGCCATCACGGGTAGCTGAAAAGCTCCGGACTCACTGCCTGCCCCCAGGGACTTGGAGCAGGGTCAGTGGTGAGGCGTGTGTGGTGATCAACCACGTTGGCTGCTATTGTGAGCCAGTCCGGGGTTGATTGTGGGGTATGTATGTTTTGTTCATGTTGTGTTTTACCTATTTTTAGTAGTAGTGGTAGTTGAGGCGGTGCTTTGGTGGAATGTGAATTATAAACGTTGGTAATAAAGTTGGCTAACTCATCCACCACCACTTTTTTTTAAATTTTTTTTTTTAACACTAATAGCCATCACGGGTAGCTGAAAAGCTCCTGGCACACTGCTTGCCCCCAGTATCTAGGAGCAGGGTCAGTGGTGAGGCGTGTGTGGTGATCAACCACGTTGGCTGCCATTGTGAGCCAGTCCGTGGTTGATTGTGGGATATGCGTGTTTTGTTTGTGTTATGTATATCGAACATATTAGTCTTAATGTGGGAAAACGCTTGAACATCCTTTAATTAATTGTATTCAAAGACTGTAGAGCCGATGCGACTGCCTACTTATCTTGCTGATAAGTAGGCATGCTGAAGGGAAATGATTTTTTACACAATACATGATGGAGATACTCTTCTTGTTCCCATGTGGATCCAGTTTTTATGATGTTGCATTGAGTAGCGGCTATCAGTCGATATCTAAAGGTTATAGTAATTGTTATTTTTTTATCAGAAGAGTCTCAAAACTCTTATCAATTGCAAGATGTTCACTTCTAAAAACAGAATAGGTGCCTGCGTTAGGTTTACGTATAGAGAATCTATATCTTCAGAAGTATCAATGAAAATTCTACTTCTTGCCTGATTACCAATTTTTTTGTCGTCAGTATAGATTATGATGCCCTGTTTGAAGATTTTATTGATAATTTGCAAAAACACTTGTCTAAGATGTTCTGGTAGAAAATCCTTTTTTATTAACAGAAGCAGGAAAGTATATATATATATATATATATATATATATATATATATATATATATATATATATATATATATATATAGTAATTCTAAAAAGGTTTTCATTAAAACTAAATGTACTTTTTCCTACTCATCATGTTCCGCATCAATAGTTTTATGATTTGTTTCTTCAACTAGCGTACTTAAATTTAAGGAAAAAACAGACAAATATATCTTTGGAGATAAAAATGCAATCATTTTAGCTTAATCTAATTCCAGATTTTGCTTTCGGTACAGTATGTTTTTAATAGTAATTTTTTTATTTTATATTTTTGTGAATAATCGTAGAAAAATTAGATATACAAGTAAAATTGAGTTAAATATAGTTAAAAAAATTTAAAAAGTTTTATATGTTTGTTTTTAATTAAAAATTCAACTAAAATTGGCAGTGCGATTACTAAGTGACGGTAAAAAGTATTGTAAAAAAATGCAAGATTCAATGGCAAAAAATACAAGATTAAATTAGAAAAACTAATAGTTAGAAATTTAATTTTTAAATATTTTCGTATTATACAAAATGATTTTAAGAACTCTTTCAAAAATCGTTTAGACAATGGTTTTATTCAAATAAATGAAAGACTATACCATTTTTTAGTTTTAGGTGCAACTTTAAATTTTTAATGAATCTTTAACTATTAATATCCGAAATAAATTGCAATACGTTTTTAGAAATCATAAAATTATAAAAATATTTTTAATATTAAATCAATATTTTTGGTAAATATTTCAAGTTTTAGGTAATAGGTTTTTAAGTAACTTATTATCCATGAGATACTTCTGAATTATTAGATTAAAAGTAGAGAAAATAACGTGATGTGAAATTGAATACTCGATGATTTATTTTCAAGTCATTCAAGCCACTTCATTTTGCTAAATAAAGATGCTGCTGAATGCTTCGATCATATTTTCTGACGGAAAGAGTGAGAAAGAGCAAGGAATAGACTTGTAATGAACGCGAAATAAATTATTCCAGAAGAATCTTAGTTCTGATGAAATATTGCTGTAGTACGGATTTGCAGGAGTTAATTTTGAGAGAAACCAAATCCACTTCATTATTCTAAATTTAGAAACATGTTAATATTCCAGTATTTCCATTAATCGATTTCTTTCCACTACAAAGTATGCATAGAAGGAGATACACATTTTTTTAAAAGTTGTATTTAGAATTTGCGATGCAATATTTAAGTTTATTAGACTTTCATGCAGTCCCAATAAATCTATCTATGTGTCTATCTAATTCATTTAAATATATACACTTTGTAAAAAATAAATGTTACCGACAATGATATATGATTTAACTGATATTTAATTTCTCTCTTTAATTTTTAAAAAGATGGAACCGTAAATTTTGAAAACATAGTAATAAAATAGAATAAAATATAGAATTTTATTATTGAATGAAATAATATAAGACTAGTTTCTTTGCAATTGCAAGTGAAATATAGAGCATGATGTTCAAAGCAAGCTGATCATTTTTGAATCAGACATAGTTTCTCGCATTGTTCTATTTTATAAACTTCAGGAGGTTTTTTTGTATCTTTTCAACTTACTTTTGGAACTGTTTTTCTGAATTTAGCTCTTGCGCTATTAATTCTAAGATTGAATTTAATTCAATCAATAAAATTTTTAAAATTTTCTTTTAGTTGAATAGAGGAAAACATTTAAGCATTCAGTTATCTCTGAAATTAATAATATTGTTTAGATTTTTTATCAAAAGGTATCAAGTTAAATAAAGTTCGGCCATTTTCTTGAATACTACATTCTAAGCAAATTAAGCATTGCCGTTTTAACTTTTTATGTATGAAAATAATTGTAAGCTTACAGATAAAATTACATTATTTTTGTTTTGATAATTTAATAAATATTTAATTAAAAGCTGCAGAATTTCCTAAAAATAACATTTAATTCCTTGAAAGAGTATGGTTTGCCAAACCTACCATAAAGTGAAAAATAATGTAAAATTTCTTTTCAATAAATTGCTCTGCCAAACCAAATATTTGTGATAAACTGTAATAATTTCGACAATTTGGAGGCCTTATTTCGACCTGTACGGAAACGGATTATTCAAGAAAAAAATTTACTGTTACACTCATCGAGGAATCGTTTTTTGGCACCGCGAATACCGGTTTGCTTTTCAAAACACTACTCTGTGAAGAATTACTTCTACAAAGTGAGGAGGTGCACATACTTTTACTTTCATTACTAGTAACTAAAGAAAAAACTAAAAAAGTACGTACTTTTACTTGTCCTTCACTACTTTTTTAAATAAAATATACTGTTACTTACTTTTTCGTGCCTTTTTTTTGGAAAAACTGCAAGTATTTGCAACGAAAATGTAGGAAGAAATGGTTACTTTTTTTCTGAAATTTTTTAAAAGTTTTATCAAAAAAAAAAAAAAATAAATAAATAAATAAATAAAATAAAAATAAATAAAAAAAAAATCAAACTTTTACTAATTATCATTATTTTTTTATTTATAAATTTCATTTATTAATATCCTTTAAGGACTGCAGCACTTTAAGGATTTTAACTTACGTATGTAGAGGTGGGGTGGCTCTTTTGAGCACTCAATGACAATTTGTAAAAATCATTGAGCTTTAGATTATTCTAATAATATTAGATCCAATACTATTGGATCTATTTTCCAAGATTCAACTGTGTTATACAGCGTAAAAAATTGCAGTGTTGAAAGAGAAATGCTTAGCTCAAGCATTTCTAAAGAAAAAATTTAAAAATGGGAAAGATGCGCATTTCAATACTGTAAACTAATAATTAGGTTTGCATATTTTCAGAAATATAGTTTCTCCAACCTCTAAGAATATTAAGACAATAATTACTCTAACATCGGTGTACTGTCTACTTTTACATCTTTTTCTCAATGAGTTATCTGAGTGTATGTGAGTTTCGACGGTTTGCTTCCACGAACGCTATTACGTTCTTTGTGTATTATTGGTCTTTTGAATTTGCAATCACTTTTTTTTTCTTTTTGGTACGAGGCGCAATTTTTTTGTTCTTAAAAAATAGTTTTGCTTAAGTAACAAATTCCAGATATATTTGATGTGTAATTGATGTTTTGACAATTATTATTTATGTATTTTGACTATTGTTTACTGTTACACGAGCGGCTTTATTCAAAGAACAGTAAAATAATTTTTTAACTAATTTCAATTAAATACAGCCTGAGTTTTTAATAGAGCAGACTGAAATTATATCAAAATAATTACCTTTTCAGTTTAATATGTGATTTAAATTAAAATATATTTAATTTGTGCTTATAACATTGAACTGAAAATAAAACCACTGTCAAATTCAACTTAACTCGATTATTCATAGATGAAAACAGAATAATAATTAGCACCACTGTTTTTAATTTATGATATACTTATAACTAACACTGCTCTCTTGATCAATCATATTTTGATAACGATCATCACTCATAACAAAGAGTAAACATTTTAGCGTATTACAAATATTCTATTAGTTAACAAAAAGACACCGAAAGTATTCCACATTCAACTCAGCAATAGCAATAGATTGTTTGTAATGTATTTATATAACTAAAAAATTTTAAAAATTATTATATTTGAACAAACAATTATTTTTAAATGTGTTTCAGTATGGCACTTTAAACTTTCCCTGAAAAAATATCAAAATCGATTGTAATTTATTTTCTGCATTTTGCATTCGTATCGATTTATCCAGATCAAGTTCTCTAACGGTATTCCTCCGTTACACACTAAAACCCTTTGATAATTGGTTTAATCTCAAACTTCACCGCTGAAAACTCCACCGTCATGTTTTACGTCACTGCGGGAATGTATTGTCGAAAACTGGATTCCTTGGATTCGATTCCATGATGTGGGGGTTTTCGATTTCTTTGATTCCAGTTTTAGGTTTCTCTGAGAAAAGTCAATTCTGATACCATGAAGTCCATTGTAGGGTCCCAGGTATGTTATTTAAAAAAAAAATTGCTTGCCCTCAAACAGTTAAGGCCACACGTGGTAAAAGTTTAATAAAATCCCATATACTTATACACTTTCCGATGTCGCAATGGTACATTTTCATCGGTATAAAACAACAGTATATCATCAGTATGAGTACACGTTCATCAGAATAAAATACTTTTTATCGATCTAAATATAACTAAAAAATTCTTTTGTTATATTTAATAATCATTTATGCATATGTTTTGATGATTAAAGCTTTATATCGTAAGCCTTAAAAGGAACAGATAAAATGGATAAAATAAAACTATATATTTGATGATCAAGGGGTTAATTTTCACTAAAATGAGTTTTGGGTTGCCAGCTGTTACATTTTAGAGGATTACTAAATTTATAAAAATAATAACGAGAAAAGTCAGTGGATTTCGGGAGTTATTACGCAGTGAAGATTGGCTGAACTACGGAAAAACCCTTCCTTTCTAAAGGCAAAATCGTTTTTTTTTCTTCACCGAATCAGCCTTAATGGACATTAACCCTTCTCTCCCCTTATTATTCATATAAGTTAGCATTAACTTAATTTTAAACATATTTTTGCAGCCATCTTTACAAAAATTAATTTCATTTCTTACTGCAAGTAAAGCAAGGTCACATTAGTTTATATCTAAGTTTCAAGACAGAAGACGCGTCAAGTAATTTAAGAAGATGTGAGGAGAACAGCATAAACACTGTATTCCTGATCAAATTGCGAATTATTAATAATTATTCTTAAAATCCATTTTTATCGTAATTTTAACATTAATGGTTATTTAATCAGAGTGATTTTAAAGTTATTTATCAGTGCGAAAATGACGATATATATCAGACTATTTTCCCCATAACATGTTCTGGCTAAAATGTTTTTTCCTTAGAATTCGTTAAAAATGAATGGGTGGGTAACCTATGCCCTGAGTGCTGGTACTTTTTACCGTAATTTGATCCTGAATTTTTTACAGTAAAAGTCAGTACTCCCAAAACTTTAAAAAAAAAAAAAAAATCGATTTTGAGATTTTTTTATTTTTTTAATATTTAATTCAAGACTTTTCCAACGATTTATAGTTTTTGTATTAAATTAGAAATTAGAAGTTAGTTAAATGTAGATTTCAAAATGCTAGCAAACGATCCACTACCTGTGCCACTCCCGCATATAAAAGCTCAAAACGTAAACTCAAGATTCAATTCTTTGACATCATCGCGAATTCTCGTATTATTCTATAATTTCCGCAAGATGAAAGATAAACCTTTATTTCGAATATGAAATCTATAAGCTAACAACACGTATTTGAAAATCACCAATAGCAATAATACAGTTTTTGTTTTCATATTTAATCTGATTATCGAACACGTTGGACAATGTCATTTGCGAATATTTAAAATAACATTTGAGATTTTTAATTCTGGAATTATTGTGTTTTTTATTAATTTGTTCGTTTTCTTTTCCAGATGAAATAAACCTGTAAAAAAAAGTAAAGGAGTTTATTACGAAAGAATTTTGGTATCAGAAAACGGAGTGATGCTAATGCAAAATCCGTCTGCTAAAAAAAAGAAAAAGACCAATTTAAATAATTCTTTTCTCTAATTTAACGAAAACAATGAACTAATAAATGCATTGGTGGATTAAAACATACTTGCATAGTTTCATAATTATTTCCTGATTATAAGTTTTTAAAGTCTGTATTTTTTTAAAAGTTGAGTATCTTTATGATTTAAACATTGACTTTGTATTATATAATGTACTTTGTGCAAGCAAAAATGTGCGTTTGGTGAATAAAACTTAAAAGAAAGAAGACAACTAAAAAACTAATAAAAAATAATAAACAATTAAACAACTCAAAAATATAAAGGAAAAAAAATAGAAACATCGGCAGAATATTTTAGAAATGCGTGATTTTTAAATTAAAGTGGCTTTTTCTCAAAATGTTATTTTTTCAAATTCCGTGGACTTTTTTCTAAAAAACAAGGCACTGCCTTGAAATTTTAACCGTATATTTCTTTAAGCATGAGTATGAATTTTGGGGTGACAATTTCAAGATAAATCATGAAACTTTCATTAATTATCAATAACGTGCCGAGAAACTGTATTTTACAGCGGTGCCCATTATTATTATTTTTAGATAAGAAAAATATTTATTTGTATATTTATTACCTCAGTATATATAAGAGCGTACAATGAAGCTCAATACAAAATCAAATCATTATGATGAATAAATTTTAAGAAAAAGGTACATAAAGTTTGCCATTCAAACAATGTTGTTTTTTGGTGTAGGTAAGGCATACCGATTTCACTGAAGAAAACATTAACGCATGCAACAAGAAGGAGAATAAAAGTTTTAGGTATGTAGTTAAATTTACATCCCTTTTATATCGGAAACTCGAAATAGTGATACTGACAGAAAATTCAATTATTCTTCTATCTCTACGATAGAATGAGAATACAAAATTTTCTTCCGTGGAACAGAAAGTGGGAAGAAAACACTCAATATTTTATAGATTCCCAGGAGTCATAGCGATTCTTTATTGAGTCATTCCACGTCAGATTAATTAATTTCGATCGACTCATTTTCGATTATAATAAAATTTGGTGTAATATACCTGTATAGCTAGTCGCAATAAAATTCCAAAAGTAGACAATTATTTATTTGAACAACGATGCTTTTGACTATGTTCAAATCACGGGTCACTCGTAAAGATAAGCTTATTTTTAAAGCGTGAGATATTTTTTCTGATTTATTAAGTCACAATTCAAATTTTGAGTAAAAGAAATGTTTATGAGTTATGAGTTAAAGAAATGTTTAATTTACACTAAATAAATATTAAATTTTACAATATGAGTTTTTAAAAAAAATGTTCAAAAGTAAACCCTCTATTCTTTATGCAGAAAAATAAATAAAAAATTTAATTCCACGTTAAATACACAAATTTTTGTAAGGAAATTCTTCCAAAAAAACTGGGAAATAGCTTTATTTACATATATCTATTATATATATTTATAAAATGTAAAATAATATCACATTTCTATATTCGTTTGCATTATTAAATATTTCACTAAAGTTACAGCTCAATATAAATTGCTGAGATAAGAAAAGAATTTTCAAAAAAATCTCTGCGATATATTTTCTATCTGTACGAGAAAAGGAATAAAATTTCCCAACGTCATTTTCTTTAATACTTTCTACTAAAAAAGAAAATCTAACACCTAATACAACCAGTTTCTCATTCAATCACGAAGAAAGTTTTAGAAATGGTGAGTAAAGACATTTTCTGAAAGGTTTTGGAAATATATGAGAAATTTTTTTTTTTAAAATGACAATGTCAGCTATCTGTGTAACGAGAGAGTATTATCATTGTTGGCGAAGAATTTGTGTTTACATGTTAAGAATTCGTTGATCGATAAGGCGACGTAAATCGTGATTTTGAACCAATATATTGCTTGGTTTAAATTTAGAGAAATTGCTGCTTTTGACATAAATAAATATTTTACCGACAGATAATAAATATAGTTTTTAAAATACTTAATATTGCTTATTTATTTAAAATAATCAATTGAAAAATTAGTGCTCATTAACGTATTTTTGCATTAAACTTTACTTTTCATTGAGAAGATTTAAGAGAAAAATATGTACAATTTCGTTGCATTTCAATGTGAGAAATTTTGAAGCAGACTGAAGCAAAATGCAGCTCAAACTTGCAGTAAAACTAATATTTTGTTCAGTCTCACTCTACAACCATAATTTTACTATACAACCGTAGTTTGACAGCATGATTCTCTGGTTTAATTTGTATGAAATTATTTAATTTAACACTTTATTAATGTTGCAGAAAATTGGTATCGTATTATGGTTCAAGAAACTGAGTTACCGCCATTTTGGTAATTTTGCGAATATCAAAAAACCGCTATGCTACTTCTTAGATAATGTCTTTATGTTTCGGAAAATCTAAACAAAACCGTTTTTCTATGTTTCAGGACTTCTAAATCCATGAGGCCAGTGAGGTGCTACTTTTTGATGACCAGCCACACACGGAGCTGCCACCAACTTATTTTTTATTATTTTGTACAAGAAATTTTTTTTAAAATAGACTTAAATTGTAGCTAAATAACATTAAAAAAAAGCAAAGAGTCTCTGCATTGTTTCTATTCCTTAAAAAAAATTTAAGAAAAACGTTAATATTTTCCATCTCAGGATGGGGTCCCACCTTAAGTAAAAACTACCGTTTTTTGAAGTTCCCATGGGGCCAGAAGCACGGTAAATTTTTTCGTATTCTGGTGGTTTTGGCTAAAATTTATTTCTCAGTGTAAGATTATATACACCATTTGTATATTTCTATAGTGTATCTATACATTTGTTAAAATAAAAAAAATTAGTTTTCTTCTTTATGTGCTGGCAGTTAGTAGACGTAAATATGTTATGCATGCTTAAAATAGTTTTTCACTATTTTATTGTATTTTAAATCGTTTTTATAATTCAGTTTTCATTATTTAAAGTTTTTATGAAAACGCAACTGAATACTAATATAATAATTTTTAAAATAATATTTTAAAACTATTTATACCTTAAAAATTAAATTTTTTCAAACAAGATTTTAATCATTTGTTTAAATTTATGTCAATGAAGTCATAAAGTTTCGATTAATAATACCTTATTGAAATTTTTAGTTTTATAAAGTAACAAGTATTTACATAGTACAAATAAATTATATTCAAAACTGTTTCATCATTTAACACGTCTACTTGGAGAAACCCCAAATTCATGATTCAAGAAAAATATTAAAATGTAAGAAAATTACGAAACTGATGTTTCCAAATTGATGTTTTACTGAAAATATTGAATGGTAATTTTAAATTTTTGTGAATACAAATATTTTCATAAGAATTTAAATTTATTATTCACTTTTTCACAATTATTATTCTATTAGCTCAAAAATTGTCAGGTTTAGAAGATAAAATATATAATAAATGCCACTTTCTAATTTTTTTTAGAAACTTCAATATCAAAATTTTAAATGTATGAATAAAAACAACTTAAAAAAACATTCAGACAATTTGCCAGCGAGCAAGCAAGTGGTCTTATTTTAAATTAGTGGAATCACTTATGATTTAATTAAAAATGTTATTTAGTGCAATTAGAAAACAGAAAAGGCAATTAAAAATACATATTTATTAAGCAGCAACTTTATGTACATTTAAAACAACGTTTATCTTTCAAAATAAAAATAAAACCCTTTATGTTCTTAAAAAATAATAATACAAAATTTATATAAAACTTTTTTTTTAATAATGGCGATGCAGGGGATCTCGTTTTCTTCATTATTTATCATGCTTTTCTCAGCCTCGTCAAATAGTATTCTTCAAAGTCCTGATATGCCGCTGTCAAGAGAAAAATCTGCTTCCTTTATATGCAAAATTTTCTCCGTGAAGAATATGAAACAGGCTTAACTTACAAATAAACAACAGACTATAAAGTGATCCCAAAATTTGCACTAACAAAAAATTATATCCGTGATAATAATGCATCGGCTCTTTTATGCAACTCGACTGAGCAATACGTAATAGTGTAATTCGAACACTGCCAGTTCAAATCTAGTAGGTTTCGTGATCCTCGACGACTCCTTTGTCAAATTCTTGAAATAAATATGATCCACCAGTGCATCCACCGGTGGCCCATGTAACCAGTTATCAAAATGTTAGTACGAAAAATACTACAAATGCTTCCTTTTCAATTGGTGTAATCTTTCATCCTGTTGAAGGTTTAACAGGTGAAAGTTGGATTTTAATCACCAGGTGAGTCTTTATTGTAACACAGAAGTATGATGCATAATCTGAATTACCAATATGAGCCTAGAATGAGTAAAATTAAATTATATTTTGTCGTCAGCCATTAAGGTAGAGGGGGTGAGATTGTAATAGTTTTTCAGTGGCCCATCTATGGCCAAGAGTTTAATTTCCGCCACACTCATGAGCCACACCTGTTCTTAGACTGGACCCATTCATGCATCCATTCATTCATCCACGGATCGTAATTTTGACCAGAACCAGAGAACGATCAATCTCCAGTTCTGGAGCCGCGATGGCTCAGAGGATAGAGCGTTCGCCTTCCAATGACGCGAACCGGGTTCGAATCCCAGTCGATACGAATTCCGCATCCGGCTTGCACTGACCACAGTGCTGACGTGAAATATCCTCAGTGGTAGACGGATCATGGGTTAGAGTCCCCTTGCCGTCAGGCTAACCGTGGGAGGTTCTCGCGGTCTTCCTCTCCATGTAACGCAAATGCGGGTTAGCTCCATCAAAAAGTCCTCCACGAAGGCAAATTTCTCCCAATACTCGATCCAGGAGTTCCCTTGTCTTCTGGATTGGGTTCAAAATTACAAGGCTACGGAGTTGAACATTAGTAGCCGTAAACCCATTAAGTTGGGTCGGCTGTTCAACGACGGTTATAAAATAAAAAATCTCCAGTTCTGTCCCGCAGAAGAATAATTTGTCATGGAAACATGGTCGACTTTGTGACCCGATTGATTTAACGTGTATCAGTCACCATTTACTACGTGGTAAGTTTTCGGTCGGCTGGATTCGAACTGCCGTTTTCACGAAGCTGAGTCCCAACTATTATTTTTTTTTAAATTTTATTTATTAAATTAAATTTATGCGCTAAATATATATTCTAATAAAATTCTATTTTAATACTTTTACAGTCCTCTAAAAATGAGGAGAAATCATGAAAGTCAAGTAGATGGCTGTAATTATTTTAGTCCTCTAAAAGTTGATTTGTGGTCAAAATTACCTCTCCAGACGCCCTAACGTTAATGCATTACTAACAAGAGAATTTTTATGTGAAGTGGGAGTTAATCCTGTATTTTCTGCACTGTCATGCACAGAATCAAATAAATAGGTACAAAGACTCCATCAAAGCTAAAAACTAATAGTACATGTGATAATAAAAGAGCCACGGAATTGGCATTAAACATTCCCAGTCATTTTATGGGTACATGGGGAAATATCCGATAGTACCACCGTTTTGGTATGTCAAACCGATTCGAGGTAAATACTTTACCTGCAGTAAACAAAGAAGAATGTGGAACTTGCGGCAGACCAAACCAAACTCACCTCAGAAGTACAATATAAGATAAAATAGTGCATTTTATAACTCAAATGCTCAAAATGTTTTAAGTCGATGATAAATTAGTCGTGCTGATACTAGATTCAGCAAATAAAATACTGAGAAAATGTCATAGTCTTAGTACTATTACAGCAAAGAAAAGGGAACATTCATACGTTATGAAAAAGATGGATCGGTCAATCAAAAATATCAATCAAAACAAAATTATAAGATTCTTGTCACATATTATCATGGTCAATTCGAGGGTAACGGAGAGTTTGGTGTGATAAAAACAATTTCGTGCAAATAAGAGGAAGGTAACTTGGCCCTAAATGTTCCCGCGTTATGCATGAAAGATGTAAAACCTATTCAGTCTCACGAATTGATAACGATTTTACTGGGATTCAAATGCGTATTTACGGAACCGGTATAACCTGCGTCAGTGGTAGAACATAAAGTAGAATTTTTCCACCGAATAGACCAAGATTCCATATTTATAAAGTGCAAATGTTTTATCAATCAGAAGTTGATCGCCTTGTTCAGTTTTGTAGGAGCTAAAACTAATGAAAGTGTCGGAGGCGGAAAAAATCTATCCCATCATGTGAGTTGCTAAAAAGAAAACTACGATTCGAATGTGCATAGACAATCGAAGTTTAAATCTGGTTACTAAGGTACACTGTTTTTTTCATGCATGACATACAATAAATGATTTTGACATTTGGAAATGCAAAATGACTAACTTGTCTTCATTTCCAAAAAGCAATTATCAAATAAAAATGAGAGAAAGTAGCGAGAATTCGACAGCATTCACTACCTCTAATGGATTATGCCAATGGAAGGTGATGCCGTTTGGGCCATATGGAGTATCAAGAACCTTCCGGAGAACAATGAATCCAGTTTTACGGAGGCACTTCAGGTATACATGGGTCTACATAGATAATATAGTAATATTTTTAGAAACGTGAAAAGCATATGGAACACCTACGATAACTACTAAATTTGAAAGAGATGAGTATTTTAGTAAAATTTAAAAAAGTGTACTTTTTCTTAAAAAAAATTTGCATAAAATTGGAAATGGTAAGCAAGGGCTTGATGGCGATAAATAATTGCTAAGCAAGCAATTTAAAGTACCAGAAACGTAGCAAAAAATACAATCATTCTTGCTTTTGATGAATTTTTATCGAAACTACATTCAAAATATCGCCAAATTAGCAGCACCGTTGTTGGATCTCGCAGAAGGCAAGAAAAAATTAGGAAGTTTCAGCTTTATGTGTACACCCGCTATAGAGATTTAAATATATTACTTGGATATAGCACAATGTTTCTTTATTATTTTCAAGCCTGAATAGATCAACACTGAAGTTTTTTTTTTCGCAGATGAAACTCCTCTCCTGTTCACTTCTGCTGTCAAAACTTTTGTAAATATCTACATATTTGTCGATTGTTTCTATTTAGATTGTTTTGAGATATGAGCTCGCAAACCGCTTTCAAATGACTAACTTGCCCAAACATTCGAGTAAGGGTAAGTGTTTATGAAAAAAATTTTATTTGTATTTCACACCAAAGAAATCTAATAAAATTTTATAAACAGCACTTGATTACCATTAAAAATTACTTACGTTAGAAATTTATTCAGTATTTGGGGACAAAAAGACTGGGGATTCTAAATTAAATTTTCGGCTGGCTGCGAATTTAAAACATAATATTTCTTTAAGCAGTTTCATACATCTAGGAAAAGACAACAGAAGTAACTTCATAAAGATAATTTTATTTTACGTCCTAAAAACCTTGCTTATTGTTTATGGGCAAAACTTTAATTGCTACAACACTGCTGAATTATAAAGAAATCCACCAACCTTCAAATAGCTCGCACTTTTTTATTTTTTAGTACATGATTAAAAAAACTATTAAACTGTGAACTGAAAATAAATGTTTGCGCCTTAAGTACTGCACGAAACCATGAAAGTTTTATGAAGTTTATAATCCTAAGAATCTCTCTGAAAAAGAAAATTTATTCAATGTGTATTCAAATTTTTAAAGTCCTTTATTTTGAGCTTTGTCAACGAAGTGAGATTGCTGCAAAGAAGCTGTCCTCTTTCCCCTTCTTTGATTTTTTAGAAACTTCAAGTAATAAACGTTGTCAATGCCCTCTTTGCCGACCCAAAACAAAAAGGATCGTCATGCCAAACACTTTAATTGCGGAAAATGCTGAAACATTTTCGTCAGTAGCTTGTTTTTTTTCAAAGCATACGTAAATATCTATGATATAAAACTGTTTTATAATGTTATTATACTTAAAAAAAGGTAATTTTCTATATATTGAAACTATTACCATTAAATATACGAAATAATGTTTTAAAAAATCTTTTCTTACTTTTTATAATAATATTTTAATTTAAAATCAAATATTTATGCTCATTTTCTTATTGTAGTCAAAATGACCTCAATGGTTTTTCTAGGTAAATAAAAATGTCGGTCATTCTAGCGTTAAAATTAGTACCATTATCAATCACAATTCCAATGCTTGATCCAGGATTTTGAATTAAGAAAAAATAATAAAATAATCATTGCAAAAAATTTGTTTAAATTTTCAGCATCAAAGTATTATATGTGAGACTAATACCTCGCATTTCTACCATTTAGTATTATTTCATGATAAAAGAAAAGTAATTCAAACATTTGAAGGCCTTACGTGTCCTTGACCTTTTTATTCGAATAAATAATGCCCTATCTGAACATTATCCGACATTTCTTTTTTTTCTCTAGACATTTATTAAAAAAAAAAAAAAAAAAAAAAAAACGCAAATAAAGATCAAGAAAAATATCGATATTGTGCGTCATAAAGCTACAGGATCAGAACTAAAATGCAATAACTCCTGGTTTCGAAACCATTTAGAAAAAAAATTTTATTTGACCTAAGGGAATAAATATTTATATTTTAATGTAAAATGTGAACATTTTTAATCTCTTTAGATCAAGTTATCTAAATTTTCAGTACAAACTAAAATCGAAAACAGCATTTCTTTCATTAATTTGAAAAGATATGCTCTGTTGAAATATTTTTTTTTTTTTACAAATAGAGTTCTTAATTAATTAAATGCGATGTAAATTCAATGATTTTGAATAAAAAAAATTATAATGAAATCATTATTTAAGCTTTTTCAGGAAAACCATGAGTAAGTTTTCAAATCGATACATCAAGAAATACCCTTCAGAATAAATAATTTTCTTTTTTACATTATATTAAGTAATTGCTTGTTAAGTTTACAATTTGTTACGTTAATGTGATGCAGCATTTGTAAATTGCCGGAGGAAAATTCTCTTTAAAATTATGTGTAATTAATGTAAATATTTTATTTGGATGGCGAGATTTTTCATAAGACGAATAAGATAAAAATAGTGTTCTTGAATTCTGTACATAAACTCTTATTTTAACTGTTGCTGAATAATAAAAAAAGAGCCGTGTACTCAGGGGATAGAAAGCTAGCCTCCCAATGAGGCGACCCGGGTTCTATCCTTAGAATAGCTGGACGATTCGAATACCGCACACGGCTGACATGGACCACAGTGCTGACTTAAAATATCTTCAGTGGTAGACAAATCATGGGTTAGAGTCTGCTTGCCGGCAGGTTTAAAGGTTTTCGGGGATTTTCTCTCTATGTAACTTAAATGCGGGTAAATTTTTCACAATACTTTATCCAGGAGTCCTTTTCTCTTCTGGTTTGGGTTCAAAATTACAAGGCTACAGTGTTGAACATTAGTAGCCGTAAACCCTAAATTGGGTCAGTTGTTCAACAACCATTATCGAAAAATAATAAAATACTGAACCGTGGGGAGATCAGAGGATAGAGCGTTCGCTTTCCAATGAGGTGAATCGAGTTCGAATCCCAGTGATGGCTGGTCAATACGAGTTCCACAAACGGCTCTCATTGATCACATTGCTGACGTAAAGTAACCTCAGTAGTAGTCTGATCATAGGTGTGAATCCTCTTGTCGTCAGGGTAACAATGGGAGGCTTTCGTGGTTTTCCACTCCATGTAAAGCAAATGAGAGTTAGTTCCATTCAAAAGGCAAATTTCACCCATTACTTAATCTAGGAGTTCTCTTGCGTTTTGGATTGAGTTCAAAATTGCAAGGCTGCGAAGTTGAACATTAGTGGTCGCACACCCAAAAAATT
Organism: Parasteatoda lunata; assembly: GCA_949128135.1. Taxonomy (NCBI): domain Eukaryota; kingdom Metazoa; phylum Arthropoda; class Arachnida; order Araneae; family Theridiidae; genus Parasteatoda; species Parasteatoda lunata. The sequence continues at coordinate 110,634,620 of OX421974.1, read as the reverse complement.
GGGTCGGCTGTTCACGACGGTTATAGAAAAATTAAATACTATTATGAAACGAAATATCATGTAAACTAGTTTTAATTCAATATATATATATATATATATATATATATATATATATATATATATATATATATATATATATATATATATATATATATATATATATATATATATATATATATATATATATATATATATATATATATATATAATATATTGAATTAAAATTAATCATTTTATAACTCAAGAAATGAAATAACTTACTTTATATAACTTTAGAAATACAAAAAAAAGAAAACATTTTAATACAATTCATCATACATATCAACGAAGTTTAAAGCTTTTAGAGGTCTGAGGGACCAACAATAAATATCAAACGAGAAATAGTGTTTTTGAACATCCTATGAAGAAAAAAAAATTGAGCAATAAAGTTGTAACTTGTAACAATTGTTAGAAGCTAATTTTTTGAGTCATATTTTTTTGCCCTAACTTTAAAAATATTCAATAAAATTAAACAAAATTTTTAAAGCAATTTAAAACTTATTATTAAACACAATTTCTTTTTGGTGCTTGGTTTTTTTTTTTCGTCAGTGTATATATATACAAATATGTAATGAATTGTTATTTTATTTTATTTTATGTTATTTTATTTTATATCGTCGTTGAACAGCCGACCCAATTTCGGGTTTACGACTACTAATGTTCAACTCCGTAGCCTTGTAATTTAGAACCTAATCCAGAAGACAAGGGAACTCCTGGATCAAGTATTGGGAGAAATTTTGCCTACGAGGTGGTCTTTTTAATGGAATTAACCCGCATTTGCGTTACACGTAGAGGAAGACCACGAGAACCTTCCACGGTTAGCCTGATGGCAAGGGGACTCTAACCGTCTACCACTGAGTATATTTCACGTCAGCACTGCAGTCGGTGCAAGCTGGATGTGGAATTCTTATCCCAGCCAACGCCGGGATTAGAACCCGGTTCACGAAGGAACCCGGTTCCTTCGTGAACCAATAATTGGATGAATCTAATAATTGGTTCACGAAGGTTGGAATCCAATAATTGGTTCACGGGTTGAATCCAATAATTGGAAGGCGAACGCTCTATCCCTCGAGCCATCGCGACTCTATGAATTGCTATTTAGAAAATATTTAAAAATCTTTCAGAATTTATAGAAATCCATTATATTCTAATAAACATACGCAGATGCAGTTGACAAAAACTAGAGCAGATACATGATAGATAATATACTATAGCCCAAAAGAATATAAATAATGAAAAGTGCTGTAACTGAGCAGCATTCATTAACACCTCATACCTTTGAACGAAAAATTATTGGGTATCGTCATAGAAACATGGTGAACAGCAAAAGCTGTGAGCAATGTTGCGTTTAGCTGGACCCTACACTTTCAACAGTGACACGAGAACGTAAAAATTTTAAATATAAAACCAGAAAATTAAATCTACAGTCAAAGCAAATCCAATTTCTAGCCAGGTCCATGTACATGGTTATCATAACATTAACAGCCACCCCTTATAAATTATTGGATTCAAGATGGTGCGTCATAATTGAATATAAATGACAGTGTCGGTTTAGGCATTTGTGGACAGTGAAAATCTCAAAAAGTAAATTTAATTTTGACCAAAAGGTGATTGATAAAATTAAACAGAAAATTATTGTAAATAAGTTTAGCTTTAAAATTTTTAACTTAAAATGTAAAATTAGCTTTGCAGTTGTAAATTCTTTTGAATCTGATAATTTGAAAATTAATAATACCCCTGAGTGCCCTGACACAAATGCAATTGAATCAGTTCTGTAGACTGAGTACCTCATAACCTTAACATTCCTTTACATCAATGTTAAGGTGTTAAGAGGTTTTATTATTTCTCAAATTATCAGACTCAAAAGACTTTGCAAAACAAAAAAAAAAAAAAAAAAACTTTGCATTTGAAGTTGAAAATTTTAGTGCTGATTTTCTAAAGGATGTATTAAAGCTAATTTAAAATCTAATTTTCGAAAAAAAAAATTTAAAGCTAATTTTCCAAGTAAAGTTCCAAATAAATTTATCAATCCTTTTTTGGCCTAATTTAACTACTATTAAAGATTTACCCTGTCCACAATTCCTAAAGCGTTTCATTAATTTATGAAGCACCATCTTCAATCCATTGAGGATGGCTGTTGATGTTGTAATATCTGTGTACGTGAACCAGGCTAGAATTTCGTTTTGCTTTGACTATGGGTTTAAGGTTTTGGTTTTATACTTAAAATTTTTTTCGTTCTCATGTTATTATTGGCAGTGTATGACTGTTTTAGAAAAAAAATAGAAATTAACCAAATTTTTGTAATTTTCACTGTGGAATCCATTTCTCTTCAATCGTTATGTTAAGATCAGATTGGCCCAGAACTCCTCATCCTGTAAAGATGTTTGCTTGTCCAAACCCTGCCCAATATTATAGATATTTGCATGATAGATATTTATAAAATTTTTCAAGGTAATAGGATTCTTTGACTGACTGTATTGTTAAGGTTCCTTTTTATATCTACTACGCATTCAATGTCTAATTGTTTGGAGAAATGGAACACAACAGGTCTAGTCTTAAGTGCTGCTCGATTATATGTATCTCTACCTTCATATTCACATACATATTTAATTCTAAATCACAGTCTTTAGCGCAACAGACCGTTCCATGGCCTTGGAATGATAAAGAATTCATAGTAATTTTCTAATGAAAGTAGTATCAGAATTGATGACTGATTTAAAATCATTGGGGGGGGGGGGTGATATACCACACAAGAATCCGAACAATGGTTTGAATGAAATTTTAAATAATAATCATGAAAGTAAACTGAAGATTGAATAATTATATTGCAGTACGGAATTAATTAGCCATTTCCTAAGTCACGGTTTGTCTTGTATTTAAAATCCTTCTAATTTACAATCTCAGAACTCGATTGACGACAGTTAGACGTCTGGAATGGGCCAAAAGGTCATGATTTATCAATTCTTCTATACAAAGCTACAAGGATTGACAATTTAGTGATTTTAGATGAGAAAGAAGGGAGTCATATGACAGTCGAGATCATTTATCTTTTCTTTTAAATTCGTGTTTTGTTCTTAAAGGGACAAGGGGGAAAAATTAAATGCTTCAGCAGCATTATTCTTCGCGGAGAGGCAAAGAACTTGATCATATTTTGACAGAACTTATTTAAATCAAAAATTATTTTTGATTCCAATTTTTTGAATGTGTATAAAATGTACAAAATTGAATTTTAGAATGAAAGAAAGTGTATAATCGGGATTCATATGATGTTTAAAAAATATGAAGAACATGCTAGATATTCATTTATATAATAAATAAGACAGTTACGATTTCAAAAATGCTAAATTAACTTACTTATGAAAGGTATAAGATCCTCCTTTTATTTTATTATACAACAAAATGAAGCAAAGTACACTAGCGTGCAAGAGTTTTTGGTCAAGGCGTGAAAGGCATTTTAACCTTTCTATGCGCTTTATTTAATTTTTTTTTTATATATATATATTTTTTTTTTTTGTAGTTCCGTTTTATTTAGTCAAGCCAGCATATATATTACACTTGATTTCAAAATTTTTACTTTTCTTGCAATTTATTAGAAAATTTTATCTTCTTCGGATTAAATTTAAATCTTTGCACTCAGTTCAGTTGAATATTTCTTTTTCATATATAATTCTAGTCTTATAAGAATTAATTCTTCAAAAATAAATGTCAATATTAAATTAAAATCACGATTTCCGTAAATAAATATGCAACACTTATGCTTGTTTGTTAAAATTGAATCTTTCAATTGTATTTTCATCCAATTCTTAGATGTAAGAAAATTGCTTCATGAAAAACAAGTACTCGACTGATATGAAAATTGCATTTTACTTAAAGTGAATTTCAAAGCACTAACTTTGCTTTCTGGTTGATAAGCATATTAGGAATGTTTAGGAATAAAATTATACATTATTTATTACATTTCCAATCCACCATCTATAATATTGAGTTTGACCAAAGACTTTTGCACTCTAGCGTAAATCACCATAGTGACTTTAAAATTTCCATCTTTTAATTTCCTTCCACTGAAATAACAAGAGGAAACTGTAAATAGAAAATTTCTCTCTTGATTCGCTTTCATTTCACGCGGTTTCATTATAAGAACAAAATTTCACTTGGTGCGAGGGCTCTTTTCACGTTACAACTCTACGGTATTAATTTCTGCAATGACAGTAGAATTTTCCTCCTACGGTAAAAGTAAAACTTTTCAAACAACAGTTGGGCTTCTTATGCCAATCAAGTAAAGGCGATATTTAAAAACTCTTTAATATAGTGTGCAAAGATGCAAAACTAGTTGTATTATTAAAAAGTTTTTCATTCTTCATTATATTTTTGTTGTAATATTGCCACCAAATTCTTTTTTACTATGACGGGACCAATTCATACAGTTATCCTATATTACTTTAGTTAGAATAAATATAAATAAATATGAAGGCATATATTTTAATTACTTAAAAATGTTCAGAATTATGAGAATTATAAATTGTGATTCAAACTTTGACTGAAGAGTAAAAATGGGATGAATGCGAGTTAATTGATTGCTTAAAAATTTGATAACTAATTTGCTAGGATCTGTAATTAGTTAAAATTATTGTTTTTTTTTTTTTTTTTTTTCATCATACGCAATTTTTCCGCTTCATTTTTGCTTTTTGTCATAAACTTCACATATTTACTAATGTTAATAAACGGTTGTAAATACCGGTTACACTTTCTTTCTCAGTATTAGCATAACGTTTACCTATAGTTTTGAAATATTTTTATAGTGACTTATGGAGAAAATGTTTTAAAGTAGCCTAATATTATCTAAATCATATTGTACAGATTATACTGTCCAGATTTATTTGAAATTTCTATAACAAGGTTTAAAAACGTATACAATTTACAGCTTACCTTTTTCGTCTCACATAAAAACTAGATATCAGCGTTTGGTTAAAAAAAAATTAACAAAATCTCCAAAATTAAATTATAGTGTTATATTATTATCAAGAAAGCTTGAAACCTTGAATGAAGGCCATTATTATTTTTTAATGAAACATGATTGTAAATTTTTGAATAAAATATTTTATTATAATTTGGGTGAACAAAATTCTAACTCGAGGTTTTTTTGTTAAAGAATATTTAATCCGTGATATTTATATAACAGTGAAAGTATCCAAACGCTATTGAAACATTCCAAAATCTGTAGTCTTATTTATTCTAGACACTCAGAAATCGCATCAAAGACGAATCCTACTACCTAACCCTACAAGCTATTTCTTGAGTAACACTGAAACGGAACTATCTGACGTGATCCTATTACTGATGATCAGTTATTTTTTTTATCTTCTTTATTCTTTTTCTTTCTGGTGTAATTGAGTAAATAAATAAGATAAAATATCTCATGTTTTTCAGAGTGATTTATAAAAGGAGCCGCAATGCTTGTTTCTTAATACTTAGAACATTACTTCGTATTTAAATTACTCAGAAAACAGGAGATTAATCTAAATTAAGAAGTTTTGTTTTTATTTGAATGAATAGATAAAGTTATTTTCAGTTATAAATTCTATTTTTTGCAGTTTTTTTTTTTTTTTTTTTTTTTTGCAGTTAAAAATTCCAATTCTATTTCTAAAATCTTTGTTACCTAGATCATTTGAATTTTAGAATAATATTTCACATTTTAATAAACTTTTGAGTTTGACTGAGACGTAATCCCATTTTGTTGTCCATGTTGGGGAAATATTGATATTTATGTGGCACCTATATTCATTAAAGGAGTTTAATAAACTTCGAAGATAATCCTTCTATTGTACCATTTTACTATTTCTCAATCTTTTCAGTTAGTTAAGAAACAAGTTATTACTTCATGTTGCATGTTTTTGTATGACATATATCTATTTATGTACGTTGATATGCAAATTTTGCGAAATGAACACATCGTCATATCTCCTATATGACTGAATAAGTGCCTACTGCCAATGTGTTTGGAACTAGTTTACATTATGATTTTACCCTTTTGTTTCTTGAAATTGATTGCATCTTTTGCTTAGAGGGAAACTTTATTTTCTTTAGTATGAGTATTTTGCTCTAACATTCAATAAGCTGTTCTTTTTATTAATGCATAACTATAATTTCTTATGAATTTGAAAGTGGGCTGATTCATAATATTTTTCAAATTTTTAATAACTACAACGTATTTAGAACCCTTTAAATCTGAATACAAATAAAATAAAAAGGTAGATATGATTAAGGTTTCGACATAATTTCTTATTGACTGTAACAATATTACTTCTAAATAAATCAATTAAATTTCTGAAACACTGCACCCGTGATATATTGAACATGATTTAACCAAAACGATATTAATTTTATATAAAAATCACTCAAATATATTCATTTATAAATATTTATTTTAGTCTGGAAAACTTAGGCACTCACAATTACACATTAAAAAATGTACTTTAATACAACTCACTCAAAACTGAATTTGTGATTAGTGAATGAATTTATGCTTCCTTCATGTTTAATATGCATTTCGAAATCGTGAAACTTAAGAGATCGGGTGCATTGGTGAAATATTTTGTTTATTACTTTTCATAAGTCTGATAATTTTTTTAATATTATTTAACATAGTTGTGAGCAAACTATTTTCTTATTGCTTGCCATAGTTGCGATAAAATTATTTTTTTATTATTTGCCATAGTTACGATTAAGCTATTTTTCTTAATTATTATTTGCTTTTTTTTATTATTATTTAAGTAATGTCTTCTGCTAACTCTTTCAAAAAGTTTACTTTCAAACTTATTTTCGACAGCAAACAAAGTCTTATCTGTTTAAGCAAAATATATAATAGAATTAAGAAATTACTACATCGAAAGTTATTTCTTTTGTTATCTTATTTTTGTCTATGTAAGTTTCAAAAGAAAAGTACAAATTTTTCTATATTTAAGAAGTTATTATTCTATTCTTATTTGTTTAATATCATTGCTTTTTTATTTGAAGATATTGAATTTGCATTTGAAATAAAACGTTTGGGGAACACCAAATATTTTCATAAATTGTGACTGCATTTTAATTTTCATAATTTTCGCAAACATCAATATTTCTATAATGTATAAAATACTTAAGATAATTTCGCAATTCTGTTGCATTCCTTAAGTTTTTAGGAATTTTTTTAACTCCTGCCAGAATTTTCACTTGCATTTGAATAAAACAATAAAATAATAAAAAAAATTTGAAACTGAAAGCTTAAAAATAAGAAAAATAAATTTAAATATTATCCAAAGTATAAAAGTATTTTTTTAAAAGTAAAACTTTAAAAACCGCATTTAATACGAGAGGAAAAAAGAAAGGAATGAGGTTTGAAGTTCATTGATTTTTGTTCTTTTGTAGTAATTTTTTATACGTATCCTTTAACTGCAATTTATAATTGCCAAGCAGTTTTGATTTTTACGTTTTCCAATCTCTTTTTTTTCTTCTTCAAATTACCCAAACTGACGTAGAGAGTTAGCAACAGAACTAGTTTATCGGGTTACATTTAATGCAAATATATAACTGATTCAACTAATTGCACTTTGTTAATTTAATGTACCCGAAAATTGAAAGTACCTTATGTGTCTGAAAACCAACTTGAAATCTACAATTTGGAAAAACTCGGGCATATACTAGGCTCTCATGTTGACGACAAAGAAAATATTATTTAATAAATTGGCTTACAAACTCCAATAGTTTAAATTGATTTACATAATAATAATTTGAAAAGATTAAATGTAGATAAACATAGTATTTATTAATCACCACCTTTAAAAGATGATTTTAAGAACTTTTTCAATTATGAAACTAGAAAAGAATGGAAGTAAGATATTTCAAATTATTATATAAGTCATAAGAAAACAAAAACTTTTTTTTCTCCAGAATCTCGTGTATCACTATTGTTGTACGGCCGCAAAAATAAGAAATCCAGCTTGAGTCTCTGATGAAACTACAACTTTTTAACAATTAATATAGTGTTCATTTGATTCAGCAGTTCAGCTTTGAAAAGGTAAAATGTAAGTAACATCTCTCAGGAATATCTAACTTATCTTAGTAGTAATGTGTGTTTTCCACATTCAAATCCTATCCCCATAGTAAATGCAAGATAGTGACTAAAGCTCCCAATTAGTGGGGAAAAACAATAGTTCACTTTAAACAGGTTTACCACGAAACCACAGATTTTTAAAATATATTCAATTTTTAACTTTAAAGTGTAAGGTCGCTATATGTTGAAGTTTAATAAATTACCATTGATCCATAAATTGACTCTTTTCTGCTATGCTATGCTTTAAAACATTTCTTTTTATTTCTCTTTGTATCTGATCACTCTCGGCAAAGGCAGTTAATAACCTTGAAGCTTGTGTATAATTTTAGTTTTTTATATCTTCAAGTATTCATTTAGGACTAAAGTACACCTAAACTATAATAAAAAAACCTAAGTATAAAGTATCAGAAGTATTAAATATCAAAATTTTTGAAATACAGTATTTAAAAAAATAATAATTTTAAATAATCTTTTCAGAAATTAGTACATTTATTAGAAAAAAATAACTAGATCTAGAATCTACATAGCTAATAATTGAAAATACATCATTCTATCAATAATTTGAAAATAGGAAAAAAATAAAATCACAATAATAATTTGTAAAAAAAAATTAAAAATGCTTTTTTTAAAATATTTGATGGCTATCATTTAAAACTCAGTTGGAATTAAAAATTATAATAAAAATTTGTTTGATACGTTTCACAAAAGCACTTGCATGGTAATAAATTTATTACTGCTAAATTTATTTAGAAAAAATTTAAATATATTTTTGAAGAGAAGCTTTAATTTGTTTCAGGATCTAATTCAGAGATTGAAAATTCAGCAATTAAATAACAACGTTACATTTATTTATGTTAATTATTTTAAGAGCCTAAATATAGGCTCCTATTTTCAAGACCTGTCAAACGTGAATGGGAAGAAACAACTTTAAATGGAAACTTTGCTTTTTATATTTTAAATTACTTTTGTTTCTTCTTATTCATGCCTGACAAGTCTTCCCATTGACAGTAAGAAATTTTTAATGCAGAAGAATCATATTTGCAGCATTAATAATTCAATAATGTTTCGCTCTGGAGTTAAGCTCTTAAGCGGGAAATTTTGTTTTCTTCCCTTTTTTTTTGGGGGGGGGGGGAGATTTGTTCTCAATTTCAAGCGAATGAAGTTTCGTTCATCAGAATGAAGTCATCAGTAAACTTATAAATAATTAGATAAGAATGCAAATCGCTTACATTACTCCTTGCCCCTAAACTTAAATGAAATGTACATATGAAAATACAGCCAACCCAAACATGATCCTACAAAAAATGATCAATAGAAATCAATAAAAACATTTATTGATATCAATAGACTGCTATTGGTCTGTACTTGTTTTCATTGACATTTCAGCTGATGCCAACTGATATCAGTAGTGTATTGGTATCAATAGATGTTGAACAGTAGGGTATTCTATTGGTCTGTACTTGTTCCTATTGATATTTCAACTGATATCAGCAGTGTATTGATATCAGTAGATATTGATCAGTAGTTGCGCTATTGGTATACACTTGTCTGTATTTCACACATTAACTGATGTCTACTGACATCATTAGGGTACTTGTATAAATAGATGTTGATCAGTTATGTATTCTGCATGTTTTATCAATATATGAACTGATATCAACGAATTTTTTTAACAGCACCCCACTGAAAATAATCTTAAGATTTTCTTAAGAAAATAACATTTTCTGAAGAATTTCTTAAGGTTTAACTCTGTCTAAAAAATATCTTAAGAATTTTTGAAGACATTTTTAATGTCTTTAAGATGAAGTAAGTTTGAACAAAGATTTTTTAGGATTTTTTTCAGTTTACACAAAATTTATCTTGTGATATTTTCGATAATGATCAGACCTTAATTTCTGTGTAATTCTGTGAGAATTTCAATAATTCTCTAATTAAAGCATATATTTTAAAGGTTTTTTGCTTTTTTTTTCGTTCTTTCATGGAATGCACAAAATAATAATTTGAGATTGAAAATAAAATGTATTGTTTGACTTCTATTTTAAATGTTATCTTTTACTGCTTTTGTCATATATCAACTGTCATCTGCAGAATTTAATATACCAATCAGATCAATTTTAATCAAGCAAAAACCCTCATATTATTAAAATTTGAATGATTGGAACTTTCTCCAAGTTGAATGTATAACCAATTCACTCTCCTAGATTCGAATTTTAAGTTTATATTAATTTGATATACTTGATTAAGAAAAATATCGTATATTTACAGAAGTTATTAGTTTTATTTTTTCATGAATTGTTGTAAAAGTTGCATGTAGCATTCACATTAACAAAGCAAGTTTAATTTTGCGAATTTTTAAAATTTGTGTTTATTAATTTTGTATTAAAGTACATATGTTATATCTTTACTCATTAAAGCTGTATGGACCGTTTTCGTTTACAAATGCTTTGAGCTTACAGTTTAGTTCATTTACTGAGCATTCCCCAACCTATGTAACCCAACATTCCAGAGGTCCGAAGAACCCAGGCTCCTCGATCGGATACGGAGACCACACAGCCGTCAGCCAGATGACGCGTGTGCGGTCCTGTGTACCTAGTTCTCAATCTTACAACCCTACAGACCCAATTAGCTAGTCTGTCTGATCTTGCGGCAAAGGAAATGAGAAAAGAAAATGTTGGAGCATGGCACACAGAATTAAAAATAATTAGAGATTTAACTACTATGAATTGAAAAAATTATAATTAAATGGAGTAATAAAAATTAGCTAATTGATTGGATGGTTGCATCACTAAGACATATCATTAATTTAAAAATATTGGGTGAATTCGATATGGCTTGAAACTATCAGTGTTGCGCATTTGACATAGTTAGTTCACATTGGGGTGCTACAATATTTGAGTACATCAGATTGATAAAATTTTCTTAGATTACAATTGTATACATGGGTTACATAGGTTACATAGGTTTACAAAGTTTGTTACATAGGTTTGCTGCAATGGTATCATTATAATGAATTATTTCATTGATTACATTACTATTGAGCAATAATTATGCAGAAACATTACTTTTGCCATATAACTTAATTTGTTTACAGTAGTTAAATTTGGTTATTTATTACATATAGTTACATTTACAATTAAATAATGCATTTGCAGGTTTACAATGCATTGTTCCATTACAAGTTACCATACCATAGTCTTAAAGTTAAATAGTTTACATTACATAGTTACTTACATAGTTAATAGCCATTGGAATTGAGCTAATCAAATCTTGATAATTAATTATATTATTAATGGTATCATTCGGGAGTTAAATTAAGAGCTGTGCCAATGAGTATCGGGTGATTTGGTCTAGTAGGGAAAAAAAGGATTTTGCTACGAAACTTGGTCTCCGGAAAAGCAAACCTGAGGTTTGCTTTCGCCTTCCCGTGGTACCGACGACCGGATCTATAGAACTGGTCCAGTCGCCTCCAGGGTGGCATTGTATCTTGTACAATGTTTTTCCCAACTCATACTTGAAGATTTGGTGGCCCCGACATTAAAAGAATAGAAAAATTAGGATGATCTGAAAAATGATTGTGATCTTACAATCGCCGACTCTGTTGAGCTAACTCTTTCGGAAATCCACACACTCCACAAAAGTAATTTACGTTCAAATTGGCGCCGACCGGTCTGTGTAGGTGTTAGGGAACTGCCCTTGCTCCAGAAAGGTTCTGGGTTCGAATCCCGGGGAAGGCATGGATGACCTACAAATCTGCCCATTAGATACCTGTATGACCTAGGTCATTCTCTAGGTGGGCATTGGGAAAAATACGTTAAACTTGGCTCCTCCCACCAGTTCATAACTGGTACACTGCAAAGGGTCTGAGCCTGTCTCTGTTATGCAGAGGCCCCAGCACACTACAATCGGCCTGATCACTTGAGATGCATGAAACTTCGAAATGGGGAAAATATTTTTTTCCTGTTCCTTCCCGCTAGTCTTGATGACTTTCTTAATTATTTATGAACCTCCTGGAGGAAGCTGTTGGTTCTGCAGAAGATTTTCGATGTTCTCAGGTGATAGGGTCTTATGGACCTGGTGAAGGCTTTCCTACACAAGGGGTATGTGTAACAAAAACAACATTGATGTAATAATAGTTTGCAAATGCTTGTTTTAGATAGGAATTTCACGCAATAAGGTAATAAATAAAATCATTATGGATGCAACATTCAATTAGTATTTAATAACTTTCAATATTATTCTATTTCATTTTTAGGTGAATTACGTAAGTAATATGCAAAACTTCAATGACTTTCTTACGAATTATTGATTTAACTACGGTAACGAAGTTTTAATTTTCTGTATATTTTTAAAATACTAAATTAGTCTGAAGAAATGAGATAAGCTCATATTTTCTATTCACCTTGCAGACTTAATGGTCCGCATAAACTTCCGGAGCAAACGGAACTTATTTCTTTTCTAATGTTTTTACTAAGGCTGATTCAATCATCGCTGATTATTATGAAAAATTCATTTTTAGGAAAAAAAACCTAAAAGTTAAATAAAGGTTCTTTGAATACATAAAAGTTAAAAAGGAAATAAACGTTCTTTGAAGTGTGTTTGTTTTTAAAGTCTCTAAGTAACTCAATATAAAAATCTGTATGCAAGCATTACCTGGAATTATTACAGAATAAAGCTCTACACTATTTTTTTTTAACATGGGCTATATTTGTTTCTACTCAGTGATGAAGCCAAGGGCCCATGTTATTCCTCTCCTGAAATTTTGAGTAAAAAAAATATATATAATCTCAACAAAAAGAACTTTTCTGTATATATTTCTTAAAATTTTTCCAAAAATAATTTTTTATCTAATATATACAGTATTCTTATTCTTTAAATCTCAAGATTTCATCAAGCGTAATTTAAAATAAAATTGGTACTTTCCAATAATGTAATGCAAAATCTAAATAGAAAAACATGAGTTTTAACACTAAATAATTTAGATTCGTGTGTGCTTCATTTGACATATAAAAAATAAAGTTACTTTTAACCAGAGGTGGTATTTTGTGTGGCACACAAATTAAATTGAAAAAAAAAAAATAATCAATTGTAATTTTAAAAAAAATAATTTAAAAAAACAATTTTATATAAAAGAATTAGTTAAAATTAAAACAAAACAGAAGTCATAGTGTTTGTATCCTTGTAAGTTTTCTCCTTATTATTTTCTAATTATAAAATTGTTTCATTAAAAAAAATATTAAATGTAACTTTCGATTTATTATTTTCTTGCTCATTTAAATATATAAAAATGATGAGCGAAAAATTGTGATTGGTTAAATGTTAGCCATTGTTTAAATTTCACTAAAAACAATTCAATTTTTCAAGATTTTAAAGATAACAACTGTGATGTTTGCTTACTTATAGCTTAATTTGATCTAGAAAAAAAGTTACTGTACGTGTAATAATTCAATGAACAACATTAACATGGTAGCACTTATTGACTTAACATAAAATTTATAATAATAATTGCCATGTTCAAGATTTTTTACACTAAAAGTGGTGCACAAGATGCTCAGTGTTGACCACCCCAGCTTCAAACAATTAAACTTCCTAAAGGAAAATAAAATAAATGTATTTAAAGAAAATTTGATGAATTAACATATTTCTTGTTTTTTTTTTTTGTTTGCGTGCGGGAATTGAAGATATTGTTTTTATTTAAGAAAAAAAGAAAAATATTTCCAATTTTAAATTTAATTTTTTGAAGAAAATAAAATTTCTGTTACAATAAGACAATAAAATCACATTTTGTACTTCTTTTAATGTCATATCTAAAAGTTACAAGTTTTAAGCTGTGAATGTTTTTAGAATGCCATGAATAAGTACTATATCTGCGAGGTAAATATATCTTAACTTAATATTTAACTGCTAGAGAGCAGTGTCTTTAAAAAACTTAATTGCATTTCATATTTTAAACTTTAAAATAACTCTCCAGAAAAAGGATCAGACAACTGAATATTATTATATGACAATTTTTTTCTTGCCATCATCATTTAACTTGTGATAATAGGAAAAGCTCATTTCGATTTAATAAATAAAATTTTTATTTCCAAACAACAAACGTTATCAAGATAAGAGAAAACGCTTACAATGTTTGGAAATCTAAAGCAAAACATAATAAGAAGGCTAAGCGATGTAGCGAAAGTTCGCACGGACCGGGTTAATTTACTTCCTCTTAACTAGCTGTTTGTTTGTTTAATTAGAAAACGAAGTGAATAAATTAGAGATTTTTTTTTATTTTAACCTTCAATATTCATTTAAAATATATCGGTATAAATGTGTGATAGTATGCTATCTTATAGTACGATATCTGCTGGATTTGGGAAGAGGAATTAAAGAAATCAAAGAATAGTCAAAGAAAAGTAATTAACGAACAAATTAAGAAACGACATAAATATTATATTGCTTCTTTAAATAAGTGTATTAGTTATTGAGCCAACTATTGAATCGATTTTATATCGAATTGGTGCGAAAAAGAATCAATAAATTAAAGATTCGGAGAATTTATATTTACGTTAACTGGTGAATTAGTGGATTGTCGAATAATTTAAGTGTACATCTATTTTATACCTAGTAAAAAAAGTTGTATCTCTCATTTGTGGCATTCTAAACATATCAGTTAAACAACGCAAAATAAAAAAATGGCCAATAGATCAATAGTTCAAGTAATTGTACACTAAGTAAAAAGGAAACTCAAAACGTACAGAATGTAGTAAAACGTACAGTGTTTCTGACTCTAAGGAAGCACTAAAAAGCTCAGTAATTTTTTACCAAAGTGTTTTGATAATGATTTAGATAGCAATAAAAAAGTTTTTATAATATGTAATAACATTTGGTAAATGTAGTAAAATTTGGTAATTTTATCATAATATCTTATAGCATGGCATGAAACCTATTATTTGGTTAAATTTACTTTTCAGTCTTCTATTTTTTTACTAAATGGGCGGCAATAATTATATAAATGTAAAATTTGCCAAATGAATAGTTTAAATACCATTCAATTCCATAATAATTAGGTTTCTTTAATCCAAATTATGTTTTTTCCATCCCAGAAATGTTAAATAGTAAAGACAAAGAACGAATTTTTAAAAAAAATCTTCCCAGCAAGTGCTCTATCTATACATTTAAATTGTAATTTAAGTGTCGCATGTTTGGGTTGAATGTATTTTCATATGTACATTTCATTGTTTCATATGTACAAAGTACAGGTGCAAGGAGTATTGTAAGCGATTTGCATTCTTATCTAATTATCTATGTTTGAAAATTTGTGGCCATCCGTGATGATAGCCAAGGTCTTAGAATTACTGTTATTAATGACTTACACCAGGGGCAACTGTTGTGGAAGTTCTAGAGGATTCTCTTGCTTACTAGCACGGAATTTAAAACCCCCATTGAAACTGATATTCTTAGATGATACCGTGATAGGCAAACATCTAAAAGTTAACGATGGAACAATTTTTATTTTCATAAAACCATGTTTTTCTTCATGATTCTCTCTTTAAACGCTGGTTTCTTGTCCAATTTAAAACATAGTTCAAAGTCCTGTTAAGATCATCGAGGATCATCAATTTATTAAAGTATCTAACAGAGTTTATTTTAAACCTCGTTGTCAAATGTAAAATGTCAGCCTCGTAAAAATCCACTTTACTTGACCAGTTGTTCCTTAACCATGTGACAATTCTTGCTGCACTGAGTTGGACTCTGTCTAAAATCTTTAAATTAGTGGCAGAGGCCGTCTGAAAAATTTGGGAACCATACTCAAGAATTGGACGTACATTAGACGTGGTAACTGACTTTAAGAGTAGAAGCAACAGCTTCCCAGTCTCTACTCGAAATGTACTTCATGATCTTTAGTCTCTTTATAGCCTTAACTGCCACTTCCTTTATATGTTTTCTGCAGTTTATTTTAGGGTCCAAAGTAAAGACCAGAGAGACTGTATATTTGTCACTATTATGCCACTGGTTAAAATGCAATCGGTTCATGACTAAGGCCAATAGGCAGCTTCATTTGATTGAGGAGCCACGAGGGCTGAAGACAGACTAAACCTCAAACTTTTCCTATAGTCATTAGCTGAGCATAATGGACCGACCTTCACACCAAGGGTGACCCGGCCAGTAGAATACACTCCCGACGTTCTTCACCCATTTTGCTCAGGGGCTCCACCTCGCCAATATGAAGCTGACTGCAGGATTAGAGGGGATAACATGATTTCTCTATCCACGCGCCATACCATGATTCTCTATTTACGTTTCTATATCCATGTTTTGTTATCTGGCAAACTTGTTACGAAAATATTTTTAATCATTTTTGAAAGAAGCCGGTAAGAGTAAGTACATTTGAATTCACTACTCACTCTGTATATTACATTGTGTATTTTATTTAGCATTTTTCTTGCATTTTATTTTTTATTTTTTGCTTAATTTGTTTATTTTTAATTTTTTACATAATACTAGGAGGCTTCGTCCCCTGCTCGCTGGCGCTCGACAATCCCGGGAACTGCTTTCGCAGTTCATTTCGGTTGCATACGTTCTTAACGTCTAGCTTTTGTATACTTTTTTGAACACTAAAGTTCCGAAAACTTTTCACTGTAGAAAATTCTAAACTTGTACATTTCAATATTAATTTGAAATTGCAAACAGTTCACATATTTTTCTTAATCACACTATTTTAAATTTCAGTTGTTGAGAAAAGTAACTGTTGTAAGTTTTGTTTTAAAGTTTTTCCCACCAGAGGGCTAAAGCCATGTGTTGTAAAACAATATGAAATAGTAGTCTGCCACCGGATGTAAAGCATCGGCTTCGCCGATGTAAAACATCGGCTGAACGCCGGATGTAAAGCATCGGCTTCGGTGAAGATAATTTTGTATTTTCAATTCTCCGAAGGGCGCCACCCTAATAATATGGAATTTGTAAAATAAATGTATATATATTTGATTGTTGATGAAGCCCATCATTTTGCGTTATCATCAGTGTTCAAAAGCAGAACAACTATAAGTTTTTTATTTTATCACAAAAATATAAAATGTATAAAAAACAAAGAAAATGAGTATAGTCATAAAAAAAAGTTAAAATTATAATATAGTATTTGTCAGTTAAAATAAAACTTTTTGTTAAAGTCATTGTTAACAATTTTCTCCAAGGCGATTCTAAACCTTAATTTTGTTGATGTTGTTCTACAGTTGTTTCATTAGAACGTCGTGCTCGTTCTGTAGCATTTCTAATTGTTTTCCGTTGATATTGCTCCTCTTCGTAGATTGTTATTTACTGCACGTCAGCGTTTCTCAACCTTTCAGTATTCGCGGCCCAGTTTTCAATCTTAATTTTCATCACGCACCCCGCTTACAGTAAAATGTATGCAACAATACAACAATAATATATATGGAGTATTTTGGATTCTGTCTTTGAATTATTTTTTTTAACTAACTGCCAAAATAGAATTAAAGTAAGAGCCAGCAGCAATTGAGATTTTAAAAACTATGTTTGGATATAATTTTTCAAAACAATTGCAGTCCATACCTCTTTCAAATGATATTGTTGCTATGAGAATTGGTGATATAGCTGAAGATGTACAGTGTCAGCTTTTCTCGAAGTTGCGTGATAAGTTGTTTTCAATACAGCTTGATAATCGGCAGCAGATACAACAACATATATTAATAAAGCTGCTCATTTAATTGCCTATGTTCGATTTTGTGATAATATGTCAGTAGTAGAACTACTCAAAACTACTGTGCTCGCATTATTTGCTATTTTAAGAGATTTTATGAATGAGGCAAACATAGAATGCAAAAATTGCGTCGGAATATGAACCGATGGTGCTCGTTCAATCTCCGGAAGATTCCAAAGTATACAAGCACTTGTAAAACAAAAATGGCCTCAATGCGTCTGGACGCATTGCATGATTCACAGAGAAGCTTTGACTTCGAAATAAATGAGTCCTGGTTTAAATATTGTGTTAACTACGATTGTAACCGTAGAAAATTATATAAAAATGAGACCCCTGAGATCGAGAACCTTTTCCGCATTTTGTAAAGACATGGGTTCAGTACATTCAGCTATACTATTTAATTGCGAGGCAACATGATTATCACGTGAGAAATTTTCGCAACGTGTTTATGAATTATTAGAAAAAATCGCCATTTTCCTCGAAGATAACCGACCGGAAGCCAAGAATTTTCGCGATTGTTTATTTGAGATGAAATTGAGCTACTTGGTCGTCATATTCGAGAAATTAAATAACTTGAATCTTCAACTCCAAGGAGCAAATACATATATGTATACGAGTGATAAAGTTAAAGCTTTTTGTAGAAAATTGGAATTATGGGGCAGAAATTTAAAGCAAAAAAACCTAACAATGTTTGCAAATGTGGATGATTGTACGAAAACTTATAAGGCTAAAAAGAACATATAAAAGCTTTTTTTGTAACCATTGAAAATCATTTAGCCATGCTGGCAAAGAATTTTAAAAAGTATTTTCTTGCTGACGACCAGCTGATAGCAAGTTACGAGTGGGATAGGGATTCATTTCATAAGACACCCGAAGGACTCTCAATTGATGAGGAAAAAAACTTCATAGACTTCACTACAAGTGGCGTAACCAAAAGACAATTTAGTAATATATCACTATTTGAATTTTGAGCAGAAGTAACGGATGATGTTTCTGCACTAAAAACAAGGGCATATCGTGTTCTATTACCATTTTCAACATCCTACTTTAGTAAAACTAGATTTCCTGCTGTGCCTTCTTTGAAGACAAAATATAGATCTTGGCTAAATGTAAAAACAGAACTGAGAGTGGCTGTTTCTAATTATAAGCCTTATTACCTCGAAAAGCTTTGCTCTGCAAGACAGGCTTAAGGAAGTCACTAATAATTATTAAATTTGTTTTTAATTTAGTATCTTTTGATTAAGTAAGGTGGGTGAGCCTAAGGTGGCCAGTGCTTCTAAACGTAGCCCTACCCCCAAAAGTAGAATTATTTTTATTTTGAATCACAAGATGACCCTGCTGCATTGTAAATCTTTTACCTGAAGTGCACGTTAATGAATTGGAAGAGATTTCCTTCAATGGCCTCCATTGTATGAAATGATTTAATTTTTTGCAGTTGTCATTCTAATTTCCGGATAAGAAGATATCGTAATTTATATGCGTTTAAATTCATAGAACTTTTAGTTATGATATGTTTTCTGAAAGTTTATTTCTTTTTCTTTAACCACATTACTTTAATTTGAATTAATCTATCAGATTAATAGTTTTAAGTCGTGCAAATGGTGACCGTATGCATGTTTTCAAGATGGCCCGACACCTGTGCCACTTTGGAGACACGTAGGGGGCCACCTTCGGAAGCAAACGTGAAATCTATAAAAGAATTAATTATAAATCAGAACGAAGTATATTATTTCTCAAAAAGGAATGATTTAATTGAATACCAATTGATTTATTTCATTTTAAGCAAATGTGGAACTAAGGTATTTTTTATATTTTTATAATATTTTGACGCACTTTAGTAGAGTTTGCGAAATTTTGTTTCAAGTTTTTTATTTTGTTTGCATTAAAAGAAATTTTTCAGGTATTTTTCGGTATTTTCACTGTAGTTGTGAGTGTTTTTGTGGTAAATTCTAGTATTTTCTTGTAAATTTGGGTATTTTTATACTAGTTATGAGTTAGGTTGGTTAATTCTAGTATGTTTATTTAAATCTTGCTTATTAATTATGGTTAGTTAACCCTTTCGAAAGAACTAACTCTTGTTTTATTCTAAGGAGTTAACTCAAAAGAATCGCTAGTCACATCACATAAGAACTATCAATATAAATGATATATAAACAAATTATGCACTCTAAAAACAAATACCTTTTTTAAAGTCGAAAAACTTGACCCTATTAGCAAGGCGCGTAAAGTGCCTTTTTAAAAGACGTTTGCCAGTCCAATCGTCTTTTCTAAAGACAATTTGAGTAAGTGAAAAAGTGATTTCAATTTATGGCCCATCTTTGGAGCCAGTGGGAAACCATAGGCGCAGAAGCTACAATTTTTAAGTTATACTATAAAATAAATGAAATTTTATTTTACAATTAAAAGTATGCGTGGTATGTATTAGAGATAGGTGTAAGAAGGTGTAAGTTACAAAAAAAATTTCAGCCACACAGACTTAACCAGAAAATTAGGAAAAATCCTCAAAGCAAAGCCACCTTTATAGTTCCCCACCTAAGTTTTGCTTTAATAAGTTGTTTTACTTTAATAAGTTATTAAATATGTCGAAATGTATTTTGTTTTCTATAAGTATATGCGCTTTACTTTCATCCAGTTAATAATTTTTTTTTAAATAATATTTTCTTATGAATATTCTCGCGCCACCCCTCTAGTGCGCTCGCGCCCCCCTAGGGTGGCGCGCCCGACAGGTTGAAAATCGATGCTGTACGTATATTATTAAGACTCTTAATTTAACTCTTATAAAATTTAAGTTAAAATAAAACAAAATATTAACTTAAAATATGAAATAATAAAACAGCATTTAACTCATAACTAATAATATAACAAAACGTGGAATAGTAAAGCGCTCAACTCAAAATAAAATAGCAATAGCATAACACTTTTCATTTCTGCCAATGAAAAGGAACTATTTCAGAACTCAAAACGAACCAACCGTTTTTTTCTCGGCGACAATCTGAGATGTGGCACACACATATTCGGTTAGAATTCGGTGAGAATCGAAGACAAATGCTATTGTGTTTATGCAATGATTTCACAACTTCTTAATTATGTGGATAAATACGAAAAAAAGTTAAGAGATTTGTACAAAACGCCTACAATTAAAAATGAAAACTGCTGCCAACGCGAGAAAAGAAATATCATCGGTTTTATTGATACATACGTACGTATTAGCGTTTTATATAATATAGATATTCTGTTCTCGTTTGAATTTTTTTGGTTGCTCTTCACACTACTGTATTGATATATTTTCTTTATTTTTTCAGGCTTTTTAATTTTTTATATCTTTTTAATTTCTAAATATTTTTTTAAAAATATTTTATTGTAATATTTTTTACTTTCTTCACAAATATTTAAATTTTTTTCCAAGTCTTCTCTGTATTTTTAACTTCACTAACGAACTAACTTTTTCTTATTAGTACTGTTCTCTAAAGTTTGAGAACAACTTTTTTTATAGCATAAACAACTTTCTTCATTTTGAAACAGTGTCTTTCAACAATAGGTTTGCTTTTCCTCATTGATGTGAACAGAAAAAACAATAAATAAAGATTGTTGATGAATGCAAAAAAAACTATACTACGCTGAAATCTCTTTCAAATGAGAGAAATTAAAATATGTTTAACAAGATTGATTGTAATCTCATTTGAAAGTTCAAAAACTTAACTTAAAATCCCACAGCTGGCAACAACACAAAGTTATTTATTTATTCCGTATTTTTTACCCGATTCTAAAAAATTCTTTCTTCAAGCTATAAATTTCATTACAGACATTTATTGCATCTTTAAAGTCTACGTAAGATGAATGAGTTTTTAATCAATTGTATTTAGAATGATAGAAATAATTTAAAATGATAGAAAACTGTGTTTTGTTTCCAAATTTCTTTTTATTACGATTGTATTTATTTTTCATCTCTATCGTCATTTTGAATAACTCATCTCCATAGTTAAAGGCCATGTTCATTTATTTATAACTCTAAAAGTAAGAAGTTGATTGCGGTTTTATTTTCAAAAAATATATATATTTGCTTTTTTTTATTTCTTTTTACTTGAATTGTAATATTCAAGTATATATGAGAACGTTAAATATTTTCTTTATTGAAATATAAGATGCTTTTCTTTATAAAATCATTGATGAAAAATGTTGAAATGCAAAATGAAGCAGAAAAGTCGTCCCTCGCAGTACTCAAAGTGAGAATTGAAAGTGTTGGATATGCTTTAAACAGAGTAAGGGTTAAATATTCTAAGGATCAGGAGAAATTTATTCATTTAGTTGCAGTTCTTGAAGTTTTTTTTTTTTAACTGTTTGTCAACAGATTGTGACTGGAGAGGAATAAAGAATACTTGGGCACGAGAGGCGTTGGATAAAGTTATATTTTTTACTGGGTGGGCTTCGCAAAAAAAAAAAAAAGATATTTCATGTGTAGTCTTTCTAGCACTTGCACACATATAAAGAATTTATCGATTATTGAAAATAACAAAGGTTTTAAGGTGATGCCAAGTAAGGGAAACCTTCGAGTGAAATAATACAGAAAAGTAGTCCATCGCAGTAATCAAAGTGAGAGATAAGGATACGTTTGTAATAATATTATCATCGGTCATGTGAGGCATATTTTATGTAAATTATTACATTTTATGTAAATTATTTTACTTGAAAAAAATGACACTATTTTTAATAAATAAAAGCTTGAAACAATTATGCGCCCTAATGATGCTTTTTAATTACGAAAACTTTAAATTAACAGATTTTTGAGTCAACAGGTTTAGAATAATTTAATCAATATTTATATGTCCAATTAAAAAAAAAGAAAACTGGGATTCTATAAACATATATAGAATAAGGTTAAGTAGAAAAATAACTTTATACTGGCAGGCTTACGAAAAAATCATATAAAACTAAATAGTTAGTTTTTGTTTAAATATTTCAGAGCACATGCAAAATGAAATGAGTTGACAAAACTTATAACATTCAAAAATATGAATGAAATTTGTTTGGACGCTATTTAAAACTCAAAGTATTAAGATATTATGAAGGTTTTAAATTAAAAATGTTTCAAGTATTTTAGAATGCATGAAGAATGGAAAGTGTAGAAAGTGTAGATAAAATACTCAAACAAATTTATTTAAAATCTAAAAAAATCATTTTCGCACGGTTGAATTACCTGAAATTGTTTTTATTCAAATTTCGAAATATAGATATAGGAGAATTACTTTGCTTTAATGGCGGACATCGGTAGCTGAAAGTAACTGATAAATAAAATGGGTGTAAAATCCTAGAATAGCCCACCTCTTAGCGACTTTTTGAAATCCTGCCAAGTTGGTGATTATTACTGGGATCAACGTTGCTTTTGATTATTAAAAAAAAAAATTTAAAAAAAAATCAAATTATTGCAAATTTACTAAAATATTTTTTAATAAAATGAAAAATATTTTACCTTAACCCTGATGGCTCATCTTTGACAATCATACGTTTTCGAAATTAAATTATGATTCATACATCATTCAATCATAGCTCGCTTACCTTTTGCATTCAATAAAGTTAAAAATTCACTCGTCCATTCACTCGCCATTTTCAACCAGTACAGCATAAGAAAAAGTAGAAAATGAAATAATAACGGTAATAAATTAAATAACTGTTAAAAAAATGAAATAATTCTAACAGCAAGGATCAGAAACATAAATGGCGAAGAAATAAACTCTTTTACCTCCTTTCTAACGAAATCCAACTTTCGCGTAGGTATACATATCAAATGACCAATCGTGTTTAAGAATTTTCATGGTGTAATCGCTTGTTCAAAATAATCTCCACGAAATATCTTCCGGAAATCTAGTTTGGCGAGATTTCAAAAAATTTCCACGAATGGGCTATTCTAGGATTCACCCTAAAATGGGTACTGTTTGGTTAGCCGGAAGCAAAAATATTCAACCGTTTTGTTTTAAAATATATAAAATATATAAAAAAAAAAATTTTAAAATATATAAAATATATAAAAAAAATTTTTAAAAATATATAAAATATATAAAAAATATTTTTTTTAAAAATTTAAATAAAAAAAGTTTGGCGGAGGTCTACGTTTTATGACGATATTTTGCTTACACACGGTTAACCATAAAATACCATGATAATGCTACGTTTGCGTTATTATCGTCAGCCATCTCTGGCATTAAACATACAAATTACTACACTTATGAATAAAATTACACTAATATTTATTTCAGTAAAAAAATGCAAGAAGCAATTCTGCGCCTTAGTGACGCTTTTAAATTGCGGTAACATAAAGGTAACAGATTTTTATGTTAACAGATTCAGCGTTATGCAATCAATACTTAAGTGATTAATTTAAAATCAAACAAACCTGAGATTATATGACCATATTTAGCATTAAGTTACGTAGAAAAATAACTACATAACTTAACTTAATAGTGTTCATAATAACTTAAATGTTCACTGAAAAGATTTCTTCTATAGGAAGGAAATTAAGAATACTTATTACTACAATTTAAAAAAAAATTGAATTCAAATTATGATAACTAATTTCTATTGCAAATAATGTCATGCTTTTGACAGCAATCAGTTCTCCAGTGCAATTGGCAGATGAAAAAACACTGTCGTTTGAAAATGAATATTTGAAAATGAGCTATCAAAAAATAAAAGAAGGAAAAAAAACCTTTATCACCAGTCAGTAGCAAAATCTTCCGGTTAAAGTAACTTTTCGCAACATTTTGGATAACCGATAGATGAAAATTGAAAAAATAATTTATGTTAATCACTCAAACAAAATAAAAATTTGGTTTGTTGATGTAGTTCTCCTAAGCTGGCACGATCACGTTGATCTTTTAGATAATCTTGCATAACGAATAAAAAATAATTAAGGATTACAGATCGTGCAAGAAACAACTTTGTTGATCAGAGCTAAAAGCTAAGAAACAAATTGATGTTACCTTTAAATTATTTGAAAATTGAACTGTTAATAGTTTATTCATTTTAAAACAATGGTTTCCTCTAAGCCAAGGAGAAAATTCCGTTTCTTCATCTGTAATTGAAACTCAAAAATCCGGCTTCGTCATTTGTTTACAATTGCATTTCTCTAGCTCCATGCTGAATTTCGTAATCATAGAGTTTTTCCTTTACTCATAATACGGTATACAGGCACACACATATACACACAAATTCTTTATTTTATTGCATGTATTAAGGTCCTTCTCAACCGAGTCAAATTACATAATTAATAGTCTTCTCGTTTTCTGTTTCTCAAGCAATTTGTTAAAGTTATCCTTTTTTACTGAGTTTTTATATTACAAGATCGGAATAATGTCCAAGCCATTGTATTGCACTCTACGACTTTAGTAATAAAAGGTTGCTGGGTAAATTTCAAAGTTAAGCAAAGATGTCCAGCTATTTGAGTAAATTGTAAGACTATCTACAGAGAGAAAAAAGTGTGGTCGCAGTTACCAGAATATGGTCAATTTAACCATGTTTCTGGCTCAATGGAAATACCAAAAAGAAAAAAAAAAAGAAAAGGTCATTTTTACCACAGCGCTTTCATAATGCCTTTTTGGTAAAATTAACAATAACATAAGGTTTTTATTAAAATGATGTGTGGTAGCAAATGCGGCAAAATTAGGTAATTTTAAACTAAAGTCAGTATTTATTACAGTGAAGTAAGCACTTGTTAACTTTGTTTTTCGTCGGTGACTTTTTTTTTTGTTTGTTGCTATCTAAGCTTTGAGTTAACATCTATCAGCATTTCAAATTATAAAAAAATGAACGTCCCGCAGTGGACTGATCGTTAAGACATGTTTCCCAGCAGATCACCGAAGTCAAGCATCACTGACTGTGGTCAGTGTGTGGGTGGATGACCACTTTTATCAGTCTGTTTGAGACCGAGGGTGTGCGGTATTGGTCCTCTTTAAACTGTTCTGCCGTAAAGTGCTCAACTTCGCGTACAAGTCGTCAGGCTACCAAAACGGGGGTGCCATCCCCTCTGCAGAGGATCAAAATTATGATGGTATGTCCTCGAATCATCCTCAGGGACGTAAATGAACTACAACAACAACAATAAAAAATATACATTTGAAAGTGTACAAATACCTGAACAAGGCTGAACTAAATCAGCAGCTTAATTGTCACTAAATAAATATTACATTTGGGAACATAAAATTACTACATAAGGGCTGTTTCAATGTCCTAAAATGGAGGCGTAAAGGTAGCAGATTCATCTCACTGTAACTGAACCTACATATACTTATTGATATCTAGATGCATCTGTTTATTTATTATTACGCATACATACGCAGCCTTGTATGCTGTTTACTAAGCTCGGCTAATGTGCCCATGTCAAATCAATATACAGATAACACCAGATAGAGAAAGGCGGTATACACATACAGCCTAGGACACAGTAGGATTCGAACTAGCTATCCCTCCTCCCCAATACAATCGCCGCATTTTCGTTCTGTTTTTTTTCTTTTTTTCTTTCTTTTTTTTTTTTTTTCAAGTTTTAGCAATCGTTTCTTAAACTTAAGCAGATGTTTAAAATGAAAAGGTGTTTTGTGATGAGCACATAAGTTCTCACGTGCAAATAGAACTAAAAACAATTTTGTTTTACGTGCATACTGAGGATCGTGTATTCAATATAAAAAAATGTCTTCTAAACTCTTGTAAAATAGTATAACAGAGATTTTAAATTGAAATAAAAAACTAGAGAGGAAATATGTCTGTTTTTATTTGATTGGCAGCAAGGTCAAGGATAGAAATTATACTATCATATAAATAAAATAGTATGGCTAAAAATTATAAAATTTATTAAAAATTGTACGGTGATCCAAATTTTTTTCTAATAATTAATTTCAGTATTTTTTTGTTTCTTTGTAGGGAACTTAAAATCATTTCTGGAGTTAATCGTAGCATAAAAAAGGTTTACATCTAAGTAAGATGTAAACTTTGTAAAAAGCAAATTTTCTTGTTAGAATTCTTCAGAAGAAAAAACATATTTTTATCTATTTTAAGCTAGCGAACATCAGAGCAGCATACAAACCTTCTACGAGGTCTATTTTTTTCAAATATTATGCAACATAAGTAGTTTGAATTAAATGAAAAATCAATATTTTTGAAGTTATTTGATTTTTTTTTCAATTATGATCATAACGGTGACAGTTTCGTTATTAAAAAAATTCACTGGCACATAATTTAAATAAAATTTCACTTTTTTATAAAACTCACAAAATTATTTAAAAATGCAGATGTAATAACAGCAACTGAAAAGAATAGCATCTGTATGCTCAAAACAGTAAATAATTATAAATAATAAAGGGAAAGACTTAGTGAAAGAAAATATCTAAGTAATTTGAAAGTTTGGAAGATCTGAAGTTATGTAATCTAATTAATGTTTAGTAATGATTTTTTTTAAATAAATCATATGTATAAAATGAAACACACTGGCAAAGGTCGGATAAAAAGTAGTCTAAATATCATTTAAAAATTTAGATATAAAATGAAACGCACATTAAAAACCATAACTATAAGTAGCATATTGTTCACCTGTAAATGTTGAGTTTATGACTGTTGGAAATACATGTAATAATTAGGTTAATTTCACAAAAATCACTGAATCCGAGGTCAATGAGATCAAGTAATTACCATTATTCTTATTAAAATACACAGCACTTAAAGGAACGTAGAAAAGATCAGTATCGGTTTTATATACAATAATGATTTTAATTAAACCGAAAATAGGGAGAAAATGCTTAGTATCTATAGCTAAAATCATTTTTATCTATAAACAATTCCATAAAAATGTACCCCACATCCATGTTCAACTTCTGTAATGTATTGTGTGCAAAATATCATTTAAATTGGATCCAAAATTTTTATTAGATAAGAATAAGAAATATTTAACATCCATACAGTCATCTAAATCCCATCAGCCCAATTAAGTAAGCTACCATTTCAAATGAACCGTAGAAATTTAAACAGATCATTACCCTTTTATTTAGTAAGAGGCAAAGAATCACAAGTAGAAATAATTTTGTATACTGCTCAAAAGAAACACAAATAGAAATACTTTTTAATCGCTAGAAAAAGACTTGATACAGGTCTTTAAAAATTTTAAAGAAAAGCATCAGATGAGAATAAACTTCGTTTCACTCAATGAATACTTTCTAAAATGTATGCGATACTAACTTAAGGGTGCTAACGTAACACATAACTATATATTTGTATTTCATAGCTATATAAATCTTCGAAAATATTAAATTAGAAATAATTTAAATTATAATGGGAAAAGTAAAAATGGGATTAAGCAAAACACGTGAATAAAATAGAAATAAAGGCAACAAAATGGATATACTATAAATTTTGTTCTACAAATTAGAAATTTTCTCAGAGTCGAATAGAATTTTTCTGGTGAAAGTAACAAAATAAACACGTAACGATTAGGAAAAAGTAATTTAACCATTATAGGAAGAGGATTAAGATTCAAGCTAATAATATAAGGAAGATAAAAAAAAAAAAAAAAACGTGTGTAAGGGTTTTGATTTGAAAACTATGGTGCAAACAATGAGAAATAGCATGTAATCAATTTTCAAAAATATGGAATGAATAGGATACTAGGGACATCATTAACCATATTGTTTGCAATTTTCTATATATGGAATGATTCCAAGGAGTCAAGGTCGGTAAGTGAAGATCAGTTTTGAAGGATTTTAACACGAGAAAACTGAAGTCCATGATTTGAATTCCAATTATGTTGGCCCTACAAAAAATGACCAATAGAAATCAATAAAAGCATTTATTGATATCAATAAATTCCTATTGGTCTGTACTTGTTTCGATTGACATTTCAACTGATGTCAACTGATATCAGTAGTGTATTGGTATCAATAGATGCTGAACAGTAGGGTATTCTATTGGTCTGTACTTGTTCCTATTGACATTTCAACTGATATCAGTAGTGTACTGGCATCAATATATATTGATCAATAGAATTTTATTGGCCTGTATTTGCTTCTATTGATATTTCAACTGATATCAGCAGTGTATTGGTATCAATAGATATTAATCAGTAGGTACTCTATTGGTATATACTTGTCTGTATTTCCCACTTCAACTGATGTCTACTGACATCAGTAGGGTACTTGTATGAATAGATGTTGATCAGTTATGTATTCTACTTGTTTTATCAATATATGAACTGATATCAACAGATTTTTTTTGACACCTCCCTACTAAAAATAATCTTAAGATTTTCAAGATTTAACTCTATCTCCAAAAGAATTTTTGAAAACATTTTGAATATCTTTAAGGTGAATTAAGTTTAAACAAAGATTTCTTAAGATTTTTTTCAGTTCACTCAAAATTCGTCTTGTGATATTTTCGTTAATGATCAGATCTTAGTTTCTTATTATTTCTAAGAGAATTTCAATAATTCTCCAATTAAAAGTATATATTTTAAAGGTTTTCTGCCTTTCTTTTTTTTTCGTTCTTTCACGAAACATACAAAATAATGAGATTGAAAAGAAAATGTTTTGTTTAACTTCTATTTTAAATGTTTCATTTTACAGATTTTGTCAAACATCAACTGGTATCTAAAGATTTCAATATACCAATCAGATCAATTTTTATCAATCAAAAACTCTCCCATTATTAAAATTTGAAGGATTAGAAATTTTTCCAAGTTGAATGTATAACCAATTCACTCTCCTAGATTCAAATTTTTAGTTTATATTAATTTGATATACCTGATTAAGAAAACGATCACATATTTACAGTAGTTATTAGTTTTATTTTTTCATTAATTGGTGTGAAAGTTGCGTGAAGCATTCACATTAACAAAGCAAGTTTAATTATACGAATTTTTAAAATTTGTGTTCATTAATTTCGTTTTAAAGTACATATGTTATATCTTTACTCATTATAAAGCTGTATGAACCGTTTTCGTTCACAAATGCTTTAAGCGTACAGTTAATTCACTTACTGAAAATTAACAAGCCTTTTAATCAAAGAAAAAGCCTCTGAACAGAATTTTTTAGGCTATGACTCAGCAGCCCTGCTTCCGTTTCCTGTCCTCTCGCCTACCACCCACCCATCCACTCCACCGATTGAAGCAATTTTGTTTACATCCCGGCCAAATGTAGCGTGGGTTATGTTATAAATGTTTGAATTCGGTAAGTTTAAAACTTATGCTTATATCTTATTTTTATATTTATTCCCAATTACGATGGCATCTTTCTTATTAATATATTTCCATTATTATTGATGAATTATTACTGCTACAAATCTTATAAAAATCTTTAAGCGAGGGAGCTAACCCTAATCATGATGTTTACATTTCTGTTGTAGTTGTATCATTTATGTTTTAGCATTATAATATTAAGAAGAATGTTTTTAAAATGCTCTTTATTTGTTCTGCAGTGTTTGTCATACTTTTGTATGAGGTTTTTAATGTGGCGATTGGTATGAATAAGAAATCATTTTTATTTGAATAAACCAATTTGCTTTTTTGTTTATCTTAGTTTATAATCAAGAGCTATCACAGAAATTCTCTCAGAGAATAATTGAATAATTTAAAAAACAACAAAGAATGTTTTCGAAATTTTATTATAATTATGAAAAGTATACTTTCATTCACTAGCTATTTTAAAAAACAATTGACATTCCAAACTTACAGTTGATATAGACCTGAAGAAAAAAAAAAGATTATGCTTTATTTATATGTTAAATATGGTGTGCGCATGAAAGAAAAAAACAATGTTCTAATGATTTATAGATTTTGAATTAGTAATTATTAATTTTGTAGAAGTAATTTTTAAAAATGTTTTATTCTAACATCACAGTTTTAAGTTTAAAATTTCTAATTTTAGTTCTGAATTTATGATTGAAAATAGATAACATGGGATATATAATTATTTACTGCTGAAAAATTTCCTTTTAAAAATTTTAACATTTCAAAGTAAAATTTATTTGATTTTTAAGAAGGGTTAGTAGCTTGCTCCAGGGTGCTCTTGTGGCACAGCTGGTTAAAATGTCTTTCACAGTGCTTATTAGAGAACAAGGGTAATGAGTTTGATCCTGGCAATGTACAATACAACTGACGTGTATACGCAGCAAGGTGCATATAAAATCTGCCACGGCTGAAAGTTCTTTCATTGGTTATCGTGCTGAAGATTGAAAAAAGCTAGCTTAAGTGGAGTCCACTTTATCTGACCAGTATCAAAATTACGTGGCATTCCAACGGTGGCCGTTAAAAATTAAAGCCCTAGAAATGGGATGTTTGGTCATGTTTGAGTAATGGCGGTGATGAGTACCTTGCTCTATGTTTAGAATATAATAATGACAAATACTTCACAGCTTGAGCTTTTTAAAAATATTAAATGAAAATAGTATTGCTAACCAATGAAGTATAATTCACATAATTTTGTTATCAATAACTATAAATGAGAAATAAAAAAATTCTTTGCATATCATTTATCTGATCACGAATGGATTGGATATACAGAATCGCTGTTGCGCCAATGGCATTTTCAAGATAAATTCTTAATGCTTTCTCGATATATACTGAATACTTTATAAAAGAAATATTTGGTACTTATATTCAATGCTTAACAATTATCAATACAATATTATCAATGTATCAGTGTACACAATATTATCAATACAAGCACAATATTATCAATGTACATATTCAGTGCTCAACACTTTATATTCCATGTTTACGTGCTGCAAAAAGCTACCTAGTAAAACTTTCTAATTCAGCGTCAATGATAATAATTTTTAAGAAACCCTTATTTATTTTATTGTAATTGCTACCTTACCTGTGTTACATAGCATTACATTATCAAATAACTTTTATTAATCTATAACTAATGCTTTTCCTGAACTCTAGCCAAAAAATATGAAGTAAAGCAATTTTGTTAAGAATATTTAGAAAAAAATAATATTGATTTTAAGGTAAAGATATGTGTAAAAACTTAATTCAGTGTTATTTTTTTCTACTCTCTGAAAGACAATTTAATGTTCGTGTAATCTTAAATTTATATTATTAGTATAATTTATTAATTATATAAAATTTGTATTATTAGTATTATTAGTACTAAATGGTTTATAGTTTTTTTGGTACGTTCTGGTTTGCTGTGTTCAAGTAAATGAAAGTATTAAATATTTTTATAAATAATAATTATTTTTCTAAGTAGTTATTTTTATAAATAACTAATTATTTTTATAAATAATTACTTTTCTATATACATTTAAATTTTCTTTGTTTACTCCAGTTTTATTATGTGTTAAAGAAGATCCTTACACTTTTTTATGTATTTAAGCTTAGCTGGATTTAAATTTTTTTTTTTTTTTTGTTTTTTTTTTTTTTGTTTCTTTAAATAAGATTATCAATAATATTAAATTTAGAAATTACTCTGGCTAAACCTATTTTTAATGTAATAAAATCTTCATGAATGTATTTGTGTACATTGTGATTAAAACTTTTAGCAACTTATTCAAATAAAATACTCTTACATTGATACGTTCTGTTTTAAATTTTCCAGCCGAGCTGAATACTTGACAAGACTACGCTGGCCAACTTTTGAGTTTGATGGAATGCAACATTTATTTTGGAGTTGACGGTTTCTAATGCTCAACTCCGTAGCCTTCTAATTTTGAACCTAATCCAGTAGACAAGGGAACTCCTGGACCAAGTATTAGAAGAAATTTTGATGGAACTAACCAGCATTTGGGTTACATTGAGAAGAAAACCACTCAAACCTGTCACGGTTAGTCTGGCATCAAAGGGACTCAAACCCATGATCCGTCTACCACTGAGAGTATTTTACATTAGCACTCTGGTCAGAGCGAACCGAATGGAGAATGCATATTTACCAGCAATTGTTAAGGTTCGAACCCGATTCATGTAGTTGAAAGCCAAACTCTCTATTCTCTGAGCCATTGCGACATTCCTGGAAATGATAAAGCTGATCCATTTGCTTTTACTCTATGCTGTGGGAAAGATTTGGTCAGGCCTCCTTTGTTATGCTTGCCCATGTACCTCCCCCGGCAAGTTTTTTAGTTAACTAGTGTTACCTAGTAAAAATTTTTAAAAAAATGTTGAATTTGGTTTTTTCAAAATTAAAAAAAATGTTTTAATTTAGAAGTTCTTTACGAAACATATGGACTTTTTTATAAATACCTACACTAAACAAGTCTTGCCATCTCTTCAGATAAAATGGACTGAAAGTCGTTTCACTCTGTGTAGCAAATTTATCTATGTTATCACCTTTTACTATGATGTTTTATTACTTTCTCATTATACTGCTATTTTTATTTCATTTTAAACTATAATTTTTCTAAATTTGGTTTAGGTTATTCTTACTGGTTAATTTACCATTGTATTAGGAATGATTACCATTATAATTTTGCTGCTGGTGTTGTGTTTTCTTTGTTTACCTGCTCTTTTTCTTTACTGACCTTTAATTGTGATATTACTATCTATATATTCATTGCTCATGCTAAAGATTTAAAATTATTAGCCAGATTTTAAAATTCTAAGCCAATGGCAGATCTTAAAAATTTTTTATGATTCATTATTTTCAGTAGGAAACTTTTAAGCAAAATATAAATTTATTATAAATTGAATTATTTTATAAAAATACAAATTTGATGTATTTGTCTTTGAAAAATTGTCATTTTGCTGTTGGGGAGGAAAATGAGCAATGAATGGGGGGAGATTGAAAATTGCAGATGTTTTATCGTGTTTGGGGGGGGGGGGGATAGGAGTAGGTTGAGGTTAATTTTTGCCAACTTATTAGATTAGTGCAGTAATATAAAGATAAGCCTGAATCAACACTATGTTATGTGTTATCACGTTAGTGCATTTGTTATTGCCATGAGAAAATATATTTTCTGCCAAAATAGTCTGCATCTTGCTACCACTTATTTACTGTAACTGAATAAAAAAAATTCCTTTTGACCATTTCCCCCCGGGATCGAGGAAAAAATAAATTTTTGTTTTTGTTTGAAAATGGCATCCGCCAATACTTTCTTCAAAATATTCATTTTTTTGCCAAATTTACAGTTTCATCATATTTGGTTTGATGACAAATGCTTAGCTCAAGCTATGTATAGATAAAAAATCAAATAAATAATAGGTATATCATTCGTGTGTATAATGATTAAAAGCCTATGATATACTTTAAGAGTTTTCTGACATTTTTTTTCTTTCTTAAATATTAAAACTTTTTACTACCAGAATGCTATACCCAACACAATGGGGTCTTGAAACGACAATAAGTTAACTTGTTTATTTTAGCCATGCTTTTGGCTATTTTAGTCAGGTCAGGTCAATAAAATAATGTTTCTGTATGATATATGATTTTGTATCATTCCAGAGCAAATATGATACCGGCTGATGAAACGCTGAGTCTAGTATAATTCCCGATCCAGTATTATACTGGAACTGGTGTTTCATACCACGGTATTTTTTTATTTTTTTATACCAGGATTTGTTTCCAATGGGATACCCTCTTGAATTCACATTTTAAGTTTCTTTTTATAGTTATACGTAGCAATAAAATATTATTTAATAATTTATATTTAAAATTACATAGGAATATAAAATGGAAATTAAAGTTAACTTTAAAACTAGCATAGTGTATGTCTAAAGAAGAATGTTTTTTAAAATATAATTTGTTATTCCTTCCACTTTTCTACTGGCCGCAGCCAGTAGAAAATTTACTATATCATGGTCATTATCTGCTTTGTATTGGATCATGTACTGCCAAATTAAACTTAATCTTGCATATAAAAGATGCAAAACAATGTTGCATTTTCCTGTTTAAACCTATCTAATATTTTTACATCAATGTTGTTTTCCCTAATTTAGACCAGTTCATTTTTCTGATGTCAGTATCTCATTTCTTTGTACGGACCAGTCCATTCTACTGTTATCCATGTTTCATTTCCCAGTACAGAACAGTCCATTCCACTGATATCAGTGTTCCATTTCCCCGTACAGACCAGTCTATTCTACTGATATCATTGTTCCATTTCCCCGTACAGACCAGTCTATTCTACTGATATCAGTGTTCCATTTCCCCATACAGACCAGTCCATTCTACTGATATCAATGTTCCATTTCCCCGTACAGACCAATTCATTCTACTGATATCAGTGTTCCATTTCCCCGTACAGACCAGTACATTCTACTGATATCAGTGTTCCATTTCCCCGCACAGACCAGTCCATTCTACTGATATCAATGTTCCATTTCCCCGTACAGACCAGTCCATTCTACTGATATCAGTGTTCCATTTCCCCGTACAGACCAGTCCTTTCTACTGATATCAGTGTTCCATTTCCCCATACTGACCAGTCCATTCTACTGATATCAGTCCATTCTACTGATATAGATCAATACAATATATTGGCCTACTCTACTGACATCAATACTTCATGACTAGTCCACTGTACTGATGTACTCTACTGATATCAGTGTTCCATTTCCCCGTACAGATCAATACATTTTTTTTTATTGATTTCTATTGGTCATTTTTTGCAGGGGGGTGTCTGAAGATCGCTTATTATCCAGGTTTTTGAGATAATTCATATGTTATTTAATTTGAAGTTTAAGGTTATGATTAGTATTTTGCATATATATGTAAGACCACACTGGCAAGAAGTTTAATAAATGCTACAGCTATTAACATCAGCAAAAAGGTAGGGGAAATTTGTTTGTTTACAGGGGAGAAAATGACATTAAATTCAAATTTATTAACTAGCAATTTGATGACTCATTCTTGGACAACAAAGTAAAACTTTAAAAATTTTAAAGCTCGGTTCAGTGAATTTTCTGAATTGCATGGTTTATTTTATATTGTTGGAATCAATAATATTTATAGTAGGTGAAGGTGAGCTTTATAGAGGAGATTACAATCCAAACCTTTTAACCAAATAACAATTTATTTAATTGTTATTTTACCATACTCGAACAAAACATTCTAATTACCATACATGCGATAGTATTCAAACAGTTAATTGTGAAAAAAAAGCCATTTATTAACCATTTTCACCTAGAACAGTTCAACAGCCTAAAGTTTATCGCACCAACTAGGCCCATTTAATGGAGCCACGTAGTTCCTTGCAGCTGGGTACATATCCTAGAGGGCTAATTCGTCATTCTCATGAGTGACACAGAACTAGAGTTCGAGTTTCAGTGTTGACTCAACGATATGTTCTTCATTCTCTTCGACACATGAAGAATTTCCAGTGTCCTGCACTCCCCAGTTGTAGACCCTCAACTAATTAATTACGATACCCTCATACACGCAAAAATGATAGTCCAATAAAGCTGCTTAACGCAAAAAAATTCCAGTATTTTCATGATAGTTGTAAATGGTGAAGAAACCGTATAGTTTTGTACTCACAGTTTCTTAACCACACTAGTTGTAAAAGGTTTCAGAACCATAAAGGTGAAAAATGTTCTTTAACATAAACTTTTCTGTTAATTGGATGAACAGACTGCTGCCGATCATTTTACCGTAATTTTAGAATGAAAATTTTAAAAGTACGTTATTTTTTAATAGCAAAAGCTTTTTTATGACGCAGCACAAAGTAAATACTATCTTTATTTCTAAATTTTCTTTTGCGTTTAGTTTTAAGATGCTATCTTTAAAATGTAAAGTTTAATTACTCAATAGTAAATGAATAGTAATGAAATATGCTACGATGAGCCCAAATAGTGTGTCAATAACTTGAACACAGAAGTCATTCTTAAAACAACAACACGTAATTGATGAAAGCACGTGTTAAAAATAAAAAAAGGACACTGTTGATTACGAAAAAATAAAAATAAAATAAGTAAAAATAATAAAAATTGCAATGGAGGTGAAAAAGGGCAAATCAAAGCATTTCGGTGATGAGGTGAAACTTTAGTCAATTGCTATTGAAGTGGCATTTATACGATGGAAGCAAGACCCACGAATATCAAAAAAAATTAATGTGCCAGGAGTAGGATATTTTGAAGAATATAAAGAATTTTTTATTTGTCAAATTTACATTTGCACCCAAAGTTCTATGAATAATTGGTAAATGAAGAATTATCAGAATGACGGGAAGTCCTTTAATCTAAATTTATGAGTGTGCTTGGTTAACACAATGTCACAGAGATTGCCTTAATAAAGTATGTACAATATACCACACTAAATGAGAGCTTCATTCAATTTGCTTGCATTTAATTTTTTTGATATAACTAAAATGGTTTTATAAACATAAACAGAACTGAAAAATAGCAAAACAAACGTGGTGATACTCAGTAACAATCTCTAAATAATATTAATTAAAAAATTTGTCAATCTAAAGCCCAAAATTTTTTAATTAGTGGATGTTTTCTTTTTAAGTATACAAACGAAGAATAATTGTTAATTTATTTTTGAATTACTTGCGTTTTTTTTTTTTGTCAGCATAATACAAAAAAAAAAGTAATATAGTATATATGTATGCATGTCTGCTGTTGTGGTGTTAATTTGTTAACACCTTTTTAGCAATAGATAGACAAGAAAAAATATTATCTTCATACTCCTATCATTATTTCTATCCCATTCAGGCTTTCAAACTGAAAAAAAAACTATTATGTTTTTCTATAATGGGACTATTAAGACAACTAAGATATAGAATGAATATTTGTATATTTTTGAATAAGGATCATTCGATAAAAATGAAATCAGTCATATCTATATATATACTTCTCTTACACGGCACCAAAAAAAAGCCTCATTACAACTTCCCGAATGGCAACGTTAGAAAGTCGACCAATGATTGCATCTAAAAATGTCACATGCCGCCAAATATAGCTGAGGTGGCTCAACATATAGCGCTTTTAAAAACGGAAACAATAACCAGAGTGAGCATTAACAGGTTGTGGCAAAAATAAAAATAAACAACTTAAAAAATTAAAATGCTGTTGCCAGCCATAGAATTTTTCTAAAGTTAATTTAGCAACATAAGCCAATTAACAATTGCAATCCCAATTGCAATGTCCAAATTAACACTTGCAATTTCAAATTAAGAATTTTCTACAGTGAAAAGTTTTCGGAACTTCAGTATTCAAAAAAGTAAACAAAAGCTAGTCGTTAAGAACGTATCCAATGAGCGAGCATTGGATTGCGAAACAATCCGAAATGAACTGCGAAAGCAGTTCCGGGGGTTGGTGAGCGCCAGCGAGCAGGGGGCGAAGCCTCCTAGTTGAATTTCCTGTCCTATCTAATATTTAATAACTTTTTTACGAGAAAAAAGTCCTTTTCTTTTTAAGGAATCTCATTAAACAAAATATATTTTGTTGCTAAAATTTATTTATATCTAATGATATTTTTAAGATAAAAAAATATAGAAACGCAGTTTTCTTGTTTTGCGATAGAATAGAAGCATTCTTGCAGGCAAATTCGGATGACAGATCACGATCTATTGTCATTGTCCATAATGCGTTCTCTTATATATTTTCGTGAAAAAAGTAAAAATAAAAAATATATATGTATGACATTCTAAGTAAATAAGATGGGTTATCTAAATATCTTTTTCGAAAAAAAAGGAGGGGGGGGGGTGAGAGAGATTTATCTTTTTTCGGTAAATAGTTTTTACTATCAACTTTTATATTAAATATAACCTTAGAACTTTTGTAGCTTAAAAAATGAAATCCGAAAGTAAAATATAAAATTTCAGTTTTACCTAGGCTTTCAAAGAGTAATACGCTCTACCTTGAATGTAATATTTTATTTGAGCAAAAAACGCTTTTCAGTAGGTAATTAAGCATACATATTACTAAAAAGAAAGATGTTTTTTTTTTATTTTTAAATCAAATAAAAAATTTTTGGAAGTGATCAAAAATAAAGACAACCATTCGTTG
The DNA here is from genome assembly GCA_949128135.1 of Parasteatoda lunata. Taxonomy (NCBI): domain Eukaryota; kingdom Metazoa; phylum Arthropoda; class Arachnida; order Araneae; family Theridiidae; genus Parasteatoda; species Parasteatoda lunata. The sequence goes on along the minus strand of OX421974.1, from coordinate 110,595,881 downwards.
GATTGTCAAAAACTTTGGATTCTGTGTTATGCATTTAATACGAGATGAATCATTTAATACTGAGTCATTTAATACGAGATGTTATTCAACGCACTTGGTGTTAAATAACATCTAGATGAAATGATTTCGACTTGAAATGCATATTAACTTAAACAAATAATGATTCGAATATTTCTTTTTCATTTTTATAGGTTTAAAATTTGCTCATAAAAAGTTGTTTTTGAAGAAGATGCTAAATAAGATATTTATCCCCTTCTTTTACTATCCTTGAATACAAGAATTAATCGAAGCAGTTTTACAATCAGGAACGACGAATATTTCACATTGGAATTGAAACATCGTGTTCTTCAGGTTTTAAACATACACTTAAAAGGGAAAAGTGCATTATAATTAAAACTGTAGAGTGTAGTGGACAAAATATAAAATGGACCACCCTCAATAACTTTTGTACTATATCTTCACGTTCTAGGACTCAATCTTGTAGGTGGTTCGAAGGGGTGACTTCAAATAAGCTAACTAATTAGGCTAGACGATATTTCGCATGTTGAAAAAGTCGTATTTTTGAAATTCAATTTTTCAGGAACTATACGAACTATTTTGTTTAAATTTTGTATCTGTTCATTCAAAATTACATTCTTTAAAAATGATGTAAAATTGTATACCTTATAAATTAGAAGTTTTTCGACTCTTATTAAATAAAATAATAATAAATATTTTCTAAAGGTTATATTTTGCATTTAAAAATGAATTTCATAATTGAGTGCAAAAATTTTTCATCTTGCTTAAAAGTATTCGCTTCAAGTAATTTAATAAGAATAAAGCAGAGATAAAATAGGCAACGATAGAAGAAAATCACACATATCACACATAAGTACATTTGCAAAACTATCACCAACTGCATTATTTGCAATATCAGTTGTAACTTTCAACAAGTCATCTAGCTAGAGAAGACAGAAAACAGAATGTCAAAAATATATTATAATTTTCTGAGTTGAACTTAAAAAAACAATTTCGTTAACTTTTAACATCATAATATATTAATATAGTTCATTTTAAAAGAATGCATTTTTTTTTCTATTTCTTACTGTTAAAAATAAGAGTTAGGAAATAAATCGAAAAAGTAATTTTTCAAAAATAAAATTTAGCTATAAAAGTTTTCGGGTCCAATATTACTATGAGTTATATCTTCATTCCCGCAATTATTTTGTGATTTAATCTGAACGTATAGTATCTTAATAAAGCATCAGATATAAAAATACACAATCTATTACTAACGAAAAAGAACATAAAAAAACTACAACTACATATACCAGTTCAATTTCTTTTCGTCTATTTGATTTTTAAAGCATTTCTTGAAACACAAAGGATAACTCGTTGCATGATTTATTGCTAAAATTTTCTTAATGCGATCATAAAAATTCTCTCTTTTGTTGATTGAAAAAACTGAAAACGTTATCTTCTTCACAAAACGTGGAAAAAAGGAAACTTCACACACACACACATATATCCATATGTTGGAAATCTCAGCGCTTTCAAATGGCATAGAAAAGAGAGCACAGAACAAAATTAATGATGTTTAGAGAACATGAATGATTGTCCTCTAAATCATTTCTTAACCACTGTTAGGAATTTTCTATTTTAGTGATTTAAATGATGCTTCCTGAAAAAGGTAAGTGGTTATCAGGAAAAAAAATTGAAGTGTATCTCACTTAAAATTTTTAGAAAAAAATTTCCTTTAAACATAATAAAATAGTTTTGTTAGAGAAAAAATACACACCTTAAAACAAAAACAAGAAAAGATATACTTTATTAAATATTGTTAATTTAGCCATTAACCAATCATATCCTGTCTAAATATTTGTTATACACAGACGAGAAAAGCATGGAAACTCTATCTCTATGGAAACACTGAAAAGCTTAAAATTTTATTAATAAACAATAATGTGTGATAAAATTTCAATAACATGGTGAAATTTGGAAATTGTATCAAGATACGTTAGATAATGGTAGAAAAATCATTTATTCGGTTAAATTTACAGTTTTTGCACTTTTTTCTAAATTTTAGCTAATAAGAAATGTAATTTTAATAACCAGAGTTCTCTGCAAATCTTCACTGAATGATCAGAAAAGTCACTAAATAAGTGTTTTAAATATTTCAGTTTTTATTACACTGTTAGAATTTTCATTCTAAATAACCGGCAGCAGTCCATCGATGCTATAAACCGTACAGTTTACAGTAAAGAACATTTTGACCTTTATGGTTTTGAAACCATTTTCAATTAGTCTAGTTATAAAACCATGAATACAAAACGATACGTTTTTTAACCATTTACAACCAGCATGGTTTCAAAACCATAGAAAAGAAATTTAACTAGATCTAGGGGTTAGATTTTTCGTTAGGTAACGGACATTGGAGAGCGCAGGACACAAATTGAAGAGTGCAGGACACTGCAAACTATTCATGTGTTGAAAGGAATGTTAGGGAGAAATATTGTGGTGTCAACTTTGGGACTCGAATCCCAGTTCTGTCGGTCAAGAGAGAGACAGATAAGCTCTCTGGGCTATAACATGTACGCTGTTTAACGAGCTAAGCTGACTCTTTAAGTGGGTTTAGTTGGTTCGATAAAATTCTGTTTGTTTAACTGTATTAAGTGAAAACACTTTTCTCTCAGTTTACAGTTTGATTACCATCTTATTTATGATTACTTGATTGTTTTGTTTGAATATGAAAAAAATAACACTTTAAGTTGTTATTCAACCATTTTTTTCAAGAAATTTCTAGCATTGTTTCTCAATTATGTTTTGCTTTTCATTAGAGATGTCATTACCATACAGTACGGTATTTTTTTCTCCGTGTAGATATTATGCTTTTCATCCCCCAAAATATCACTTGTTAGCTTTTAAAAGCAGAGCATTCAAAGATACGTTTTAATAATTTTCAAAAATTGTTTTATACTTTAGTGCCTATTTGTTTTACATATTCTTGTATGCATAACGTAGTTTTTGCAATCGTATTTTCATGCAGTATTAACTATCCAATTTTAGTTACGCACCAACATGCACAATATGAGTTCTTTACAAGTGTGATTCCACTGAATTATATTAACAATACAAGAATATTCTCCGTTTTTGGATAAAAGTAATTTGCGTTGTAACGATTTATAAACTATAACCAAACATTTAATATTATATAAAAACATTAAGTCACAATTTAATTTGAAATTATCAATTATTTTCATTTATTCTTTAAGTACAGACTACAAGATTTTGTATAATCTTTTTATTGTTTTGTTCTAAATTCGACATTGAAATAGTGTCTTACTTCCTCAAAAGATCTTCTAGGAAAATAATTGTATGCATCTTAAGTGAATCGAGTAAATGCTGATACCGTCAGAATAAGTTTTGTTTTTTCTCCGAAACCACAATGAGAGATACAGAAACGACGTCCAAAATAATTCATTTGCATGAAACATGTCTCACTGAGAGTTTAGCCTATCATTATAATAGCAAATCGATTCGTTTTCGTGAATGTTTTTGACAGCTCTTGAGAAAATGTATTTATCTCCCGATCTCCGACATGAGCCCAAAACGCAGTATCTATGTTAGGTTTTTAGTGAAACAGCAAAAAGGAAATCGACGAAAAATATTCTATTAATAAGTTTTCCGCAATTTTTTTGATTGATTCTCAGAATTCAGTTTCTTAAAAATGTGAAAAAAGGGAACTTTAAAATTTATGTCATAAAAAGTACTTATTTTATTCAGAAATAAATTTAATGTATTTTGTTTCTCCTTCGAGACTTCATAAAATTCTCAAAATTAATACACAGATAGCCCAAATTTATCTATATATATAAAAATGAATGTGTGTCTGTCTGTCTGTTCGTCCTTTATAGACTCCTAAACCATCCGGCAGAAAGTTATGAAACTTGGCATATAGATAGTTCAAAGCACGAGAAAGGTTTCTGTCGAAATTAGAACATTCTGCGACAAACCGTTCCAGCGGTATCAGCGAAAATCGAAATGGAATTTTCTGATTGGTTAAAAGTTAGCCATTATTTTAAATTTTGCTATAAACGTTTCAGTTCTTGAAGATAACAACAGTGATATTTTCTATCTTATAGCTCTATTCTTTTAGAAAAGTAAATTACATATATTTTAATATTTAAATATAATTCGCGCAAGTTTCTTTATGTCAGCTGAGCACAAGCACGTAAAATCAACGAGAATAGATTTCGTAATTATTGGTCGTATCACGAATTTAGTATTCGTGAACGCAGCGGTCGAGTACGCCATCTAGCGGGAGCCTAAAAATATCAGACATTAATTTATTTAGTTCCATCAAAATCATTGTCAGAATCAGACGCCATTTTCTTAGCAGCAAATACGAAGCAAAATTTCCCTAAGGAAAAGGCCGAAGAACTTGAAAAAACTCTCCAGAATATTGGTAAATCTTTCAGAAACAGAACACGCCATTCATTTGAAGAAAAATTCCTCAATTTTTAACTTCTATGATCAACAAACTTACAACTGACAACTTCCGACTTCGGTATTGCATACTGTTCAGATGTGTGTATTACGGTAAAATACATTTCTTCTGTCTTCAAAGTGAATTCAACATTGCTTTCTTCAATCCAATGAATAAATGTGAACGTACAGAACTGTGATAGTTATAGAATATTCTTCTTCTTTATAGAATAGTATATATTTCTGTATCTACATAATTCAGAAAACAACAATAAAGTATCATCCGTATTACTTAAAATAGTATCATTTGTGTTGATTATTAATACATTTTTATCGTTTTCTTGGTAAGTATTTTTTAGTTTTGAAAGAATAATTTCAACTAGAATTCAGCTATTCTGTTTTAAAGCTATATATTAAAATTCATATCGAGATCTTGCAATTATAAAATTTCGATAATTGGTATGTTCTCTAAAAGTAATGAAGAGATTATCTATGTATATATTATTTGAAAATAAAATTTTGAAACGAAGAACATTTCATTTTGGAATTCTCCAGATTTCTAAATCAGGTAAAGGTTTTTATAAAAAAAAAAGTTCTTGTAAATAATTTCTTTCTTCTTATTTGATGATAGTTCTCTACAGAATGGTTTTTTACGTCTGATTAAGAACTATAAGAAAAAAAAGAAACAAAATGGAAGTTTTTTATTTCAAGATGAGGAATTTTTAAAATTGTTTTTTTTTATCCTAAGAATTCTTTATTTTATGTTTTTTACTTTATAATTTTTTGATAAAAATTGGAGTTAAAATAATTGTTTTGAAAAATTAAATGGTATAAATGGTGTTTATGTATACGTTTTGCATATTCTAATGTTTGAAGTAATATGACTCAGAAAAGTATGGAATAAAATTTCGGTACTTGCGTATTAACGCCACCGCAACTACAGATTTGGCGGTTTTTAAGTGCCGCCTATCTACACCTAAAATTTTTGCGACAAATCATAAAATAAAACACTTTATTTAAAATCAAAACACTTTCAAATTTCAAAACATTTCATTTAAAATCAAAGTAGTTAATCGAAATTTCGGTGGAAAATGGTCCTATATAGAGTTTAACATAGATTTAAAAAAATCTCTATTTTCTTTCGTCGCCATATGAACTCTAATAAATAAGATTCCAAATGAAATTACATTTCCAAAACGTACGTTTACCATAATAAAGTTTCATGTCATGAGAATTGGGTACATTTACGTTTTTTGGGTGAAATATTTCGCTCATGAAAAATAAAATTGCATCTTGTTTTGTTTTTGTTATATCCCAAAGACGAATTTTCGTAGCACTAAAAAATGGCGTCAAAAAAGATTTTTTTTTTTTTTTCGTAATTATTCTTTATTTTACGTTTTTCAGTTTCTAAATAATGATTTTTATTGAAACTTAAAATTTTTTTATAAAAATTGTTTTTAAAAATATTTTTTTTACGAAATTGAATTTTATAAAATTATGAGGCTTATGTACTCTTTTTGTTCATTTTAATTTTTGAAGTAATATGATTCTTAAAACTATGAAAAGTTTAAATAGGCCTTTCATATTATATCATTAAATTTAGCAAAATTATTTCTCGGGCAGTAGGTTTTAACTCTTATAAGAATATACATATTTTTTTTCTGTCAATGTACAAATATTTTTCCGATGTGGTTTGGGTGTTCCTTCTCTAAAAAAAAAAAAGAGATACCATTTTGTTTTCGCTTGCATAAGAAAGAATATTAAACATTTTTCTTTTCTAAATTTAATAAGCCACAATAAAGAAGGAACGTTGCAATGCTACACGCTACATTAAAGACGTCTCTAAAGTAACTGAATGACTGTTCATATAAAAATCGAAAGGAATCGTCTCATATAACAACGCCCCCTATAGTTCGTTGCGATCGCGAATTGTGAAAACTGTTTAATAAAAATAAAAGCAAATTTTATTCACATTGCACGCTTTTAATAATTATTTATATTTAGTATGCAATTTTAGGTTAGCACAATTAAATATACTTTTTGAAGGTTTCATTGCTGAAAACTATTAGATTGTTTATTATTACAAAGTTATATATATATATATATATATAAATTATTCAATTAGCTCAATTCTGTCGTTAAAAAAAATACTTCTTCACAAGTTTTATTTAAGGGTAGTCTGGTGGCTGTAACATTTCGCACCCATTCTCCACACTGGAGGGGGGTGGACAGCACTCCGGATGATTCCGGCACAGCTTACATTGACAATCTTACGCAGTAAAAGTCATGCAAAAACTATCGTTCTTGCATTATATACTTCAACTAAAAGAGGTAAAGAGGCCCAGACAAGCATACCTTGTATCCTTACGCATCATCGAAAATCATTTAATTCTTCCTAATATGGAACTGAAATATAATTAAATTGAAATAGAGCTACGTAAACATGAATGTGATACAGGACTACAGGAGGCAACATCCTATATGCATAATTACTGCTGAAAAAAGCAATAGTGTTACTCATTTCCTGAAGTCCTATATCAAAAAATACGTAAATGTGCATGGAAAAAACGGGATATCATTCATGTTTATTTAGTTCTGAACTTAATTATATTTCTCTATACATTTTATAAATCTATGAAAAGCTCATTTTCTTTTCCGAATTTAAAGGAATTTCTTATTTATTTTTGCATAAATTTTGAAACTTTAACTAAGCTTACGCATAAAAAATTTTTATATGTTTTTACATTATGTATGTAAAAAGGGTAAATTATAGCACGTTAAGCTAAGATTCATTTGCTTATAATCTCAGTAAATTAATGATAAGTTTATAAAAAAAACATTTAAGTTTCATTTAACAATGAATTAAGAATAGAACTTGGAGTAAAATTCTTGATAGTTAAAGAATAGTGTCAACAAAGTCTTAAATTTAAATAAATATTTCTTTCATCTAAAGTATGTATCTAGCTTTTTTATTTTATTTAATATGATGAAGTTAATTATATATTCTTATAGCGCATTTGCTTTATCGCTTTTTAAAATTTCCCTTTCTTCAAAATATCTACAGGATCTAATTTCTTCTGAACGAAAATTAATCAAATTAATCAATTTTTCAAAGCTGATTTTTATCAATTTCCTAAATTTCGAACATACATAAAAATTTGTTACTCATTGGAGAAGGTATTATGAGATTGCTTTCGCATAAAATAATCTTATTTTTCATTATTGAAATAATTATAAAGAAATTGGTTCACATTGTAGCAAATAATAAGATTCCTATTAATTAGTATCATAAGGAAAATGTAAAAACATTGTTAATTAAATTAGAGTAAATAAATATTCACATCATGCACGATTTGAATATATTGAATTAAGCTTAAAAGGAAATCAAACGTAATTAAAGTGCAGCAGCAATCAATGTTTGTGAATTCTTTTTAAATTTTTTTATTATTTATAAATTATATATATTCGTCTCTTACATTTTTATACCTCTCTTATGAAACATAAACTTATATTTTAAAAGTATTATAAAAATTGCATTTTAAACATAGTTTCCATGCACAGGTATTTCATAGTATTCAATTAGATTATTAATTTAATAAATTTATTAAAACTAAAAGGGGTGCACTCGTGTAAAACATTTGTTACAAACCTCGAAATCTTCCCATTTCATGAAGTAATTTATTCATATTACATCATTTTTGACTATATAAAATCTTTAAAACTCTCGATGCATTGTTTTCTTTTGTCTTATTTAATGAAAAGCCCTTGTTATGCTACTTATCACTTACCCCAGGATTGTCTTGAAATCACTTGATTTCTTGCTGCAAATTAGAATTTCTTTCTTTTACGGTAACGCCTGTGTCAACTACTCTTTTACACGAGGAATTCACGTTTGCTATTCATATCAAATATTTTTATTCAAAAGAATATTGAAAGCAAATGCTGTTTTGCCTGTCCAACAACTGTAGTGAAATCTATAGAAATAGATAGTGTCTCAAGCCAAGTTGTCTTAATGTATGTAATGTAGATTTTATTTTTACGGATTTCATATCTTTAATGGTAACAATAGCCTAAAAATTCGACTCAAATCCTTTTTCAATTACTCTCAAAAGGTTTTGAAAATAAAGTATTGTTCGATATTTCTTTACAATCTTAAATTCTTAATGTATTTAGAAACATTCTTTTTGGATTTTATGACGGTTAGTAGTTATGATAAAGTGAATCTATTAAAAACTACGCATGTAACAGATAGTTAATTCGTAGCAACAGGTAATGCTACCTCTCTACCCGCACAAACAAAAACCGTAGCCTTAGTTTCTTTTTTTTTAAATTTTTTTTTATTCTCAACAAGTGAGATGATGCCAGAGACACACGAATCTAACCCGATTCCCGTTTTACTCCAATCAGTTTGGGTAAACACTTAAGTGACTTTCTTTTTCAGTGAATGTAATTACTCATTATTGTAAAATGGATGTGTGAATACATTATTAAAATACTGAGCTCTTCTTGGTGGTGTTTCCTTCCATCCTCTTGTGTCCTTACAAATTGGCGCCCTACTGGTGGCCTGATCCACGCCTACTTAATCTTTTATTTTAAGAATTTTCTGTTATAAATTCCATCACGGAAAATAATTGAAAACGTACCTAGAATTCTGAAAAAAATTCCCTATCGACGAACTCCCTTTTGAAGACGTATGTTCGTTTGCATTGTTCTAAGAACAATTATATTATAAAAAAATAATTACTAACAAATTTAAGTTGTCAACTTGATAATTTTCAATGTTTCAATCCTGAAACGTATATACCTACTTTTGGTTCTAATTAATGTGATACAGCTACTTTTGTTTTTTATTCACTAATTCACAAACAATTTGCATGTTTCTAATTGCGAATTTGCATGTTAATTTGCATGAAAAAGTAAAGTTTCTATTATGCTGTGCATAATTCATTAGTTAAAATAAATTTCTTAGCCTAAGAACATCGATTCGTTGTATCCTAAAACGAACTAAATTTAAAAAGTGTTTTGTTCTCAAAAGTGAAAACAGAAATCAAAACTTGTTCCATGTACATGTATTCATTGTTGATTAAAGTAAAAATATTACATTATCTTGATATGCATATTTTAAGTACGTACTTTCATCGAATTGTATTATTTCAATAAAATACAAAGTATTTCTGTTTTGAGAACACATTTCGTCTCTTTCGTTTGGTGCTATGACGAGCCGTTGCAAAAATTGAAACAAATCATATATATCTCATGTCATATTTTTATTTTGTTTGTTTAGAGCGGTGATCTTTCCCGTTAGATTTATTTCTTTTTAGATGAATGCATATCCTGTTTCATATTATATCTTAAAATATAATTTTTTACTAATGCATGAAAGAATATTTTCTCTTGTTTATATTTTCTGGTAGAGAAAATTTTCGTGTGAAGAGAAAATATTTTTTCCTCCTTTTCTTGTGAAAGAATAGATCTATTTGAATTTAATATGTATTATACTATTGAATAAGTTTTGTATTTTAAAAGTGTTACTATTATTTTGATCTTGAAACTTGAATATTGCTTTATTATAAAACAACAAGCTACATTTATACAAAGCATTACAGGTTATGTTTTATTCTATATTCTGAGTATTATGTTCTCAATTGAAAATATTTAATTTTAGAATCTTAATAAAATGTAAAGAGTTTATAAAAATTCTCAAATGATTATTTCTGAATTGCTATGTGAAATTTAAATTTAAGGGTATCTTGAATTTTTTAAAACCGTAATTTTGAATTAATTTCAAAAGTCAATTTTATTTCTTCTCAAAATATTGTTTTGATATAAGGATACATAATATTATTTTGTATGTATGGTTAAATGGATATATATTTCTGATACATTTTCAGTATATTTTCCCTGCTGTGCTTAATTTTTCTTAATTTATCAGTAAAAAGTATCTTTGTAAAACTTAATATTTAAATTCATTTGAGTTGAATGTATGTTTTAAATTTTAATATTTATTAATTAATTTCCTTAAAGAAATCCATTGTGTTAATTATTAGTGTGATCAATTAACTCCTTCTGTAAAGAAGGAAAAAGAGCTTCTAGCGTTTTGAACAATATAACAATGGCCTTTTTTGGCCATGCTCGTAAAGATAATTTGAGAACATTAGCTCAAGAGCTTGGGTTGGTAGTCGTAAAAATTTTTAAAGTGATTCAACTGACAGAACTGATCAGTAAATCTGAGAACTATGACGAAGTCTGCTCAAAGGAATGTTGCTGGTTATTTTGGAAGAACGTGTTGCTAAAGAAGCCGCAGCATTCTTAGAGGCAGAAAATGTACGTAAAGAAAAATAATTTACTGCTGAAAAAGAAAGACTTAAGAGAAAGAATTAGCTGCTGAAACAGAAAAACTTGAGACAAAACGAAAGTTTGAATTATAAAGACTTCAACTATAGTCTGAATATCAGCGGTTATCTACCATAAATGCCCAATCATTAACCGGGAATTCCCAAGAAGGTAACCAGTCACCTGAGTTTGATTTAAATAATTTCAGCACTCTGTTGCCAAACTTTGATCCTAAAACAGAAGAATTAGGAAATTTTTTTGTTTGGATTTTTTCTGTCGACCGGCAAAGTTTGTGAGGTTGCCTGAGTCCTCGTGAATTCCTTACTTGACTGGAACCCTGCCATCAGATATTGCTTCTCTGATTGTCCGAAAACCTGAAAAAACACAGAAGTATAAGAAAATAAAAGAAATTCTTCTACGAAGATTATACTTCTCAGGTGACAAATTTTGTCAACTCTTCGTTCAGCATAAGAAGGACCCAAATAAAACATGGACAGACTTCTTCTTCGAAATTTTCTGTTTCTTTGAAGGTTAGCTTGGGAAACTGAAAGTCAATGATTTTGAAAAATTGAAACAACTGATCATTGCAGATCAGATTAAAAAGAAAGTATCTCCCGAGGTCAAGGAACACTTCATTGACATTTGGTAAGTATGGATCACTCCGGTTGATCTAGTTGAAAAAACTCGATAGTTACGAAAACGTCCTTTGCGGTATGAAGAAATCTGTACCATATTTTTATCAAAAGAAGATGTTTCCTTCTAAACAACCACCTCAAGAAAGAAAACCACATTTCCGAAGAATTGATAAGGTGAAAAAAGGACGATTCTCCTGAAGTTGTATGGTAAAGGTGTGGCACGCCAGGTGTCATTAAATCTAAATGTCCTACATGTAAAGAAAAACTGAGACAAGAAAGACCATGATACCCTCAGCAGCGCTATTTTTAAATCAGCATCTAGTCCATCAATACAGCTGGGAACCCTCGAAGTGACTATTAATGGAGTCATGGGTACTGTTTGTTCAGACACTTCCACAACTCATCCAATTGCTGGTAAAACCCTTTACAATATATTGAAAAATCAAGGAGCAACCTTCGCATCTAGTTCTCTTGTAATGTTTTTGACAGACAGTAGCAAGATCGAGAAATAAGTCCATACCACCTATGTGAAGATTCGTTTCGGAGGTCGTACACTGTCTCTGATCCTTATTGCCATTCCTGAAACAAAGAACAACACTCTTGTGGGTGTTCACTTTCTTGAATTATCCGGAATTTTTCTCAACCTAAAGAGGAAAACCTGATTTTTTAATGATCATCCCAAACTTTAATTACATTTTGTAGAATAGATTCAGCAGTCCTGTGATATTTTAAATTCGAATGTTTCCCAAACGGCTGCATCGTTTACCGTAAAAGAAACTGATAACCCTGATCATTTGCATTAAGATGAAGATACCCATCTGACTACCAATCAGCAGTTTGAACTGAAAGATCATCCTGAACAGTTACGTGAAGATGAAGATATCTACCTAACTATCATCCAGAAGAAGAAATTGAACCATCAAAAGTAGAGTTACTTAAGTATAAAAGTTTTTTCCGATTAGGGTGAGAAGCAAATCCTTTTATCGAACACATCATTGATACACAGAACTGTCCGCCTGTGTCTGTGCCACCCCATCAAGAAAAGAAATCACGAAGAAGGAAAGAGATAGACTCTTAGATGAGGGTATTATAGAACCACGTGAATCACAATGCGCAGCACCTGTTGTGCTCACAACTAAGACAAATGGTAGTGCTAGATTTTGTGGGGATTATAAACGACTGAATGCCATCACTAACACGGAGTCCTTTTCCTCTCCCACGCATTGACGACCAACTTCATGATGCTAAGCACACTCGTTATATGTCCAAAATCGACTTGAAAGCTGGCTATCATCAGGTACATGTAGCTGCTGCGGACTGAGACAAGACAGCTTTCACTTGTCCGTTCGGAACTTCCCGCTTCGCAAGAATACCTTTTGGATTAAAGAACTTACCTGCGACATTCCAAAGACTCATCGATAATTTCAGGAAATGGTCTAAAAAATATCTTTATTTTACCTTACTTTGATGATATAATCGTTCTATCAGAAACTTTTGAAGAACACTTAGAAAATTTGGAAGAAGTTTTTCAAAGACTTTACTTATTCAAACTAGCCACTAACCGCCAAAAATGGAACTTCGCATGATTAAAGATCAAATATCTCAGCTTATACCCAGAAGTGTATAAGCTGACCCTGATAAAACAGCCGCTATTCAGAACATACCTGAACCCAGGACTTCAAATCAAGTGTAGTCCTTTCTGCAAACATGCTTCTGAAACAGAAGGTTCACTCCGAACTTTGACCTCTCAGTAGCCTCACCAAAAATTCCTCCTCTCGGTGCTAAACAGAAAAAGAACAAACTTTTTTCAACACTTTAAAGACTTCGTTGAAGTCACTACCAGTTCTGAAGCAGTGCGACCCTAACAAACCATATGTTATATGTACTGATGTAAGTGTATACGCTCTTGGTGCTGCCCTCCTTCAAAGTAGACCAATGAAGATGAACATCCCGTTGAGTATGCAAGCCGACTTCTGGCCAGTGCTGAACGCAATTATTCAACAACTGAGCGCGAAGCTCTTGCCGTTGTGCCGTTGTTTGGGCTTTTTGAAAATTCAGATGCTACATTGAGGGACCAGAAGTTACTGTTACTACAGATCATCAAGCTTTAGAAAGGCTTATGTGTCTAAAGTCTCCTTCAGGACGACTTGCTCTTTGGGTTTTGCTACTTCAAGAGTTTAATATTCATATTGAGTATGTCCCCGTCAAATTCAATGTAGCTGCTGACATTCTCTCTCGCCCGGTCTGTCCCCATGGAGACAGCCTATGCGAGATAAGTGTTGTAACTGCTAGGCAACCCACTGTTGTTATGATATATTTTCCTACTAGAAGTCCTAAAGAAATCAGAGAAAGCCAACAACAAGATGAAAATTTAAAGAAAATAATTGATAGTCTTGAAGCAGTCAACCTGACTGAAGAATACAGAAATTGGACAGAAAAAGGTTTTTTAATGAATCGATGTATTCTCTGCAGATATGCCCCTGATTCTGAATCTGTTGAAGCACAACTGGTCATTACAGAACATGAAAAATCTCAAACTCTATCACATTGCTTCTACCGCAGGTCATTACGGTGCCGAAGGCACTTTTGACAGAATTTCGAGAAGGTACTACTGGACGGGAATGAAGAAGTACATAAGTAATTAAGTGAAACATTGTATTTAATGTATGCGTAACAAGCTCTCCCACTCCTACCACTGCTTGAAATTACAAATATTCACAGAATGTCCCACCTGCTGAACTCTGGTTGGAAGTCTTCGGTGTCAGAGGGTGAGATTGCAACGGATAGTTAATTCGTAGCAACAGATGGCCCTACCTCTCTATCTGCACAAACAAAAACAATAGTCTTAGTTTTTTTTACTCTCAACAAGTGAGATGATCCCAGAGACACATGAACCTTCCCCTGTTTCCGTTTTACTCCAATCAGTTCAGGTAAACCTTTAAGTGACCTTATTTTTCAGTCAATGTTGTTACTTATTATTGTAAAATTGATGTGTAAATACATTATTAACACGGAGCTTTTCTTGATGGCGTTTCCTCCCATGCATGTGTCCTTACACACATGATTTATCTATATGTACAGTGTGCAAAATAAGAAACGGATTGTCCTTAATAAATTTTGATGTAATGAATGTTCTGGGACTCATTATTAATGATTCAAAGAAGTAACCTCAAAATTGCTAATTATTAAGGGCAGACGATATTTTAAGTTTCTAAATCAGACACAAAAACGTACGCTTTCTGAATAAACATGCCTTTTTTTCGACGGATACAGATTTCTAACCCCTGATAGTAGGGGGTAGCCGCAGTCTGGGAAATATAGTCCCAATAGTTTGGTCAGGAGAGCTCTCAAAATGCTTGTCTCCTTAATGTAAATTTTACATTTTTGTATTTCGCTATACATTGAGAATTTTTTAAGTGAATTAAAAAAATTTTGCACGCAATAACTATATTAATTTATTTAAAGATGATTCAATGCAAAAAAAAAATAAATATTTATCATTTTCAATTATTTTATATAATATTAGTCGAAAGACTTTTGACTTGTACATGATTTTTACATGATTTGAAAGAATAAAATTTTTCAAAAATTTCAAAATTCTCAACAAAAAAAAAAAAAGATTTGGCGTCTGATTTCTTAACTTAAATTATCGTTTGTATTAATTAAATAGCATGTTTGAAGTCAACATTTTGAACCATCAAGATTGAGTCCTAGAACATGAAGATCCAATTATTACTTATTCAGTGAGGTCAATTTTTATTTCGCGTACTGTAAAACTTTGACAGTTTAAAAAAATGTAAAACATGCATTTATGAAATATATGCATTAAAATATTACATTTTATGAATAAATAGTTTATAATCTAATAATATATAACAAAGAAAAAATAATTTTTTTTTTCATTTTTAACTTTCTAAATTTCTTTTATAAAAAAATAAAAAAAATAAAAACATTAAGTTAGGTAAAGGCAGTTCAGTGAGATTTAAAAAACGATGTATCGTTAAATGTATTAAGATAACTTTAATGAATTCATATAGATGAGTCGAAATATTCATTTTATAAGGCATCTGTAATTTTGATATGCTTCTTCAACTCAAATACCTAAAGCACTATTAAATTTTTATATCATAGTATGTTATTTTTAGTTAGAATACATAACTATATAACATATTTTCAAATTATCAATAAAATTATTCATGGTTAGTTGTGTATTTATTTGATTTTCATTTGAATAAGAGCATTGCATTCATACATTTGACAAGCATTTTATTGAAAATACCCCAAAAACGATACTACTGATTTATAAAACTTAATTAGGGAGAAGAACCATTTAAGGATACATATATCTCTACTTTGATTTTTAGTGCATTTTAACAAGGGATTATTCAAGAGTTATATCATGTTATATTTCCTTTCATGAACTACATATAATAAAATTGCTTATTTTATTGCACCCATGACACCAATTTTTATTGTTATTTCATTCAGTTAGAAAAATGTTATTTAGATTTTTGATTATTTATATTTTTAAACAAGCATTGTAACATTAATTAACCCAGTATTTATTCAGAAATCTGTAAATATTTTCTTTTTCAAAGTACTTTACTTTGATAAATATTTTACTGAAATAAATTATTTATTTTCTTTAAGGAACATACAAAAATTAGGCTTAAACTGATTTTTAACTGCAAAATTATTAAAATACAGCAGATTTAAAGAAAGAAAAATCATACACATATCAAACAATTTAACAATCCATACGTAATTGTCGCATCACACTGACGTTTATTGTTAATATCATTACTATTAGTCTTATAATTTAAAACGAAAACAAACATTGTGATATACAGAGGCTAAAAAAATTAATAAATGGTAAAAAGGATAATTAAAAAGATAAGTCAACGTAAAGAGAACATTTCTGTTTGTGACATAAAATGTAGAGATTTAAGCATTGATTTCGGAATTAAAGTATTTTATTAATTATAGTATATTAATTATAGTATATTAGTTATAACATATTAGGTGTAATATCAAGTTGTTTTCAGGTAATTTGTCTCTTTGTATTCTTTAAACAACACTTTACCTGTTTTGAAGCTATTTATCTTTTTATCAATCTTCGCTAGCATGTCAGCAATCTTCACTGTTTGCTAGCATGCATGCATGAAAGGCATAAGGATTAAAATGGTAGTAATAAAAACTAGATGAAATCGTAAGACTAAGGCAAAACGTCATAATCGCAGTTACTTTCAGTGCGTGTCTTAGTGATTAACTGAAAGCAGAAACAATGAAATAATTATTTTTAAAAACATTTTGTCTTAATGAATGGTCTTGGGGGAAGGACAAAGGTTCATCTGTCCCAAACTTTTTACTGAACCAAATCAAAAAATAAAATATTAACATACGTTTCGGAATACAGAAAGAACTCTATTTTATCGTCGGTGATTCGTCAATTACAAAATTTAAATAAGCCCGACCCAGGCAACTCAATCACACAAATCGTTTATTTTAAGTAATTTTGTATAGGAGGGAAGTATACAGAATTTATAAGATACAGAATATATATCAGAATTAATTATGTACATTATAATGTATGCTATACATTATAATGTAACTTATAATGTATAGCACAGAATGTATATCATATTCGCCAACTTTATCTAATTTGTCAGAAGATTTTTTTTATTATTTAAATTTGTGAAAAGCTAAAGTGTAAGTATTTAGTTTTTTTTTTTTTTTAATTGATTTATAATGCTTTCATTAGCACTATTTGAAATAAGTAAATAAATGTATAAAAATCCGACAAATGTTTTTGTATAGCTTGAAAAATTCTATTAAAATTGAAATACTACTTCACATTTGTAAATTCAATTGTTCACCTATCACTAAGAAACAGTTCTCTTCAGAATAACTATATTTCTGTTATGGTATATATATACTAATATGTTAGCAGTTAAAGTAAAAGATTTAAAAATAGAATCTGGCATTAACTAAATGTATGACATTGGATATTAATTGTTAAATTTTATATTTATTGTGAAAAGAATTATAAACTTCATATGCTTTTACGAATAAATGAAATTAAATGTTTCATACCTATAATGCCATGATGCTTGTATCAAACTTATCATGAACAATATTCGATTAAGTAATAGTAAATACCTTTCAAACAATATTTTTCTTTAAAAAGAATGTGAATGTAATATTGTTTGTGTTTAATTTAATTCAAAAAGTGATAAATGAATCCTTAATTTGTAAATATACTTTTGGAAAATAGTATAAAAAAATGTACATTATTTATCTCTAAATAGTGATAAATAAAAAGTTGGCTTCAGACAGTTTTGAACAAAAAAAAAAAAAAAACAATTTAAATGTCTATCACCTTGAAATAATCAAATAATCTTATAGCAATTGTAAGGAGGAAGAAAATGATTCAAGATAAGAAATAAAAAAAATATAGCTCAAATTATTGCAATATTAAATATTAAAAGTGTACATAATATTTGCTTGTTTTTATATACATTGATTAATATTAATATATTAATCAGAAGAAAAAGATCTGTGATTTTGTACATTGCAAGTCCGCTATAATGAATTATACTTCAAAGTTTCCTTTCAATATAAAAAGAAAAATATTGTGATGCACTTATTATTTTTTTAAGTGTTTTGATAATTTTCTTTGCTGCTAGAGATATTGTCTAAAATATTTACGCTTAACCTATTTTCTTAAATCGAAAATATCATATTGTCTTCATTTCATTCATATTGTAAGTTTTATATTTTCAAACAATGTTAATTTATAGAATTGATAATTTATGGAACTGATAATTTACGGGAAATGCTGATTCATGGAATACTCTAAAACATTTAAAAGGCTGCATTAGACGGATTCTGGCGTAAAAAAACAATATTTTCTACAGGTTTTGCGTGAGTTTGCTAAGTTCTCATTTTTAAACAGAATTTCACTTGAAAGTTGAAACTGCGTGTTAAGCAAGGAAAATTTTTTTTGAAAAACAGGTGTGAGCTCATATTTTATGGCATATTTCCCTCTGTCTTATTCGTTATACTTTTTATACAAAATCAAGCGCAATCTTTTAGAATAGAGATTTTGGACAATGGTCAAAAGTTAATATTTATAGCAACAAATAAATGATTCGAAAATCACTTTTTTAAAAAAAAGTGAGAGGAAAATTCGCTAAAAGAAGCTTAAAACGGAATAACTATTGAGAAAGTTCAACTTTTGACTTTTAATGTTATAATAAATTTCATTAAGTTCATGAGTGAAAATGATTATTTCAGTATGTTGAATTTCAACTTTGTAGTTGAATTTCTACGAAGTTTAAAAGTTGATAATTTTTTGACTCATTACCAAGTTCAATTTTTCCCCCATCATACTACCTGAATATTTTTTTACTCCCCTTGTAATTTCAAGTTAAGTCTTATAGTTATTGCACGCAACATATATAAGAAATGTAACGATTAAAATATGTAAAGCAGAAAAAAGGGGAGATCGAAATCAATTAATATAATGAAATCCATTTATTGATTCAAATCAACTTTATACATTTTTTATTTCTGTTAAAAAAAAACTCATTGTTAAAATGTAATTTTTTCGAAACCCAATTTTCGAGAATCTGGTGAGTAACAATGAGAGGTTGAAATAAAGAGAGAAATCTTGTGAGAATCTGGTAAATTTACCGTACTATATGGTAATGTTTTGGCCTTAATTTTTTTCAAAATGTAGAAAACTCTTTCCAGGGACAATTATTTTATTTATATTTAGTTTTAAAAAGATTTTGACATTTAAAATAAATAATTCCTTAAATACATTACATGAATACTACAAATACATTAAATATAACTATACAGTATTTTATATTTATATATAAAATAGGGTGTAGTTATATTTAAAAAAATCTCAGCACAATATAAACAATCAATAATTGAATCGTTTTGTTATAGTTTTATATTATATAAAGATAAAAAAGAAAAATATTCCTTGAAAAACGAATTTCACAAATGGCAATCGGTGTCTTTAGAATTGTGCAAGCAGCTTTTTCGAAGATTTTGTTTTAATGAAACTTTTAATCAAATTAATGATTATTTCACCAAAAAATTTTAAAAAGACGTAGGGTGTGGTTCCAAGAACTTAAACTTATATTCACCGAAACCATTTTCACACAGGAACACAGATTAATACTCAGTGACATTTGATGATATTGTTTTTAAGGTAAACTACAACTAATAATAAAATTATAAAATAAAAATTCAGAACAATTTTTACTTACTTATTTTTAAATCAGTTTTACAAACAGACATTTGAAGTTCTAAGATACTAATAATACTGTAGAATATAATAGAACTCGAAAATAAGAGGAAATAAACATGTTTGTTCACTCAAGTATAAAAATAACTATTTCAGCAACAAGAGAACTTATAAAATTCCGTGCTTTATACCATAATATTACTTTCAAAGTTAATCGAGTCACTGCGTTATTCAAAAGAAACGAAGCCAATTTATGCTTGAATAAAAGAATATTTACATATTGTATTTTCTTTCACAATTCGCAATAGAAAAAAAATTATTTTACTCTCTTAGGTGACTCAGAGAATGTATATAAAACAAACAAATTTTTGAAATTTATATTTCATTATATAAAATTGTAAAAATAGGAAACTGATAATAAAATGAAGTATAATTAAATTAATTTCTGGTCAATTTTTCTAGTTTACATATATATATATATATATATATATATATATATATATATATATATATATATATATATATAATGAATTTCATTCTGAAATTGTCAAACTGCATTGTTTACATTCTCTATTTTACGCATTTAATGTAAAATGTTTAAGTAGTGGTTTTTCATTTAAAGTCTTGAATATTTTATGGGAAACTACTTTCTGAAGAAGGTTATGTCAAAAATTTTAAAGAATTGGGTACTTGCTATTCAAAAAGAATAAGATCACGGATACACACGTAAGTGACTTATGACGTCAGCCCCAGCTGATTGTTTATAAACATAATGGCGTTTTGAAATTGAGCTAAGTTTCTCCCCATAAGTTAGAATGTTAAGTAACATGAAGTTAACTAAATACAGCGGCATATCGTGCATCGAATTTGTTGAAATATGATTCTTTCTCGCTTACGTCTTTTACGATTTATTATTTGTTTATGTATTTTATTGTAACCGTGGTATATTTTTGTTTTGTGTACCTGGCAACTTCAACCTTGCAACTGGAGGTGTAATTAGCTTATTTGTGTTCTACTTATTACATGTTTATTAGATTATTTATGTTTTGTATAAAGTAAGAAATATATAGTGGAAAAATTGAAATCTTTGTGAAAGACTATAAAATAAGTCCTCAAGAGAATTAATGCTTGCCGACTGACTTACTCGAAATAGAAAAGAAAGAACAATTTCTAACGTAAGCATAAGCCACGTTTAACAATCAATCAAGATTGAAATACCCATACTACGTCACTTGCAGCATCCCATCATCAATGTTGATCTTGCTTGCGCGCACCAAGATAGAAAATCAAAGACAAATAATTCTTAAAAATGGCTCCAATGGAATTATTTTTTATTCAATAAAATATTAGAATAAAAAAAAATTATTATATATGAAATAAGATGGAATCCATTTATATGAGATGTAGAGCGTGAACAAATCGTCAGCGGGAGTTCTTATCCAAGCAGTTAAGTTAACATTTTCCCAACGTATATACAAGTGATTCTTAGGAAACATGACAATTCGGACCAAAAAATTTCTTCAAATTCAAAGTCTTCAAAATACTCAAAAAAATTTTTTTTGAATATTTTTTTGAATCCTTTATGTTAGATGAACTATGAATAACTGAAATTAATTCTTTTATCTTAAGTAGAGAGAATCAAAAAAAATTTTTTTGCTGATGTGTACAGAATAAAATTGCGTAAAATAATCAAACATTAAATAAATAAATAACTTTGATTACATTAAATCTTATTGCAATCATACATAAACTTGGTATTAGGTTAATATTTACTTTCCCTCTTTACAATATTAGCAGTAAAAAAAATTTTCTGAATGTCCAGGCATTCATAAGCCAGGAAAATGACTTCAGGATAATAACAAATTCGCCATTTTATAGCATATAACTGTAATTTAATATTTTGGCCTAAGACGTTTATATTCTGCAGAAAACAACAGGATTTCTTAAAATAACTCAGATAAATCTATGTAGTTTATGTTATTTATGATTTCAAGAAGCCAGAAAAATGACAACACAAAAACTACTCACCTTGAAAAAATTTTTGATATAGATTTTGAACCAGAAAGTTGGTTCTTTGTTCATGGAACAAGACATGTTCAGATAGGAGGGTATCTAATCAATCTATTAACATAAGATATTGATTGCTGGCTCTATCTATTTTGGGTATAAACCACTAAATAAAAGTAGCCAGAAAAATGACAGATTTTCTTGTGACAAGCAAATTATTAACAGGAAAAATTATTTTAAACGAAGATTTTGTAAATAATGCCCCCTTCGTATATTCTAGAAATGCATACACCGGTTGAGATAAAAAAATTAGATATTAAACAATTTATGAAAAGTTTTTAAGCTAGTTATTTTTGAAAACATTGTTTATGACATGCCAGAAACATGAAATTTTTAAGTTCAATTTAGTTTTTTAAGTATACAAAATAGTCAATTCAAGTACTAGGTTATTTTAAAATGCTAACGGCAATACCATTTATAATTTTTTTTTTGAAAAAAAAGTTCTTTCAGTAGTTTAGTATTAGATCTTGGTGCAAGTGATTGCGAATTGTCTTATTTCGTGAGAATCACCTATACACCAGATTTGATTTAAAAAAATAATCCATTCCAAAAATGTTCTGCTTTTTCCAATTAAATTCTTTTCTTAATTTTTTTATACATTGTTATTCGAAAAGAAATAACTGTCTATGAAAAATTACGATCTATATGGCTCTTTAAAATTTGTTTGTAAATCTGATTTTGCTGTGTGTGCAAAACAAACGAAATTTACTAGAACTAAAAGAAATTACTAACTAAAAGATTTAGCAACAACTACCTGAAAAACGTCTTGAAGCTGATGAAGTATATGATTGTTAAAGAATCTATTTTTCCCTATGGACTAAACAGCGAATTCAACTTTAAATCTTTAATAAAAATTAATGTATCTATATCATTTTTTATTTTTTTTTAAAAATAACAAAAATAATAGAAAGAGGAAATGCCAATAAATAAAATTGAATATGACTTAAAAAATTTTACTAATGAATGCATCAATAGTTATGATCAACCTAATGCAATTAAATTAATTATAACTAAGATTTTAGTGAGTAAACTTAATTTCATTAATAAACATTTAAATATTTTGAAATTAGATTAAAAAAAAACTTAATTCAGAACAAAATATAACAAACTTTTTAAACCTAGTTGAGGACTTAGCTGAATATTGGTTTAAAAATAATTATAAATGCAAGAATTAACTTAAATCAAACAGTTTAGTTTTAGATTTCGCAAATAGGATTTTAAATAAGCTTGATTTGAACACGGTTCTTAATATAACTAAAAACCTTCTCCTTATTCAACAAAAATGCAAACCCACATTTAGATATACAAAAATATAAAAAATATAATTTTTAATTATAGGGATTTAGCTATAGATAATTTAAATTATCTTTGTGCAAATGTGATAATTATAAAATCACTACTTTCTTGTGACCTTCTATAATCATGTTTTCAGCGGAGATATAGATATTATTAAAAAAGATAAATTTAAAAAAAAATATGTCTTTAAGTTCTAAATTTAAACCATCATTTCCTACTTCTAAAACTAAGGTTATTTCTATTTTTATTAAAAATCATGATGAGTTTATTTTATTATATAAAAATAATTTTCTAATTAATGGGTCTTATGAATGGAGAGAAAATATCATTAAAGTTTTTATTATTAATGTGAAAAGAAACAAATTAATTTTCCATAAAAAATTAAATTTTATCTCTGAATTGAAACAAGAAATTAAAATAATTCAAAGCATGTTCTATATTACCGCTATTTATTAAGCTAGAATAATTTTACTATTATTTGAAAACAATTTTTACAAACAACTTCCTTCTAATGAACTTCACAGCAGTATTGCGTAAAAAAAACTCAGCACCAGCAGTGATTATATTATTAATACAATTAATGATAGCTATAAAGGACTTAAAATTAAACCAAATACTGTTTGTGAAAGGGAAAGTTTCCTTTACCTTTTGATAATTCAAATTTTAATAAAACCTCAACTAAATTCAGGTTTATTGCTAGTGGCGTAAATAGTAGCAGAAAAAAAATCAGCATTTACTTTTAAAATGTTCTTAAACAAGTATACAATAAAATTAGCAAGCATACTAAAATTAATAATAACTAAATAAAAATATTAAAAATAGTATATGGCTTTCAAAAACACTAAACTCTGATAACTACTAAATATTGATTCTATATTCTGTTTTAATGTCAAAAACTTATATATTTCCCTTTCAACAAATAAAATCCTTGACGATGTCCTTCAAATTCATAGCCTATTTCATCTTAATGATGTTATTGATGAATGGAGCTGGAAATTTCTCGTTCATATTAACTTCAACAACAATTATATTCTATTTATTCTATTTAATGCCTGTCCTTATCAACAGATTAATGGTGTCCCCATGAGAAATAATTTTAGTACTAATGTTTGCAATATTTTACTTTTTCTTCGAGAATAAAATTTCGTTAAATAATTTGTTAATTTTCTTACAAATTCCTTCTTTCTCATATTTAGGGATGATCTTTTGGTTATTAATTTTGGCTATTTTGTTATTTTAACTAAGCAAATTTATCCAAGTAAATCAATTCTTAACAAAACCAATATTTGAATATTTTACAGCAAATTTTTAAAATTTTTTGACAAAAGGAATGATTTTAACTTTTCAATTAAAAAGCATATAGATTTTAATTCCGACTTAGTCAATAAGGTTTATTCCAATATTATTACCAAACAGATTCTTAGGTTTTACAGGAATAATTCCAATTATACAGAGCTTTTGAAGGAGACCGATAAATTTAAAACAGATTTAATTAATAACAATCTAATTTTAATAAAATTTTAAACCACTTAGAATTCAAATTTTTTTTCTTCTAATTATAAGATTAGCTCTGATTGAATTTTATGGTAGGAATTAATTATTATAAGCTTTCCTAAGGAGCTGAGCGGAATAGTTTGGATATATAACTTTTTATACTGGTTCAATTGATTTATTATCTGAACTCCGAAATTGTATTCTTTGTTAATTAGTTATAGTTTTAATTATCCAGTGAAATAAACAGTGTTTTTTTAATAAGTATGAATGGGACTCTGACCTGTAAACGGACAAGCACAATGAATTCTGGCAATACTCGTAGACTTTGCAGATATAGAAGAATGTATAAATGAAGGGAAAAGTTTTTGAACGGCTTTCTATCATTATATGTGGGCTCTGACTTATAAACAGTCACCCAATGTAAAAAGGTAAACCAATAACAGTGTTTATTTCTAGTTTACGTTTGAATTTTAAGCTCTATAAATATTGCCGATTTCAATATTCTTTAATGATTTCACAATTTAAATATTTCTTTTTTAAATAACTTCTTTACTTATTATTGATTTTGGTGCTTAAATTATCCAATTATTATTTATAAAGAGTTTTTGTTATCTATGGCAAAACTGAAAGGTAATTTGCTTCATATATTTTTTACCAATTGATTTTTATGCGATTTCAATTAAAAGAACATACATCTTACTACTTCACATTTTATTCCATTACATTCGTAAAACTTTTACTTACACGGTTTTTAGTTTTTAAGCACAGTTTCTCTTCCTTTTTTTGTTTGTTTTTTCTTGTTTAGAGCATTGTAAGAAAATTTCAATAGCGAAATCCGATTCTTTTCAGAAAATTTTTTTAATCTTTAAATATTGCAGGATTCATAAGTAATTTTGGAATTGTCTAAAATAAAAATTGCACAAAGGGACCTCACTATCAATCTTATCTATTGCATATAAATGAAGCTGTCACTCATATAATGATCGATGAGGTGATCTATTCGTAAAAAAGTTATGCATGACTCTAGGAATTCAAATTCAGAGATAGTGTCGATGGATTATGTAAGTTTTTTTTTCTTAATAAATGCAGTGAACAGCTTAAAAAACCAAACAAAACTATTCATTTTATTATACATGTGATAGAAAACGTATAAAATGAAGAAGTTTTAAATCGACTTGGAAATGATTTCAATTCTGAGACTTGATTTCTAAGGTTAGTTTTTGCTTTAAAAATATAACTGCTATACTATGCTTGGGAAACTTTTATTTTTGCGTTCCTATTATATCACGCATAAAAACTAAACCTGCAAATTATATATATTTCAAATGACCATGAGTATTAGTTAAGACAATATTTTTTATTCAAACTGCAGAAATTAAAAATATTTGAGTTTATTTTCAGATGATAGCCTAGAACAGAATGTTTCTTTTCATGGAATAATGTAAGGCAACCAGTTCAGTAATAATGTTAATAACAATAATAGAAAGAATGGGCATAGAGTGCCATCATGCCCATTCTATAAGCATCTATTTTTTTCCAACCACTTTTCATCCATTAATATTTTTTTAGAAATTAGCCTCTTTGCCATAATCTATCTATATAAAAAATGAATGTCTGATTGTCTCTCTGTGGATGTGTGTGTTCTTTATAGACTTATAAACTAGCCAAACGAAATTGATTAAACAAGGCCTACGGATAGTTTGAATCATGATCAAGGTCACAGTCGACATCCACGCCGAACCATTCGAGCGGAATGGGCAAGAAACGAAATGGTATTTTCTGATTAATTAAACATTAGCCATTGTTTTAAGCTTAACTATGAACGATTAAAATTTTCACATATTCTAACGATAACATCAGTGATAATTTCCAGCTAATAGCTCTATTTGATCAATAAAAAGTTTATGGCGCGTTTTTATTAATTTTATATTCGCTATGTCAGATAAATTTCATGAACAACATTATGTAATTGTACGCGTGGACTACGTTGCTAAATTTATGCTTATAAAGGTGTCTGATGCCACGCACTTTTTATTTATAATTCACGATCGCAACGCTCGAGTACGCTTTCTAGCGGAAGCTTGAAAATATCAGGCATTAATTTAGTAAATTTTCATTTAGTTCCATTAAAATCACTGGCAGAATCAGACGCCATTTTCTTAGCAGCAAATAAGAAGCAAAATTTCCCTAAGGTAAAGGCCGAATGACTTGAAAAAACTCCTCAGAACATTGGTAAATCTTTCAGAAACAGAACGCTCCAAACATTTCCAAAAAAAAAAAAAATCCTCAATAATGTTTAACTTCTATTATCAACAAACTTGCAACTGATAATTTCCGATTTCGGGATCACATACTGTTACAGATGTGTGTATTACGGTAAAATGCACTTCCTCTGTCTTCAATTCATTACAAATTAAAGTGAAGTCAACATTGCTTTCTTCATTCAATGAATAAATGTGAACGTACAGAACTGTAATGGTTATGGAATATTTTTCTTCTTTATTGAATAGTATATATTTCTGTATCTATATAATTCGGAAAAAAACAATAGAGAATTATCCGAATTACTTGGAATAGGATCATTTGTTCTGATTTTTTAAAAAATTTTTCTCGTTTTCTTGGTAAGTGTTCTTTAGTTTTGAAAGAATAATTTCAACTAGAATTCAGCTATTTTGTTTTTAAGCTACATATTAAAATTCATATCGAGATCTTACAATTATAAAATTTTGCTGTGTGGTATGTTATCTAAAAGTGATGAAGGGATAATCTATGTATATATTATTTGAGAATAAAGTTTTCAAACAAAGAATATATCATTTTGGATTTTTCCGGATTTATAAGTCAGGTAAGTTTTATGATTTTTATAATAAAAAATTTATTTGAAAATATTTTTTTTTCTTATGTGGTGATAGTTCTCTACAGAATTGTTTTTGACGTCTGATTAAGAACTATAAAAATGAAAAAATAAACAATACGGAAGTTTTTTATTTCAATATGAGGAATTTTTAGAAGGAAGGAATTTTAAAATTTTTTATCCTAAGAATTATTTATTTTACGTTTTCAAGTTTATAATTCTTTGATAAAAAGTGTTGTAAAAATAATTTTGTTGAAAAATTTAATGGTATATCATTATGTGTTTATGTATACTTCTTGCATATTCTAATGTTTGAAGTAATATGATTCAGAAAAGTATGGAATAAAAATTCGGTACATACGTATTAACGCCACCGCAACTACAGAAGTGCCGCCAATCTACAACTAAATTTTTTGCTACAAATCATAAATTAAAGCACTTTATTTAAAATCAAAATACTTTCAAAATTCAAAACACTTTATTTAAAATCAATGTAGTTAGTCGGATTTCGGTGGAAAATTGGCCGATATAGAGTTTAACATAGATTCAAAACAATCTCTATTTTCTTTCACCTGACGCTGTCGTCATATGAACTCTATTAAATAAGATTCTAAATGAAATTACATTTCCAAAACGTACGTTTACCATAATAAAGTTTCATGTCATAAGAATTGGCACATTTTCGTTTTTTTTCTTCTTTTTTTTTGTAAAATATTTCGCTCCTGAAAAAATAAAATTTCATCTTGCTCTATTTTTGGCAAATCCCAAAGACGCATATTCGAAGAACATGTCATTTTGGAATTCTCCGGATTTATAAAGCAGCTAAGTGTTATAATTCATAAAATAAAAAATTTTACTTGTAAATTTTTTTTTTCTTATTTTGTGATAGTTTTCTACGTCCGATTATGAATAAAAAAAGAAAAAAAGAAAAAACATGAAAGCTGTTTATTTTAATGTGAGGAATTTCTCGATTTTTGTTTGTTTGTTTCGTAAGCTTTCTTTATTTTAGGTTTTTAGTTTCTAAATAATGATTCTTATTAAAACTTAAAATTTTTTTGATAAAAAATTGTTGTCAAAAAACTTTTTTTACAAAATTAAATTATATTAAATTATGAGACTTATGTATACTTTTTACCTATTTTAATGTTTAAAGTAATATGATTCTTAAAACTATGGAATGTAAAGTTTAAATAGGCCTTTTATGTTATATCATCAAATTTAGTAAAACTATTTATCAGGCATTAGGTTTTAACTCTAATAAGAATATTTTGTTCTGTTTATTTACCGATTATATTTTTCCGATGTGTTTTGGATGCTCCTTCTCTAAAAAAAAAAAAAAAAAAAAAAAAAAAAAAAAAAAAAAAAATCATTTTGTTTTCGTTTGCATAAGAGATAATATCAAAAAATTTTCTTTATTAAATTTAATAAGCCACAATAAAAAAGGAACATTACAATGCTACACGCTACATTAAAGACATCTCCAGAGTAACTGAATGACTGTTCATACAGAAATCGCAGGTATTCGTCTCATACAACAACGCCCCCTGTAGTTCGTTGCGATTGCGAAGAGTTCTTTTAAAACTTGTTCCTAAAAATTATTTATTTAGAATCAACGGATTGAAGAATAAAAAATTATTATCCTCCTATTAGAATCTAGAAAAAATATCTATGCATTTAAAGGCAAAATTAATGAGAATGTGGTACTAATTTGTTCAGGAGAAACGTGAAAAAATCGCCATATTATTATTGACGCTAATGATGCTTAATTGATTTAGGTGATATATGCATATTGAAATAAAAGAAATAAGGTGTGTAAAGAATAAGAAAACAAAAGCAATGGAGTCAAGATATTTATTTGTCTAGAGGAACCGCAAGAAATCGTCATACTATCATGGACGAGAATGATGCTGAATGATCTGATTCTGAATTCTGATGATTTTAACGGAAAAAATGAAAATTGATGATTATTTTGAAGAGCCATGATGCTTAATTAAAATGTACTACTGACCGTGATATGAGCTACTGGTATTATGGTAATTGGTGCAATTTTTCGTAGTTTCAGAAAAAATTATTTTAGTGGTAGAAAAGGTTGTGTGTTAACATTTTAATGATATAGAATTAAAAGAACTTTGTTCAACTTATAAATATTTTAAAAGTAAATTAAAGGTCAGACTGAGAAATGGTCATGCTCCAAAATCCTTATTAAGTTTTAATAATAATTTCATTTTTGCTTGCTTTATTTATTTATTTTTATTTGTATAATATTTTTTAAAAAGCGGTTATTAGTTGGATGTTATTGACAAATGTATTTTTTCGAAAAACTCAAATATTGAAGGATTATGTAGTAAGTGCCATATATACTAATATAGGTATAAAATAGTATATTGATATATTTAGTGATTATTAAAACAGCACCAATACTAAGGAGTTTTTATGTTGATACTTTGGAAAAAGTTTTTTTACGGCACCGGAGAAAATTACTTGATATTGATAAATTTTGCCTATTAAAAGTTGGCAGCGAGCTATAACATCATGTCAAGTGATGCTACATTTCATCTCTATTCTAATGGCACAAACTACAAAAAACTAGTTTTACATACTTTACTATCGTAAAGCCACCGAAAAGGACAGCAAATAATATTGAATATAAAAAATAGCTGTTTTAATCAGAACCTAATGAAAGCACCAGGTAAGTGACATTTTCAGAGCCAAAAAAAAGAACAAAAAAAAAATTGTGACCGAACTAATTTATCATCAATTTATTAGAAGGCGGGAATAATAATTTTTCGCTTTATTTATTTACCACTGCCTAAATTGAAATAAAAATCATGCAAGCATACTTGAAACTGACTTGGATTAGTCATGTTAAAATTAAAGTGAGTGCAAAAACAGTTCTGCTACATTAAACATACTTATATTGATGTGGAATCCAGCTTTTGTTATTTACTCTGATTCATTAATTCTGTTAAAAAAGTCACTTACCTGGTTCTGCCACCAAGGTCTTTAATTGTGACGGTATATGCTTTTCAGTTTTGAGCATGATTTTATAATGTTTCTCAATGTTGATTTATTGATTGATTTACTTATTTTTTATTCACACCATGCTAAGAGAAAAACGAGTATTCAGCTAGTTTAATGATAAATGAAGTAATATTTCATTATAAATGAAATAGATATTTTAGAGCATTGAAACTTTCTGAATCTTCATTTAACAGAGAATCCATAGGTCAGCTTCATGAAAAGACAAGACAAAACCATATAAGTCTTTCAAAATCAGTGTTACTAGAAGTAAATTTAATACTATAAACAAAAGTAATCATCATGTTAAATAATAATAAAACGTTTTTATGTTTCAAACAAAAATTTTTTTTCATAATGTGAGTTTGTTTCGATTGATGCATATTGATGTCAAAAACAAAAATATGATTGATTAAGCAGTTTGTTTAAGAAAAACAATTTCGGTGCTATCAGTTCGGTAAATATTTCCATGTAATAAAAATGAAATTCGACAGTTAGGGGCTAAAAAATACTACTATTGGCATGGCGAGTAGAGTTAGCACTTTTTAAATAATTAATTTCCTAGCAATGCTGAAATAAAATTGCAATTTATCATTGTAAGCCCATAAAAACAAATCAATTTTAAATAAAATTCAATAATAGTAATTATCATAAAACCAAGTAATTATTATAAAACCAAAAACTTAAAAATGAAAAGAAAAGTTTTTCGGGTAAACTAGAAGATTAGCAGCTTTGAGCAAAAGATAAAAATATATTTAATAACAGATATAGTTTGTTTTTAATACACCCTCTAGTCAAAGAATAAACAGTAGGCGTAATAAATGACACAATGTTTGTATTTGTATAAATTTTTTGACTTTTTAAGGCTTTTATATTATTAATTTATAATAATAAAATAAAAAAATAATATATTATCTGAGATAAAATTTAAGAAACATATACGATATGCACAAAATCAAAAGCGCAGCTGTAGAGTCAGAATTGGAGTTGAAGAAAAGTTTACAAAAGTTGGATTGAGAAAAATTTTGCTCGACTTCTACTGCTATTATTAAAACCAGTGGTATGCAAATGCTGTAAATTTAACTGTCTGGAATAAAACCCAATTTTAAGAATAATATTTTTAAAACAATATGAGGAAAAAGCTTCATTCTTCATTCATTCACTGAAAATGTTTAAAATAAATAAATAGATAATTACATATTTTCAAAATAATTAATGTTTGCAATGGCCATTAAAATTTACTCATTAAGATATTATTATTATCTCCTCACAGATTGCAAAGTTTCAAACTGTACTCTAGGAATTGGCCGAGTATCCAGGAAAAATTGGGGCAGGATATCATTCTAAAATTGGCTACTTTGACCCAGAGTGATACTGTATGTTTGCAGTGGATTCCCTCTCAGGTTTTGGATTACGGAAACAAAGTTGTTGACATATTAGCTGGAGAAGATATAGAACTCCCCACGAACTCTTCCACTGAACTGAGAACTTCTGAAGTCCTCCTTGTTTTTGGCTAATAAAAACACTACTTGGAGGACCCGCCCAAACATGCCTGATATGCCGCTGCATCCCCTGGACTGTCATTGCAATGCTCCTCTCCCTGACTTGTCAGACCACTCTATGCAAACTTAGGACTGGTCACATTAAGTCTCCAATTTTTGACGTAAATGAGAAGACTTATGCTGTTTGCCGCTGTTCTGTCATCGCTTCTCCCTCTCATCATATCTTAGCTTGTATTGGTATCTCTGTGGGGCAGCTGCTGCATGAAGGGAATGTAGTTCGCGGTTCAATTGTGTGACATGGTCTCCTGATTGGTTTAGCTTGTCTAAGCCAAAGGGGATAATCAACAGTAGCAACTTACAAAGTCTCATGGTTCCGTCAAAAAAAAAAAAGTCGACAATTTAGGTTTCATCGGTCAAAAAAGATTGGGAACCACTGATTTAAACAATAGGTTTAAAAAAAGATATTGCTAACGTGATAAAATTTATTTAGACAAATATTTATAATTATGAGAACAAATATATCACTTAAATTGTGACTATTATATAAACTATAGAAGTTTTTGAGCCTATGTTTTATTGAAATATTGGAAAATGAATCAGAAAAATTTTGAAACTCTGGTAAAATTGA